>CM060916.1:55007500-55607500 GCA_030737875.1 Allium sativum | reverse complement strand
CGAATTTTTCCAAAAATTTAAGGAGTTAGAATATTTTTAAGAAAATTTGATAACTAGAAATCCATATATCGATATATATAGAGAATTAGATAATGAAACAAATTTAAATAGGATATTTGAAACAAGAAGGAAAACTATAACTTAGATTTGTTAAAAATAACAAGGGAAATGTATACGTGTTTTAAAAATAGATAATTGGTTTGTATAGTATTGATTATTCGAGTAAGTAGTCTTGTCTGTTTTGACGTTATGAATGTTATTCAGTCAAGGTCTGAGAGGTAATTATACCCCAACTTGATTGGTTTCATTAACAACCGATAAATAGCAAAACTCAGTCTCGAAGATCAATGTTTAAAGAGATTTAGTTGAATGTATATATTTGGGTTGTCGTAACGATGTTTTACACAACATCCGTTTTAACCCAAATAAATGTAAACTTGGAAATAAAATAACAAATGTTTTCTAAGTATAGAACTAAATGAGTTCGTGGAAGAGATAAGTGATTGGAATGTTTTCCAATTAAAATCGATAATATTTTCTAACTATAGAAAATAAAAGGAGGCGATACTTGTAAATATTTGGTTAACAAATATTGATAAGGAAATGGAGAAGAGATTTAATTAATGAAATATTAATTAAAGAGCCCAGTGATTTGTTGATATGTTTGGATGAACACTTGTTTTTATTCGATAGTTAAATCACAGACTATCGAAGTTTTTGACCATCGTTGTCAATATGAGAGACCGGTTGGATTATTATCCGAAGAACCACTCCGTATCGGCATAAGCGTTGCGAACCAAGTATGCTGAATATATTGAAGACGGAGTAAAGTGCAAGGACTCTTTCTATTAAATAGAAATAGTGCCTTCAGTTTCGTTCAATCCCAGAACGAACGTAAATGGACGAATGTCTGACAGAGTATTTCCAATGATCAAATGGGTTGGTCTGTATAAATATATATGGTTGCAACGGATTTATTCCCTTAGCATAACATCCAGAATATTTGTGCAAACTCAACTAGTGATTACGGATCTGACAATGTGGCATTCAAAGTGATTGTGCTATCAATGAATGGTAAGTATTCGTAGCCTCAGGCCTCAACAACCGGGAAAGGACAAAAATCGGACAGGCAGCATGGCTATGTGGGTCGCACCCATTAGGATGTATATAGACCTATCTAGAGGTTCATTTAATTTCTTATTCTATTCGATGATGTCCCAGTCGGGAGGCGGTTGCTGATCCCAACTGTTGGTGATATACATTCGATACACTCAAGCGAAATGAGTGGTCGGTCATGTGTGGGCCGGGTTACAAGATGTTCTTGTTGAACCCAGTGTATTCCTCTCTAGAGATACACTAGCGGAAGGTGGTTCCATACCTTGTCATGTTGGAAATCCAATCTCTAATAAGCGCCATGCGGTTTTTGATTTTATACTATATATGTGGAGCGTGAGATGCAAGCGTTCTGCTATTTGGTTATTTACTTGTTGTAAACATTATTATAATATCACTGGATTTTCGTATCGAAGTGTTTTGGGTTATAGTAAGGTAAAAACCATCCATGTTTATGTGTGGGCTGGTCTTACTATTATCTTTTCTTTTGAAAGGATTTTAAAGGTTAAACCAATGATTTGAGTTTACTCACACCAGTCCTATGACTGACCCAGAGTTTATTTTGTTTTGTTTTCCCTAAACTCTTGGGTGCCCAAATTTGTACGGGCAGTCAAGTAGTCGGGATTTCACAGATTCAATTGGAGGAGCTGGAAGCAGGAGGCTTCACCAGTTAGCTGTAGATTATCGTATTTCCGCTGTGTACTATGTTGTATCTGGAAACAGGTGTTTATAACTGTTCCAGAAATGACTGTTGTGCTCTGATGATGGTATGTATATAAAGTTACTGATTTGTATTTCAAAAGTTATGTTATATAATATATTTTATTCGTTCCGCTGTGAGTTTGTGATCTTCGTTTTTCTTCTATTCTAATATTTCTTTCTTTCTATTTCTCATCCTCTAACTTCTTTCTAAAAATGATTCGTATTTCTGTGCAATTTGGGTTGGACGTGTGGTGTTTTAGTCAACTCAGATAGCACGGATTTGCGGGTCGTTACAGTTGGTATCAGAGCTTAGGTTGAGCGAATACCTAGGCTTTGGGGGGAATGTGCTCATTAGAGATGGGGTCAGTAGTTCCCTAGAATGAGTTGAGTGTATATATACGAGAGAGCTTATTTGTTAATTGATATAAAGATTGTTTTATATTCTGTTGGCTTGTCTGTTGAGTGGTTTATGAATTCTGATCGAATCGTGGGACGCCACAAAGTCGATAGGAATTTCTGAACACTTAAACAGAGAAATTCAACATAATAATGTTTAAGGTGGGTAGATAAAATAATTTTACCCAAAATTTCTATTTTGATATAGAAGGAATAATTTTCTGAAATTATTATAATATATGGATGTGTTGATTGTTAGGATTATAATCAAACGAGATTATAAAATTGGAATGGTTATTTATAACCAAAATAGAATTTGTATAGAAATTAAATATACAAATGAGATAAATTAGAATTAAATTTAAACCAGAATTAAGAATTCAAAATCCTGGGAAGTTGAAAAATATTTTTCAAAGTATATTAAAATAATATAGATTTGTTTTAGAAGGATTTGAAAGAAAATCATTTTTGAATGGATTTTGAAAGAGTTAAAGCACTGAACTCACTTCATTGGCTGGGAAATAATTCTGATGATGATTGCAACATCATCAGTATTCATTTTCGAGTTTCTAAGTGATGAATTGCTACCTTAGAAAACTTTGTTGGAAATTTGTTTGAAAATTCAAATATTTTGAATTTGTGATAGGAATAAATATATGTTCATATTTATATATGATTTCAAAAGGATTTGAAATAAAAACCCGGGAATTTAAATTCTGAAATTTAACTCAAGTAAGTTAAATAAATTGAAATGATGGAAGCCAGTTAAATGAATTGAAGTAAATAAATTGATTTGAATCAATTTGAACGAAGTCGAATGCATATAATATAAAATATTGAGTTATGACAAAGTGGCCTTTTGAAAAATTAATGGATCTGTAGCATTTATTCTGCCTTAGTAATTTCGGGGACGAAATTCTTTTAAGGGGGAAGGAATGTAACGTCCCTGATTTTTCAGCTGTTATATAATGAATATTGGGAATATAAATGAATTTATCGATTAAATAATCGATATAGGATATAATTTCGAATGTATCTAGTTATTAACAAGCAATTAAATTCACGTTAAAACTGAATTGAAAAAAAAACAGTTCAGTTGATTTATATAAATTCTGTTTGAATTAGAAGGATAATAATAATTTATTTTCGTGAAATTTTATTTTCTGAAATCGATTTATATATTAAATCAAAATTAATTTAAATCGTTAATTCAAATTGTTTTCTGCTTTATACAGTTGAATTAAAATTCAAAATCATTTCCATGAAGTTCAGAATAATGCCATAATCTAAGAGCATTGGTCATTACGTTAAAACAAGCGGTTCAAGATTTTAAGTATGGACGACGAGATAATTTAGGGTATTGTATCATATAAAAATCTATCCATTCAAATCAAATAAATGCAGGCACCCTAAGGCCAACCTATTTTACATTACATCGCAGACCTATGCTGTCTTTTATTCTTTCATCTCTCGTCCGTTCTGTCTCCTTTCTTTGATATCTAAAGAACAAGTTTTTAATGACCTTGTACCTCATGTCCTCTTTCACACTTCTATAAATTGAGCCTAACGCCTCCATTCTCCACTTAGTAACCAACGAAGAACTCGAGTAGCTACCTTCCACTTTTCTCCTCAGTCATTCGAAATCGGAAATCCTTCCACAGAAAAAAAAAACTGAAAATCAAAATCGAACGCGAGACTCCAGGGTTCGACTTCGGGGATTTTAGCGCGAGTTCAACATCGAGGTGGTATTCGCGATTCAGGCACACTCAAGGTTGAAATTGAGGTGCGTTGGGGTCTGTTTGAGGATCGGGATTTGGAAAATCAAAGTTTGAAGGGTTGCTATTGGGTTCTTGGGTGAAGCGATGGTCAATTGGGATTTTCGGGCTTATGCAGAGAGGATGTGGGGAGAGTACGGGAGTGTGGATCGATGAACTGGAGTGGGAGTATAATGCCGACAGAGATGGTCGTGACTGGAGTACTATTGTCTGGGGGGTTCGACAGTTAAATAGAACTGTGCAGAGATGGACTTCTGTTTTGGGAAGGTCGATGTTGGGTTTTGCACTAGAAAAGGAGGAGCTTGGATTTGTTTGTTTGGAGTACGAAATGTTTGTGGGTGATGGAGAGTTCAATCTAGGGTTCATTGAGGAGATTAGAGTTTGACAGTGGGATGTTGGAGGTAAGCTTGGTCTCCAATTGTTAACGGATGGTGGAGTGACGGTAAGATGTTCGAGGAAATGCAGAAAAGGGAAGTGCAATATTTTGGGATGAGTTTCAATAGAAATGGATCGGAAGTTTGAGGACATATTTGGTGGAGTTGTCTGGTGTTTTCATTAGCAATAAGGTGTATAGATTCCAATCGAGTTGACTCGTAAGACACAACAACATGGAATTAACTGGGTATTCAGCACAAATGGAATCAGGTGAGTAAATCTCACTCACCTTTTATTTATAATTATTTTTACTTCGTAAAAAAATAATTGTTGTTGCTTGTTGGATTTTTCTGCTTGTTTTTTATATATTAGTTATTTAGGCTATTATATATATTGGGTTGATTGATTGGTTGGATTCCCGCAGTCTCATTAGCGGATGCCCGCAGTTTCATAGCGGATGATTACCCTATACGCCCCACGCTATGATTAGTGGATGACCTTCTATACCACGATATTCTGCCACGAAGCAGAATGGGTATTATTTATGTGCTAACATCTGTGGATGCAGGAAAACAGGTTGGAGGAATCCAACTAGATTCCTCAAAAATATATTATTTGTTTGTTTATTTGTTTGCATATATATTGTTATATATGATGTGTTAGAAAAATAAATAATTGGTTGCTTTGTGTGTTTAAATATCACTGGGCTTAAGTAATGATATTTAAAAATATCACGAAAAAGGATATTTGAGAATTAGAAAGGAAATTCTATTTTTCTAAAATAGAATGGAATTTGAAATTTGAATATAGAAAATTCAAATAGATCCAAATAGAATTGAAAATGAAATTGAATAATGAAATTCAAATATAGAATTTGAATAAAGAAAATTCAAAGAAGAATTCAAAAGGGATTTGAATAAAAGAATTTGAAATAGAATTTTGAATATAGAAATTCAATTGGAAACTTAATAAAGGAATTAGAATATAGAGAATTCAAACAGAATTGAATATATAATTTGAATCGAGAATTCAAACAGAATTTGAAATAGAATTTTGAATATAGAAATTCATAAAGGAATGTGAATAAAGGAATGTGAATAGAGGAATAAAGGAATTTGAATTGAATTTGAAATATTGAATTTCAAAGAAGAATTGAATTGAATTTGAAATATAGAATTTCAAAGAAGAATTGAAATAGAAATTGAATAATAGAATTCAAATGGAATTTCAAGTATAGAAATTGAATAATAGAATTCAAATGGAATTTCAAATATTGAATTTGAATATGAAATTGAAATAGAATTTGAATATGGAATTGAAATAGAAATTCAAGTATTGAATTTGAATATAAAATAGAAAAGGAAATTCAACTATAGAATCTGAATATAGGAATTTAAATGGGAGTTGAATAAAGGAAATTTAAATATAGAATTTGAATAATAGAAAAGGAATTGGAATTTGAATATAGAATTCAAATAAAAGCGGGATTGGAATTTGAATCAAGAAATTCGAATAGAGTTAAAATGGAGTTGGATTCATTTTAACGAAGTTTAAAAGTTTTTATATATATAAATATAATTAAAACGAACTCGCCGCAGCGCTGCAGTTCGTAAATTGGCGACTCGAACTTCAATTGAGTATACAGAACTCAATTGGAGTCGGAATTCTTCGAAACAAGAAACGGCAGGATCGATTTGATAATAGTTTCCTATTGAAGGAGAAAAATCTGGATTTCGTCGTATATATTTTGAGTTATATCAAAATCAAATTTTCAGAAAAGCAGCGCCAGAATCGTTTTAAAACCATTATGGTTTATTTAATGTTATAAAAGGATTTTAAGCGGAAAAAATCCGAATTTTCTATTTAGAAAATTTCAGAGTTGAGTTGTAAAATATATGCGAATTCAAGTTGTGTAAATGAATATGAATTTTGAAACAGAAACCAGATTTTGATTTATTGAATAGAATTAACTAAATTGAATAGAAATTAGTTAATGAGATTTCGAATGGATATTGGGGTTTGAATAAGTAAATTCGATTTGAAAATTTATATTCGAAATCAAAAAGGAAACTAGAATTGAAATTGAAATTCAATTTGGTTGTGAGCAAGTTAAACATTTTATTTGAACGTGTTATGTTCAAACAAAGAAGTGAAATAGGCAAAATAGCTAATTAAAGAATAAATGAGCGAAACTGAATTCAAACGATTGGATTGAGTTAAATTGAATGGAAAACAGGTGAACAGGTGTTGGACAGGTATGGAATGAAGTATATAAAGTATATGAAGATTTTTAATGTATGTGCCCGACAAAAAGGTACATGTTTAATTCATATATGAGATTTTATGCGCCGTATCGGCAAGCCGCTTGGCTTTTTATTTTTCTTTTTGAGATGAGAAGTTACCGGGAAGCTATTTGAAATTTCCCGATGCTCCCGATACAGGGGAGGTTATGGCGAATTTTTCCGAAAATTTAAGGAGTTAGAATATTTTTAAGAAAATTTGATAACTAGAAATCCATATATCGATATATATAGAGAATTAGATAATGAAACAAATTTAAATAGGATATTTGAAACAAGAAGGAAAACTATAACTTAGATTTGTTAAAAATAACAAGGAAAATGTATACGTGTTTTAAAAATAGATAATTGGTTTGTATAGTATTGATTATTCGAGTAAGTAGTCTTGTCTGTTTTGACGTTATGAATGTTATTCAGTCAAGGTCTGAGAGGTAATTATACCCCAACTTGATTGGTTTCATTAACAACCGATAAATAGCTAAACTCAGTCTCGAAGATCAACGTTTAAAGAGATTTAGTTGAATGTATATATTTGGGTTGTCGTAACGATGTTTTACACAACATCCGTTTTAACCCAAATAAATGTAAACTTGGAAATAAAATAACAAATGTTTTCTAAGTATAGAACTAAATGAGTTCGTGGAAGAGATAAGTGATTGGAATGTTTTCCAATTAAATCGATAATATTTTCTAACTATAGAAAATAAAAGGAGGCGATTAACGGATCTGACAATGTGGCATTCAAAGTGATTGTGCTATCAATGAATGGTAAGTATTCGTAGCCTCAGGCCTCAACAACCGGGAAAGGACAAAAATCGGACAGGCAGCATGGCTATGTGGGTCGCACCCATTAGGATGTATATAGACCTATCTAGAGGTTCATTTAATTTCTTATTCTATTCGATGATGTCCCAGTCGGGAGGCGGTTGCTGATCCCAACCCTTGGTGATATACATTCGATACACTCAAGCGAAATGAGTGGTCGGTCATGTGTGGGCCGGGTTACAAGATGTTCTTGTTGAACCCAGTGTATTCCTCTCTAGAGATAAACTAGTGGAAGGTGGTTCCATACCTTGTCATGTTGGAAATCCAATCTCCAATAACCGCCATGCGGTTTTTGATTTTATACTATATATGTGGAGCGTGAGATGCAAGCGTTCTGCTATTTGGTTATTTACTTGTTGTAAACATTATTATAATATCATTGGATTTTCGTATCGAAGTGTTTTGGGTTATAGTAAGGTAAAAACCGTCCATGTTTATGTGTGGGCTGGTCTTACTATTATCTTTTCTTTTGAAAGGATTTTAAAGGTTAAACCAATGATTTGAGTTTACTCATACCAGTCCCATGACTGACCCAGAGTTTATTTTGTTTTGTTTTCCCTAAACTCTTGGGTGCCCAAATTTGTACGGACAGTCAAGTAGTCGGGATTTCACAGATTCAATTGGAGGAGCTGGAAGCAGGAGGCTTCACCAGTTAGCTGTAGATTATCGTATTTCCGCTGTGTACTATGTTGTATCTGGAAACAGGTGTTTATAACTGTTCCAGAAATGACTGTTGTGCTCTGATGATGGTATGTATATAAAGTTACTGATTTGTATTTCAAAAGTTATGTTATATAATATATTTTATTCGTTCCGCTGTGAGTTTGTGATCTTCGTTTTTCTTCTATTCTAATATTTCTTTCTTTCTATTTCTCATCCACTAACTTCTTTCTAAAAATGATTCGTATTTCTGTGCAATTTGGGTTGGACGTGTGGTGTTTTAGTCAACTCAGATAGCACGTATTTGCGGGTCGTTACACATATATGTAAACTGCAGGCTGCTTCTTATTTAATCGAATGCTTGTTGTACAACTTCAACTTTGTAATCATAGACTACCTATTCTCATTTTTTTAATGCTTCATCTCGCAAGATGAGATGCTTTAAATATTTAGAATTACATTTCCATGTATGCCTTACTTTTATATGCTTTTTCATCTTTCAATATAAGCAAGCTGCTTGTTAGCCAACATATGTATTATTGTGGCCATTATTTTTGTTATGTAACATGGTGTATGGCTACTTAACGGTTGGTATTGTTTTCATTATTGTAAAAAGTTCATTGTAAATGTATAGAGAAAGACTTGCAGATTTGGATATTTTTTTTATGATTCCGTGCCATTATATATTCAATTTAATTATAGAACATGTATACTGATATGTGAATTTTGTTTAATTAAGCATCTGCAATTTTTTTTTGGTAGTTCACAAAAATGTCGAACACCGAGATTCATTTACAATCTCAATGCTTAGAGGATACCATTAAAAATGGTAATACTATGTCCCAGTAGGACAAAGCAAAGGCTTTGATATTTTAAAGATGCCACATCCGCAATGATCTAAAATCAGAATATTTAATGAAATAGATCCTATCCACTTATGGAACTCCCTGAAGGAGCGTTATGACCACCAGAAGACGGTCGTACTTCCAAACATAAAGCAAGAGTGGTTGAACCTGAAGTTCACATGCAAATGACCTGAAGTTCATATGACCTAAAGTTCATACACAAATCCTTTCAAATGAGGGACCTGAAGTTCACGAGGAACCTGAAGTTCATATTCAATTGAGAAACATGAAATAAAACATAAAAACGTATAATTGCATTTAAAATTTGCTTATAGCAAATGACCAATAATAGGAAAGAATTTGAAAAATCAATGAAAGGAAAAGTTTTAACAAGAGGAATAAGCATTATATTCCAACTTTATGCTACAAATAATTTCTTGAAGAAACTTATTATTGGCAGAGATCATTACATTTATAATCAATACTGTTTTCTTGAAGAAAAATAGTAAAATGACTCTCATATGTGAAAAAAAGGAGGGGCACTTTCTAGAAAAGTTGCTTCATATGAATTATGATAAAACTTAAAGTTTTATTATAGTCATATTATATTTCTAGAAGAAATAATTTATTGTTTCTTAGGAAAACCTTTATAAAGAAAATATGCATCCTGGAGATCATATTGAGTAAAGATCTAAATATTGATCTTAATTTTTGCACACCGGAAGTGAATGCAAAAGTAATTTTTGTTATAAAATGGAAAGCTTAGAACCTGCAGTTTCTATGATGGTAACAAGTAGCCTAAAGCTCACTATGTGATTTTTATTTTGTTTCATTTCCCTTTTCAGCATGTATTATTTTGAAACTTTTGTTTATTTTCCTTTCTTTTTAGCTTGTGCTTATGGAATTGCAGAAATAATATGTAATGTTGGACATGATAAGTAGTTTATTCCCACGGACATTTATCTGTATTTATAAGTTATTTCAGTTATCAACTAGCTGTATTGCTTTTAATTCTTAAGGTATGGATCGACAGTGTTTAAGTGATGATATATGTCTAGTTGATTGTGGAACTACTCATACGATACTGAAAACCCCGAAGTTTTTCTCTGTATTATCTGAAAATGTTTCATATAAAGTTTGAACTATAGTTGGTTTAGCCAATATAATTGAAGGGTCCAGAAGAGCCTATATATTGTTACCAAATGGTACAGATATATT
Source organism: Allium sativum (assembly GCA_030737875.1). Classification (NCBI taxonomy): domain Eukaryota; kingdom Viridiplantae; phylum Streptophyta; class Magnoliopsida; order Asparagales; family Amaryllidaceae; genus Allium; species Allium sativum. The sequence continues at coordinate 55,597,291 of CM060916.1, read as the reverse complement.
CATTGAAAATGTACTATATTCAAGCAATTCTAAAAGAAATCTGCTTGGCTTCAATGATATAAGAATGAATGGATATCATAAATGAAAACAACAAAGAATATCTTTGTGTTATTTCTAAAATTGAAAGCCAGAAGCTTATTTTAGAAAAATTTGGAACAATTTCAACTAGATTATACTTTACCAAAATTGGTATAGTTGAATCTCATTTTATAAACATGAGCTAGAAGCTCATAGATACAAAGAAACCGATTCTTTGGCATGATCGTTTAGGACATTCCGGATCAACTATGATCGTTTACATAAATAAAAAATATGTTCCCTGAAGGAATATCATACACTCCAGAAGTAGTGATTTCTTTTCTTGAATCTTATTTTTATTTATTGCATCTAATTTTGTTACTGCATTTAAAGTTTGATATGTATTTTTGTATATTGATATGATATTTCGATAGTTTGTATGGAGGAGATAAGTTCATCCCAGAAGCGGTGATAACAAAATATCTTTAGAGGATATTTGTATATTTGGAAATGATAAGATATCTCTAGAAGAGATCTGTTTATATGAAACTAATAAAATATCTCCAGAGGAGATTTCTACAATTAAAAGTAATAAATATTTGTAGAAAAGTTCATAAATTTCTCCTAAAGGAGAAAATATGCATTAAAACTCCACAAATGGTGTTTATGGAATATAGCAGAAGCAATATTAAAACTCCATCAACTTAACAACTTGAAGTTGTTCATATATTTATTTGGACCAGAAGTTCGATATGTTTTCAAACCAGAAGTTTTGAACATTATCATACGATCCTGAAGAATTTGTAATGACATTGATCAATACATTGAAATCAATAGTTTGATCTTGGTAATAATTTATTCTAAAATCACTAACTCAAATGAGAAAGACTATGCAAATTTATAATACGTGGACGCACATATTTATATATTCATATCTGTAAATATTTAACTAACAACCTGAAGTTTGTTATAAGCATATTTTATAGATTATGCATAAATATTATTTAGTGATTTAAATTGCAGTCAACATGAATGTTGAATGACCTGAAGTCATATGTGTATTCAAATAACCTATATAATAAGAAAATTCCTCCAATATTGCTAGATCAATGAAATAGAATAAGTAATAAAAAAAAACTGATGAATGCATCTTATCGACTAATTAAAGGGTTATCCTCCAACAACGGATATACATATAAAGTACTTGTCAGCAGCAATGTGATAATGGATAAAATTAGAATCCCATGATGATTATTATTTATTGTGACAATGTTTGTCAACATTGAGGGGGAGGATAAAGGGATACAATTTCATTTTGAGTATCAGTGTTAAATAATTGACACACGAGTAAATTATAAATAATATCTTTTGTAGACTTGCTTCAATATATATTTGAATCCCTGAAGGATCAAATGCATAAACCACATTTAAAGATTGTTTTAAAAGTCAGTTCGAGATACTTTTGAAGTAAGTAATAAAGATGCCAGATGAAGGAGGTGAGTGTTCTTGAATAAACACCTAAGGAGTCTCTTGAGAGATTCATGACATGATTGTCAAATAACCCCAAAAGTGGTTTAGGTACCTAAAATAGATAAATAAAGAGATCTCAATAAATTATATATAGAACTGACAATATATAATCATCGATGATAAATTATAAAAGTAAAGCGCTTATGTTAAATCATGATTGACCATCATGAATCCTTCTCTAATTGAGAAATGTGGACCTGTAGTCCGCAAAGTAGTGAATAAACCTCGAAGGTATGAATATTTGTTTAATCACACGAAATGATGAAAGAATATTAGTTCCTGAAGAACATAAACTATTTGTTGGTTATATAGAATATAAAGAACAAAGAAAGTTGACTACAACATCCTTTTAAGTATTGTTATAATGAAAATCATGATATAATTCATGATGAGTAGATTATTTCCTGCTTTCAGGTATTGTTGTAATGAAACATTTAATTTACTTTTGAGTATAGCTGCGATATGTAAAATTCATTGAAATGTACAGGTTCCTGAAGAACATAAATAACTTTAGTGATTATAAAGAATGCAAAGAACATAGAATATATTACAACATGCTTCTAAGTATTGTTGTAATGAAAATCTTGATATAATTCAAGATGAGTAGATTACTTCATGCTTATAAGTATTGCTATAATGAAACTATTATTGTTCATTACAAATGTATTGCAGTGTGCAAACCTGATTAAAGCACAAAATTGTAAACACTCGAAGTGTATAGCAAGTAAGCGCAAACAAAAGGTGTTTTAAATAAGAAAACATGCCTGAAGCATGAAAATGCACACACAAGTCTTTAAAGAAAAGTTCATTAAGAATTTTCTTGTGATGTTGTACTCTTTTTCCTTCACTTTGGTTTTTTCCCATAGGGTTTTCCATTGTGAAGGTTTTAATAAGGAAAATGTTAATAAATGATGAACGTCAGAAGTATGAAGAGTAAAGAATATTATCTCTTGAGTTTATTTTCTATACAAGATTTTTTTAAGTAATATTATCAATGAGACATATATTTATGGATCCGGAAGTATCTGTAACGAAATTGAGATATCAAAAAGTATGCACTCTTTTTCTTTAACTAAGATTTTTCCCACTGGGTTTTTCTTAGTAAAGTTCTAATGAGATATTATATTGATCCAGAAGTATCATCCTCAAAGTAATATTGAAAGTTGTAACGAGACATTATCTTGATCTAGAAGAATCAAGCGCCACATCAGGGAATAACATCTCAAATATGATATTTAAGTTAATCTGTATTTTTATCCTTAAGGTTTTTCCCACTGGGTTTTCCTTTGTAAGGTTTTTACTAAAGAATTATATTGATCCATAAGTATCATTCTACACTTAATGTAGTAAATTATTGAAAATATGTTTTTGTACCCTTTTTCCTTCACTAAGATTTTTCCCATAGGGTTTTTCTTAGTAAGGTTTTAATGAGGCATTACAACGATCCTGAAGTATCGAATTCTTAAAAGAAATATCATTTTAATATGACAACATCTATGAGGGGGAGCAATAATTTTCAAGGGGGATAATTTCAAACTACTATAAGAGCATTCAAGAATTTGAAGACACATATTCAATGAGGGGTGTTAAAGTTACCTTTCTGATCCACATAAAGCAAAATCACAAACTGGATATATGTTTACAAACAACAATGCAGCTATTTCATGAAGATCTACAAAACAAACATTGGTAGCAACATCATCCAATCATTCTGAAATTTTAGCACTACATGAAGCGAGTCGAGAATGTGTTTGGTTAAGGTCATTAATTGAACATATTCGAAGCACATGCCAACTTCCCTCAACTACAGAAAGATCAACTATTATTTATGAAGACAATGCAGCATGCGTAGCTCAGATTCAAGCAGGATATATCAAGGGTGATAGGACAAAAGATATTTCTCCTAAATTCTTTTTCACACATGAGCTTGAAAAGGACAATAAGATAGAAGTGAAGCAAATCCAATCTCAAGAAAATCCAGCAGATCTATTTACAAAGGCACTTCCAAAATCAACATTGCAGAAGATGATATATAAAATTGGTATGCGCCGCTTGCATCACCAAACTATTTGAATAATGCATTACGAATCAGGGAGAGCATATATTATGCTGTAATGCACTCTTTTCCTTCACTAATATTTTTCTCACTGGGTTTTTATTAGTAAGGTTTTTAACGAGGCATTATTTTGATCCAGAAGTATCAACCCTCATTGGAACATTGTCAGTATGTTACCTAAAGATGAAATAAAAATTGTACCCTTTTCCTTGTTTATGATTTTTCCCACAGGGTTTTTCATAAAAAGGTTTTTAATGAGGCAATTAATCTTATCATCTTTACATACGCATATTCAAGGGGGGAGTGTTGTAATACATATAAGTGAATATGCGTTTTTCATATTATATTATGTCCCACATTTTGGGAGTAAGGCTAACATCAGCTCCAAAGCTAATATATAAGGGAGCCAATGTAATAGAATTATGTACACTGAATGAAAGAGAAATAAAAAGGCCTCTCCTTTATCTCTTATGTTCTCTCTAATGTCTTCTCTTTTATGATATGTTCTATTTTATTTTATAACATTTTAGACTTTATTTCATGTTTATTGAACCTTTTTACTTTTTATTACTATTTCAGATTTTATTTCTCTTTTATTGAACCTTTTTACTTATTATTATTATTATTGTTATTATTATTATATAAAAAAACCTTTATCTGATAACTTTTTACCTGTTTGGTTATTTTAACCCCTTATATACATATATATTATCATCATTATTAATTTTATTTTATTTTAATTTTGGATTCCATATCTAGCCAACCCCAACTTGTTTGGGATATATGACTTTGTTGTTGTTGTTATAAGATAATACAATTTCAAATAATCAAACATAGCCCAATCCGAGCCATATATCCATAATTCCAAAGTTCAACTTGTAATCAATTTAGATTTTCAAAATTACAATCAAGTCAATTCAAAACTTCAAATAGGATATTCTTAAGTTCGATTTATTTCAAAATAGTATTCAAGTTGGGTTATCCGATTTTATTCTTAAGATTCACATTACCTTTAAATCACATCTTATAAAGTTCATATCAATAAACCTAAATTTTCAATTTAATTGATTATAAAATATTTAACTTTAATTATATTTAGATTCAAACACTTGATAAATTATTTCCAAATCAATTTATTAAATTTTAATATCATAACAAATTCATAAAACTCATTCATAAATTTAACTTCACGTCTTAAATTAGTTTATCTTAACTTGATAATTTTCATTCTAATTAAGTCATTTAAACAAATCAAGTTATCATTAGTTTCAAACTTCTCTTTAAACCTTTATATACTTATATTTTATAAAAATCTCTACTTATATATACATATATATATTTAAAATTCAAATAATAATATATTAAAAGATTTATTTATCTACTTATAAATTAATTTAAATTATTTAATTTTTAAAACTAAATAATATTATAATTTAAAATCATAAATATATATTTAAAACATATATTAACTTATATATTAAAATTTTATAACATACAAATTTATTTAATCTAAATTTAAGCGTTTATTAATTTTATTAGATTAAATTACATTTGTAAATTCAAAAAATATATTCAAATATACAAAGGGTGTTCATATATAATTTTCTACTGAGACCAAGTAACACACACACACACACACACATATATATATATATATATATATCATTTCAGTCCATTTAATTTAATTTTTTGGATATATATCATTTCAACCCACATCCTAATAAATTCAGTTTCAATTCCTATTTCTATAAAGTGGTAGGGGTACACATCATTTCAACCCATAGTGAGAACGAAATAAATATGATGCTGCAAATATCACACATGTATCGTAATATATATCACTATAATCAAATGTCACTTGTAATTAATTCGTGTCATATATGTTCAAAGTGTGTGTGTCACATGCGCACAATTTATAACAGACAAGTCAAATTTTTTTTAGAGCAACCCTTATATTTCATGCCAATTCACATATTTAAATTGTTAATCGTGAATGAAGGATTCTCAACTTGCATGAAAAATTAAAAAAAAAGATGACGTAAGCTGATATAAACACGGATATAGAAGTTGACACAATGCAAGCAAGCACAATCGAATCAAACCAGTATTTCTCCACGATAAGTTAAGACAATCAAACCAAGCTCTAACCAAATTTCCAAATCAACACTTCTTATTATTTTATAAAAATATATATTTTTGCGTGGAGCAAAATATACATATTATATAAAATATTCCATATAAATATATATCTTCAACCAACAACTACAAGAATTGATCACTGGTCTTACACTCACCATTCCCATGCACTACCATTTCACTACTTCATTTTAATTTCTTCACACAACATCAAAACTCACAAACATACACAACACACAATTTGAAACCCGCACACAACTACATACACCACCAAAGCAGGCTCAGGGTCGACGAAAGAAGGATGGCAGACTGTCAGGTGGGGATGGACTCAGGTGGAAGCGACCTTTGGTCAAGGTTTGGGGTTGAACAGGTTTTGATGTTTCTTGTTCTTGTTCTTTTTCATAGGTACAAGTTTAAGGGTTTGGTGAGGGCAAGGAGCGGGCAACTAGTGTTGGGTTCATTGGAGGGGTCGAAGTCAGACCGTGGAGGATCACCGGAGCCGTGGGCTGTGGGAAGAGAACTCATGGGTCGGGTTTGTTTTTGTCATGGGTTTCACATGGATCAAGGTTTTCAAGGGAAAGAGGATTGGTTTGAGCATGGCTTGAAGCATGACCAGGCAGTGAAATCGGAGGTGCGATAGTTGAGGTCAGTGAAGGCAGGGGTGTGGTGGCGTGCGGTTTAGAGATGAAGTATGGGTAAAAGGTGATGAGTGAGTTTTGATTTGAGAACTACTACAGAGTGAATGGGCATGGGAAGGGGAAATGAATTTGTATTTCATGTTGATTGGATTTGCTTTGTTTTCATTTTTTTCCTTTTTCCATATTCAATTTGAGGATTTTTCTTCGAATTAAATTAAAGAAAGATCCACAGAAAATAGATTTGGTGATTGAGAAGTTTTGAGAAAGTAAAATGGGAAGTAACAAAGGATATGTAAATTTTAATCTATTCGAGAAGCGGTTACAGAATATTTGTGACAGCTTAATGAATGGTGTTCGTACAGATTCAATACACCTCTTTCAATTCCAGTACTTGTATAAATACTAGTAAAAATTCCATGGAAGATTCATACGAGGTACAGATTAAATATGAGCAAATATACACTTGACAAACGCCGTCCATTTTGCTCTTTTTTGCTATTAATACGCGAATTCCGAATAACTAAAATCGAATTTTAACAAAACGTAAAATGCTAAACACTCAGAATTTAGTGTAGATTAAAAAAAATAAAATTTTTAAATTTTCAGTTTGAATTCAAATTTTTACCAAATTTGATCAAAACTGACTTTTTGGAAAATTTTATATTTTAATAGATTTGGTAAATTAAAATACTCAAAAATTAAAATACGTTATTTAAATTTAAGTTTTATGAGTCTACTTAAATTCAAATAGCATTAATTAAGTTAAGTTCAACAATCAAATTTTTATTTGACAATTATTCAATTACAATATTCAAGTGGTACTTATTTTTGTTCACATACAAAAATCAAATTCATTTATTTCTTATAATTTAAAATAAATTATAATTAAATATTGAAAATTAAAATTACAATGAAATTATTGATCTAAAATTTATTTAAAATTCAGGTGGTTACAATCTCCCCTACACAAAGTTTCTCGTCCTCGAAAAGGAACAAGATAGGGAAATATAAATGAAACAATAATATATACAAAATTGAGTTATACACATCTGTTAATCTTACTTAGATTAATATATTAGAATGTATATATATAAATAAATTAGATATTTTCAAACATTTCAAAATGGTTTTGAATATCCACTCGACGTTGCAACTGGCTATATATATGTATGTATATATATATATATATCACTTTCGAACTCAGAAAATAAATATCAATGATGTTGCAATCATCATCATAATCATTTTCAAGTGACTAAAGTGTGATTCTATATTCTGTTTAGTACATATAAGCTTTAGCACATGTTGATTAGACGTATATTTAGATTACCAAGTATTCTATAGACTAATTTTAACGTTAAGTAAAATACTCGAAGCTTTCCTTTTAAAAATAAAATATAAATAAATTTCCATATAAATATATTTCAAATCATTTATTTATTACAAAATTTTGAATTTGGAAACTTTATATATCTTCTCCCTAATATATTTTAGTATATCTTTGACTCATATCATATATTCAAATATAGCCACTTTACAATTACAAGATAGATGATATAAAATTTCTCAATTATATATCCTTATATGGTTTCTTAACTTATATTAATATTTCACTTAAGCTATCACTTCTAATTCATACATTAAATCATTTTAAATCTTGCACTTAAATTCCGAATTTTTAGTAAGTCCATATATCAAGAACATACCACCAAGTTTCTATCTATAGATCAACATGTTAACTAAGTTCATACTCGATTAAATCTTATTACATTAGATTCATATAAATATTTCTTATGAACATACTAGCTATAATTTTATGTTCAATTTAGTCCTATTAAATTTTGTTCATATCACTATTATCCCTACTATCCTTAATGTTACCAAAGTTTTGAAGTTTTGTTAATATCTATTTCAATACTTTCGAATATGATCAAGATATTACCCAGGGGGTTGTATTTTTAAGGTAATTGCAATACAATTAAGGTATTTTGATTATGATATATTGAATATAATTAAGCTAATTTGAATATAATTAAGCTAATTTGTATATAATTAAGCTAATTTGAATATAATTAAGGTGTTTAATATAATTGAAGTATATGAATATATGGAAGGTATGAAATAAAAATGGAGGATTAAGGTATAAAATAAAGGACAATTTTATCTATTTCCACTAATTTTGTTAGTTCATCCACATATTTGATTTCGATAAGTTAATCCACTAGTCTATTTATTAGTTGGTCCACTGTGGATTAACTAACGTAAAACAATATTTTTTCAGTAAAGACAATTTTGTTTCTATCCACCGATTCTATTAATTGATCCACACAATGTATAGGCGTCTTCATCTCTCATCTCTCTTCCTTTCATTACCTAATCAACTCACAAACATCACTTTATGTCTAATAAAAAAAGAACGCTGAATCCTATCCATTATTCTTCCCATTATCGTGTCTAGCTAAACAGTTTTATTAGTGACACATAAAGCTGATTTTCTTCCTTCCTTTAACTCCGTACCAATTGGTATTGCCCTTAATTTTTGAAGTACATGAATATTTAGTTCGTAAATAACATGTTTTCCTTTTTTTTTAAATTCAGTTGATATCTGATGGTGAAATATTACAAGCAACTCCACATGATTATTTACTTGAATCTTGCAAAGAATTTCAAGACTTGGTTTAATGCACACAATGAAACTATTGACTATGAAAGAATGAACCAACTAATTTCTCATGAAAACTTTAAGTCTACAGCAGAGATTAGCAACCAAAACTATCCCAATTTGAACAAAAAAGAAAAAGTGTTAGGAGTCGATCAGTTGATCAGGAAATTGGATATGGGTTTAAAGCGATACCAAGTATGCCTGAATCGAAATAAGGAACTTCTTTATTTTTGAGCTGGAATTCTTTTTCATATAGTCTTCGTAGCTGGACAAGTCTCTCAGAACTCATGGATGGTTGCTACCATTCAAAATGCGGAAGTTAGCACGCTTAAGCTAATATTAGAGAATTTGATTATTGCTTTTAGTACAACTTTTTTTGTATTTAGCAGATATTTATTGGTGGTGGCTCCTGGCATGCGATCATCAAGATCTTCACAGTGCATTATAATGAGAAAAAAGTCTAGATTTGGCAATTTTCGTTTTTTCTTTTTCTAATTTATATGTACTTGAGACTGTTATGATTGACACAGACTGTGAAAACCCGTAACTTCCCCGTAAAGGAAAGCGTCGGATAGTTCGAGAACAAACCACAACAGAACGCATATAAAAGAACATTTCATTGCTTATTACAACAATGCATCAGATTACAAGAGTATACAGAGTATAAACGAATATTACACAGAAATATCAGAGATTTAAATTACATTTAAATACATAGCAGCGGAAAATAATACAATACACAACTAGAAGAGATATACGGATACAAAGCTTTCCGGATATCATTCCAGCTGTAAACCAGGATCCTGTGAATATAAATCTGCAAAACCAAAACTACTAGCTGCCCGTGTCAAAATAAGGGCACCCAGAGTTTAGGTTAAAACAATAAACTCCAGGTCAGTCATGGGACTGGTGTGAGAACTAAAACAGTTATTAATCTTTATTTTTAAAGTTTGGTAAATCAAGGGACCACGCCGTATAACACGGAACGGGTTTCCTCCCAAGAATACCAGTGCGTAAAACAAACAGCGCAATGCTAAATAAAGTAAAATGAAGCTGTTATAAGACCAAGGTCCCATCACACAATGCAACGCAGCCGAGGATAGGGTTTTCCCTTATAACAGGCAAAGAATGCTTGATACGTTTAAAACAAATCATTTGATACTATAATAAGTGCATAGTGTATAAAACAACTTCAAATCATAAGTATCAATCATAGGCGGCATGAATGCCCCATAACACTATGTCGCCATATATAAGTTTACAATCAAAACCGCAAGACGTCGTATTGGAAGTTGGGTTATCATTTATGGTATGAACCGAGGCTAGGGGCAAGATCCTCACCAATTCGAGACTGCCTAGCCCGAGTCTCAGGATCAGAACGCATCGACCCTTGGATCGTCAGGGCCGGTCCACACGGAGTGGATTAAAATGCCTGAGCACTACGTTTCGCCGCCCTTTGGGGCGTAAGCGAGCCAACTAAATGACTCCATCGGTTCGAGAACGACCGATCAATCCGAGGCGCCTCGCAACAGCAACAACCACATAAGTCAAACTCGTCAGGGCGTGTAAAACCACTGACGCCACTTTTAGCTAGGAGGAAACGTAGGCCCTCCCTGAGGTTCGTCTCCCGTTTTTGGTTCATACCGGGTGTGAAACTCGCGAAGTAAACGTTACACAAAGCTACGCCACACAAGGCCGTGCTTTGATCATCACCACAAGACTTTGCTTTTCAACAGAAGCCTCGATCAATTGCCACTTAGGCATGCCACACAGGCAATTCACTCCATGCGATTGATATCCATCAATATATAACCCCTGAGCTCGTACGTCTCAGAGAAGGGCGTTAAGCAAGAGAATAAATTCTCCGCCGCCAAACAGATGTATATTTAATAGAGATCAATCACACGGACTAAAATCCAATGTCAGACACACAGTCCATTTACAAGTCCGTTCTGGGTCTGAACGAAACCGGAGGCACCGAGTACCCCGCATATCCATCGATCTCCAAGTACGTCTGGACGATCACCAACTGTTTCCATCTTCTTGGGTGTACAGCCCAATCAAGATCATCAGTAATCACCCAAACGACGTGAAGACTTCCGGTCTTCGACCATCGTCTTCATCTTCTACTTATCGTCGTATCAGTTATTCAGAATGGGATAAACCCGGTCTTCCCGAATAACTCGCGTATATTTTATAAAAGTGCTACACAAACACAACATACGCCTCATTCCAATTCATCAGTCACTAACCGCAAATTAATCAAGAGAATAATTCCCCAAATATTAACCCCGAAGGCCGAAACCAACATCAGATCAATATCCAGAAAACCGTTCTGCTTAGCTAACCGACAGTTAGTTTCTGATTTCACATTCATAGGGAAAGGTTCCCATTAATTTTATCCAAGATAAATTTCTTGAATTTATTCTTTATTCTATTCTTTTGAATTTCGATTCAACTAGCCGGGATTAACGAAACTTACCGAAGTAATCATTTGTTTTAATTTCCCAATCCCAACCTATTAATCCCATGAAGTAAAACTGGTAATACTTCATATCTAACACCACAGTGTTATCGGTAAATTCAATTACCATTTCACGTTCAAATCTAATTAAAGATTTAACTATCGCCTGGAGCAAAACTGGTGGTACTCCATTCTCGATTATTTCAATCTAATTAAAGATTCATTAAAACTCCACTTAGTTTTAATCGTTAACTGGGTTAAAGAATCAGTGTCATTTAAAACACGGTTCACGATAAACCCAAAATCACATTCCATTAATTATCGGGTTAAAGAACAAGTGTTATTTAAAACACTGTTCACGATAAACCCAAAAATCAATACCAATTCAATTCCAATTAAATATCATTTAATTGGTACACTTCATTAAATCTAAATAAAAAGATTTAATCTTTTCTCAACTGGGTTCAAGAACAGTGTTAGTGAAGACACCATTCACTACAAACCCAAATCACATTTGATATTCAATATAAGGCTCTGAATAGAAAATATATCGGCTTATATTCAATATCAAATTCTACGATTAACAAATGTCTTATTGGAAATAACGATATAAACATATATCTTTCAAATTTCCATAACAACATCTGTATAATCACGAATTCCAACATCGAAATGTTCCGAAGACAATTTCGATTCAAATCCACTCCAATGCAATCATTGGAAATTCTGGTTATTTTAAAACCCCTTTTCAAATTCAATTTATTTATTTAAAAATAAATAGAATTATAATTCTAGTTCAAAACTAGTTTACTTCGATAAAAATCTATTTTTATCTTTTCAAATATGGAGTTTTTCAACCCAATTCTTCTCAAATCATTTCTTATGATTTTACACAAATTATTACTATTTTTAATAATTTTATCAAGGCCTGTACAGTCGATTTCCATCAATGGCCATCGAACTGCACTTACAGCGACCTTTTTCAAATTTGATTTGGACATAATTCCAAATCCAACCGTTAGATTTCTAATTTCTAATCTTCGTTAGAAAGCTCTTTTCGATACGAACCCAACGGTTACGGTTTCAGGAGAATCCGACGGTCGGATCTCCCGTAATGTCCGTTTGAAATAAATGGTCGAAATTCACGAACTGCCGCGGCGCGGCGCGTTCTATTCAGGCCATTATATTATATATATAATATATATAATATATATTTCGTCGATTTCTATTTAAAACGAATTTTATAAATAGTTTTAAATTCGTTTCAAAAGCAATTTCAACTTCCATTTCAATTCAAATCAAAATTGAATTCTTCTTTCTAAATTCGTTTTAAAAATCCATTTCTATTCAATTCAAATTTCAATTCAATTTGAATTCATTTCAATTCGTTTTCGATTCAATTTGAATTCGTTTTCAATTCAATTCATTTCGAAATCGTTTTCAATTCAATTCATTTCGAAATCGTTTAAAATCGATATAAATATCGTTCACGTCAAAATGGCGTCAATCTAATCAACACGGCTTCATAAATTTCTATTTTCAAATATTCTATTTCAAATATTTCTTTCTCAAAATAGTTGTTATTATCAAAATATTTCGTTCAACACATGACCAATCTCAATGGATGAAACTGTCAACACATGAACCTTTATTTTATATTGATAAAGATGTAAATTTTATTACTAAAATATTTCGTTCAACACATGACCAATCTCAATGGATGAAACTGTCAACACATGAACCTTTATTTTATATTGATAAAGATGTAAATCTTATTACTAAAATATTTCGTTCAACACATGACCAATCTCAATGGATGAGTACTGTTAACACATGAACCTTTATTTTATATTGATAAAGATGTAAATTTTATTACTAAAATATTTCGTTCAACACATGACCAATCTCAATGGATGAGTACTGTCAACACATGAACCTTTATTTTATAATATTCTTTGTTTTTCAAATTGGAATGAGGCCCAATCAATTACCATATAAAATTAATTATATGGATTTTCATACAACATATGTATATAATAGCATTGAAAAATAATCAACCATCAACCAAAGTGCACTACACTGTATAAGCATCAAATATAGATATCTAGCGCTTATAACAGCCTGTCAATCGATCGATCGACATATTTAATCAATCAGGATGAGTGGACTTCAAATTTCATCCTAACACCCGTGTGGGGTTTCAAACAATCAAACACATATTTTATTTGTGCAGTTGGGCGATGTGTAAAATTTATCGTCCCAATCAATGTCATTCAAATAAGTGTACATAAACAAACCGTCCGGTTTGTGATTGAATATTTTATTTATTCATATTCACGTTAAAAATTATATTTTTAACGATAAAACATTTTATTTCAACCTATGAACTTCTATTCAATTCATTTATTCAATAAAATGATATCTTTATTTTTCTAACTGATTTTAGAAAATTTCGGCGGCATAACGGCACGATACTAAAAACGGGACGAGGCCTAGCCTTATCCCCGGTCTAGTGAAGGCCCACGCCATTCACACATCAATCAAAATCACCAAACAACCAAATTCAAATCACATCATATAACTAATCTATGCAACCAAACAAACAAGTCCATGGTCTGTGGACGATTGTGTCGGGTGCTACTAAGCACCGTCTGCATCCTAGTATATATATATAACTAGAAAAGAAATTGAAAGGTGAGAAATTCTCACAGATAGCTATCCAATCATCTTGACTCTTCTTTGATATAAATCTTCTTCGTTCTCGCCCTTTTGTCATCTTCGTTGTCCGCTTTCACTACATATGTAAAAATCGAATTTTTACTTCGCTATTCAATATATAAAAATCATATTTTTCTTTCGAAGTTCAATATATAAAAACCATATTTTTCTTTCGAAGTTCAATATATAAAAACCATATTTTTCTTTCGAAGTTCAATATATAAAAACCATATTTTTCTTTCGAAGTTCAATATATAAAAACCATATTTTTATTTCGAAGTTCAATATATAAAAACCATATTTTTCTTTCGAAGTTCAATATATAAAAACCATATTTTTGTTTCGAAGTTCAATATATAAAAACCATATTTTTCTTTCGAAGTTCAATATATAAAAACCATATTTTTCTTTCGAAGTTCAATATATAAAAACCATATTTTTCTTTCGAAGTTCAATATATAAAAACCATATTTTTCTTTCGAAGTTCAATATATAAAAACCATATTTTTCTTTCGAAGTTCAATATATAAAAACCATATTTTTCTTTCGAAGTTCAATATATAAAAACCATATTTTTCTTTCGAAGTTCAATATATAAAAACCATATTTTTCTTTCGAAGTTCAATATATAAAAACCATATTTTTCTTTCGAAGTTCAATATATAAAAACCATATTTTTCTTTCGAAGTTCAATATATAAAAACCATATTTTTCTTTCGAAGTTCAATATATAAAAACCATATTTTTCTTTCGAAGTTCAATATATAAAAACCATATTTTTCTTTCGCTACATATATAAAAAAAAATCATATATTTTTATTTCTAAAAACAATGTAAAAGTTTATTTTCAAAAACTTATGAATATTTTATTTTCTTTTATAATCATTTCTAAAACAATGTTATTATACATAATCAATTCAATTAACTAATTAATGTATAACCATGTTTAAACAAAGAGATTACCCTTTAATCACGTTGCAAAATTCTGGGCCGCTACTGTTCTCCCTCTTCTCCGTTTAATCCCTGTACCACGCAAATCAGCCGAACCCAAACCCTTCACCCTAGGGCTCCAGTTTTCCACCCCATCGACGCGCAGGAACACGATCAAACAATACCACCTCGAAGCCGCCAGAGTAGCGACCCTCTGCCCCCGGTCATGGTCGACTCGCAGCTCCGACAGCGACAAAAATCACCCTCGAACGACGAACCTTCCAGGAGGAAATTCACCCAAATTAGCAAACCATATTTGATCGAACCACCCTTGATTTAAATAGGGCAGAATGTATTTTGATTTTATTTTAATGAGCAAGGATTGGAATCGAGCGGATCAGGAGGAAATAGGGGAAGAAACGGGGAGCAATTCTGGTCGTTCTTGAAGTGGGGTGGCGGCTGAACATTATGAGAGGAAATTAGGGTTTTCTCTTATATTTATATATTATTTATTTAATTAATTAATTCCAACAATGATGGTTTATCATTACGAACTCCAAACGAGACCCAACGACTGTCGCCCTTAACTAATTACCCCTATTCCGAACGCAATGGGACATGTTTCATAAGCCAATTCGCTTGTTACAATCAGTTTTCACTGAAATTAAAATATAAATCATTATATATATATATATATAATTTAAACGCACATTTCAATTTACTGGGGTCACATATTGATTCGAAAAATCATGAAATTTGAAACCTAGCAATAATTTGACATCACGGACCCAACAAAACTGGTTTCGTCGAAATCCGAGGTCGTTTGCAAAATTTCCATTTTTAAGGGCCTGAATTCCATAGCGACTATTCAGAAGTTTCAACTGGACATATCTTTTGATTCCCGCTATGAAACTTCGATTATTCGGATTCGTTGGGAAGATATTATCGATTAGATCCTAATGTTTTTGGTTTCACTAAAATCCGGATTGTTTTGCACCCGGTACATTCAATTGAAGTTTGAAATCGAATTATCGAACTACCGCGCCATTTTCAATTCTATTTATAATTATATATAAATATTTATATTCTAACGACGACGCGTATAAGTATATACGTTCGAATTATATTCAAAATAAATTTCTCGTCGATATTATTTAAAATAATTCATTTTAAATAATCAAAATTCGCTAACATTGCCAAAATAAAAAAAAATTAAACTGGCCCAGATTTTCGGGTTGTTACAATCTCCCCCACTTAAAACTTTTCGTCCCCGAAAAGGAACAAAGTCGAAAGTGGTTTGATCAATCAACTCTACGTTCGGTCTGGCTTTCATTCTCCTACTCTTTAGTTTCTGAGAATTTTCAAAATTTCAAAAATTTGGCTAACACCCTAAATTTTCGAAAAATTTCGCCATAACCTCCCCTGCACCGGGAGCATCGGGGAATTTCAAATAGCTTCCCCGGTCCTTCAGATCTCAAAAAGAAAAAGAAAAAGCCAAGCGGCTAGCCAATAGGCTCATAAAATCATCATCACCCAAACCAAACAGGAAATTATGTAGTAAACATGTACCTATTTGTCGGGCAAACAAATTTTATTCTCTGGCTCTAGCCTCCTTGCTATGACCTGTTCAAGGTAAGTACATATATGCAAGCAAATGCGACCAATTTTCAATACAATTCAATATTTGGTTCAATTAGGCTAATTGGTTATAAATTAGCAAACAAATAAACAAACAACACAAACATCAATCAATTAGTGAATTAGAGTTTCAAATTCATAATTTTGATACATATACAAAAATCATGTTTTTGATGCCAAATCACAACAATAGGCCCTATCTAATTTTGGTTCTCACACCAGTCTAATGGAAATATATAGAAAATCACACCTTCGAAACTCGAACATAAATGTTGATGATGCGATCGCTATCATCAATATCATCTTCGGGCGACTAGAGTGTGATGCTATATCTATCCAATATATTAAAACTTCGAATACACGTGGATCAGACGTATACGCAAAATCTATATATACTGGACTGTCCACATCAATATAAATAAATAATCAACTACGAATAATTGATTTAAATTTTCAAAACAAAATTTGTTTTCACTTGAAAAATATACTCTTCACACTCGTTCTAGGATACTACTGATCCTATCTCCAACGAGTCATCCCACTGGATATTACTAATCCAATTATCTGATGAATTCTTTCGTATGGTTCTAATGTGCCATGTTCTCTGAGCTTTGTAAACCAAAGCTCTGATACCAACTGTGAAAACCCGTAACTTCCCCGTAAAGGAAAGCGTCGGATAGTTCGAGAACAAACCACAACAGAACGCATATAAAAGAACATTTCATTGCTTATTACAACAATGCATCAGATTACAAGAATATACAGAGTATAAACGAATATTACACAGAAATATCAGAGATTTAAATTACATTTAAATACATAGCAGCGGAAAATAATACAATACACAACTAGAAGAGATATACGGATACAAAGCTTTCCGGATATCATTCCAGCTGTAAACCAGGATCCTGTGAATATAAATCTGCAAAACCAAAACTACTAGCTGCCCGTGTCAAAATAAGGGCACCCAGAGTTTAGGTTAAAACAATAAACTCCAGGTCAGTCATGGGACTGGTGTGAGAACTAAAACAGTTATTAATCTTTATTTTTAAAGTTTGGTAAATCAAGGGACCACGCCGTATAACACGGAACGGGTTTCCTCCCAAGAATACCAGTGCGTAAAACAAACAGCGCAATGCTAAATAAAGTAAAATGAAGCTGTTATAAGACCAAGGTCCCATCACACAATGCAACGCAGCCGAGGATAGGGTTTTCCCTTATAACAGGCAAAGAATGCTTGATACGTTTAAAACAAATCATTTGATACTATAATAAGTGCATAGTGTATAAAACAACTTCAAATCATAAGTATCAATCATAGGCGGCATGAATGCCCCATAACACTATGTCGCCATATATAAGTTTACAATCAAAACCGCAAGACGTCGTATTGGAAGTTGGGTTATCATTTATGGTATGAACCGAGGCTAGGGGCAAGAACCTCACCGATTCGAGACTGCCTAGCCCGAGTCTCAGGATCAGAACGCATCGACCCTTGGATCGTCAGGGCCGGTCCACACGGAGTGGATTAAAATGCCTGAGCACTACGTTTCGCCGCCCTTTGGGGCGTAAGCGAGCCAACTAAATGACTCCATCGGTTCGAGAACGACCGATCAATCCGAGGCGCCTCGCAACAGCAACAACCACATAAGTCAAACTCGTCAGGGCGTGTAAAACCACTGACGCCACTTTTAGCTAGGAGGAAACGTAGGCCCTCCCTGAGGTTCGTCTCCCGTTTTTGGTTCATACCGGGTGTGAAACTCGCGAAGTAAACGTTACACAAAGCTACGCCACACAAGGCCGTGCTTTGATCATCACCACAAGACTTTGCTTTTCAACAGAAGCCTCGATCAATTGCCACTTAGGCATGCCACACAGGCAATTCACTCCATGCGATTGATATCCATCAATATATAACCCCTGAGCTCGTACGTCTCAGAGAAGGGCGTTAAGCAAGAGAATAAATTCTCCGCCGCCAAACAGATGTATATTTAATAGAGATCAATCACACGGACTAAAATCCAATGTCAGACACACAGTCCATTTACAAGTCCGTTCTGGGTCTGAACGAAACCGGAGGCACCGAGTACCCCGCATATCCATCGATCTCCAAGTACGTCTGGACGATCACCAACTGTTTCCATCTTCTTGGGTGTACAGCCCAATCAAGATCATCAGTAATCACCCAAACGACGTGAAGACTTCCGGTCTTCGACCATCGTCTTCATCTTCGACTTATCGTCGTATCAGTTATTCAGAATGGGATAAACCCGGTCTTCCCGAATAACTCGCGTATATTTTATAAAAGTGCTACACAAACACAACATACGCCTCATTCCAATTCATCAGTCACTAACCGCAAATTAATCAAGAGAATAATTCCCCAAATATTAACCCCGAAGGCCGAAACCAACATCAGATCAATATCCAGAAAACCGTTCTGCTTAGCTAACCGACAGTTAGTTTCTGATTTCACATTCATAGGGAAAGGTTCCCATTAATTTTATCCAAGATAAATTTCTTGAATTTATTCTTTATTCTATTCTTTTGAATTTCGATTCAACTAGCCGGGATTAACGAAACTTACCGAAGTAATCATTTGTTTTAATTTCCCAATCCCAACCTATTAATCCCATGAAGTAAAACTGGTAATACTTCATATCTAACACCACAGTGTTATCGGTAAATTCAATTACCATTTCACGTTCAAATCTAATTAAAGATTTAACTATCGCCTGGAGCAAAACTGGTGGTACTCCATTCTCGATTATTTCAATCTAATTAAAGATTCATTAAAACTCCACTTAGTTTTAATCGTTAACTGGGTTAAAGAATCAGTGTCATTTAAAACACGGTTCACGATAAACCCAAAATCACATTCCATTAATTATCGGGTTAAAGAACAAGTGTTATTTAAAACACTGTTCACGATAAACCCAAAAATCAATACCAATTCAATTCCAATTAAATATCATTTAATTGGTACACTTCATTAAATCTAAATAAAAAGATTTAATCTTTTCTCAACTGGGTTCAAGAACAGTGTTAGTGAAGACACCATTCACTACAAACCCAAATCACATTTGATATTCAATATAAGGCTCTGAATAGAAAATATATCGGCTTATATTCAATATCAAATTCTACGATTAACAAATGTCTTATTGGAAATAACGATATAAACATATATCTTTCAAATTTCCATAACAACATCTGTATAATCACGAATTCCAACATCGAAATGTTCCGAAGACAATTTCGATTCAAATCCACTCCAATGCAATCATTGGAAATTCTAGTTATTTTAAAACCCCTTTTCAAATTCAATTTATTTATTTAAAAATAAATAGAATTATAATTCTAGTTCAAAACTAGTTTACTTCGATAAAAATCTATTTTTATCTTTTCAAATATGGAGTTTTTCAACCCAATTCTTCTCAAATCATTTCTTATGATTTTACACAAATTATTACTATTTTTAATAATTTTATCAAGGCCTGTACAGTCGATTTCCATCAATGGCCATCGAACTGCACTTACAGCGACCTTTTTCAAATTTGATTTGGACATAATTCCAAATCCAACCGTTAGATTTCTAATTTCTAATCTTCGTTAGAAAGCTCTTTTCGATACGAACCCAACGGTTACGGTTTCAGGAGAATCCGACGGTCGGATCTCCCGTAATGTCCGTTTGAAATAAATGGTCGAAATTCACGAACTGCCGCGGCGCGGCGCGTTCTATTCAGGCCATTATATTATATATATAATATATATAATATATATTTCGTCGATTTCTATTTAAAACGAATTTTATAAATAGTTTTAAATTCGTTTCAAAAGCAATTTCAACTTCCATTTCAATTCAAATCAAAATTGAATTCTTCTTTCTAAATTCGTTTTAAAAATCCATTTCTATTCAATTCAAATTTCAATTCAATTTGAATTCATTTCAATTCGTTTTCGATTCAATTTGAATTCGTTTTCAATTCAATTCATTTCGAAATCGTTTTCAATTCAATTCATTTCGAAATCGTTTAAAATCGATATAAATATCGTTCACGTCAAAATGGCGTCAATCTAATCAACACGGCTTCATAAATTTCTATTTTCAAATATTCTATTTCAAATATTTCTTTCTCAAAATAGTTGTTATTATCAAAATATTTCGTTCAACACATGACCAATCTCAATGGATGAAACTGTCAACACATGAACCTTTATTTTATATTGATAAAGATGTAAATTTTATTACTAAAATATTTCGTTCAACACATGACCAATCTCAATGGATGAAACTGTCAACACATGAACCTTTATTTTATATTGATAAAGATGTAAATTTTATTACTAAAATATTTCGTTCAACACATGACCAATCTCAATGGATGAGTACTGTTAACACATGAACCTTTATTTTATATTGATAAAGATGTAAATTTTATTACTAAAATATTTCGTTCAACACATGACCAATCTCAATGGATGAGTACTGTCAACACATGAACCTTTATTTTATAATATTCTTTGTTTTTCAAATTGGAATGAGGCCCAATCAATTACCATATAAAATTAATTATATGGATTTTCATACAACATATGTATATAATAGCATTGAAAAATAATCAACCATCAACCAAAGTGCACTACACTGTATAAGCATCAAATATAGATATCTAGCGCTTATAACAGCCTGTCAATCGATCGATCGACATATTTAATCAATCAGGATGAGTGGACTTCAAATTTCATCCTAACACCCGTGTGGGGTTTCAAACAATCAAACACATATTTTATTTGTGCAGTTGGGCGATGTGTAAAATTTATCGTCCCAATCAATGTCATTCAAATAAGTGTACATAAACAAACCGTCCGGTTTGTGATTGAATATTTTATTTATTCATATTCACGTTAAAAATTATATTTTTAACGATAAAACATTTTATTTCAACCTATGAACTTCTATTCAATTCATTTATTCAATAAAATGATATCTTTATTTTTCTAACTGATTTTAGAAAATTTCGGCGGCATAACGGCACGATACTAAAAACGGGACGAGGCCTAGCCTTATCCCCGGTCTAGTGAAGGCCCACGCCATTCACACATCAATCAAAATCACCAAACAACCAAATTCAAATCACATCATATAACTAATCTATGCAACCAAACAAACAAGTCCATGGTCTGTGGACGATTGTGTCGGGTGCTACTAAGCACCGTCTGCATCCTAGTATATATATATAACTAGAAAAGAAATTGAAAGGTGAGAAATTCTCACAGATAGCTATCCAATCATCTTGACTCTTCTTTGATATAAATCTTCTTCGTTCTCGCCCTTTTGTCATCTTCGTTGTCCGCTTTCACTACATATGTAAAAATCGAATTTTTACTTCGCTATTCAATATATAAAAACCATATTTTTCTTTCGAAGTTCAATATATAAAAACCATATTTTTCTTTCGAAGTTCAATATATAAAAACCATATTTTTCTTTCGAAGTTCAATATATAAAAACCATATTTTTATTTCGAAGTTCAATATATAAAAACCATATTTTTATTTCGAAGTTCAATATATAAAAACCATATTTTTCTTTCGAAGTTCAATATATAAAAACCATATTTTTCTTTCGAAGTTCAATATATAAAAACCATATTTTTCTTTCGAAGTTCAATATATAAAAACCATATTTTTCTTTCGAAGTTCAATATATAAAAACCATATTTTTCTTTCGAAGTTCAATATATAAAAACCATATTTTTCTTTCGAAGTTCAATATATAAAAACCATATTTTTCTTTCGAAGTTCAATATATAAAAACCATATTTTTCTTTCGAAGTTCAATATATAAAAACCATATTTTTCTTTCGAAGTTCAATATATAAAAACCATATTTTTCTTTCGAAGTTCAATATATAAAAACCATATTTTTCTTTCGCTACATATATAAAAAAAAATCATATATTTTTATTTCTAAAAACAATGTAAAAGTTTATTTTCAAAAACTTATGAATATTTTATTTTCTTTTATAATCATTTCTAAAACAATGTTATTATACATAATCAATTCAATTAACTAATTAATGTATAACCAT
This sequence comes from Allium sativum, assembly GCA_030737875.1. Taxonomy (NCBI): domain Eukaryota; kingdom Viridiplantae; phylum Streptophyta; class Magnoliopsida; order Asparagales; family Amaryllidaceae; genus Allium; species Allium sativum. Next base: position 55,574,406 of record CM060916.1, on the reverse strand, counting down.
GTTTAAACAAAGAGATTACCCTTTAATCACGTTGCAAAATTCTGGGCCGCTACTGTTCTCCCTCTTCTCCGTTTAATCCCTGTACCACGCAAATCAGCCGAACCCAAACCCTTCACCCTAGGGCTCCAGTTTTCCACCCCATCGACGCGCAGGAACACGATCAAACAATACCACCTCGAAGCCGCCAGAGTAGCGACCCTCTGCCCCCGGTCATGGTCGACTCGCAGCTCCGACAGCGACAAAAATCACCCTCGAACGACGAACCTTCCAGGAGGAAATTCACCCAAATTAGCAAACCATATTTGATCGAACCACCCTTGATTTAAATAGGGCAGAATGTATTTTGATTTTATTTTAATGAGCAAGGATTGGAATCGAGCGGATCAGGAGGAAATAGGGGAAGAAACGGGGAGCAATTCTGGTCGTTCTTGAAGTGGGGTGGCGGCTGAACATTATGAGAGGAAATTAGGGTTTTCTCTTATATTTATATATTATTTATTTAATTAATTAATTCCAACAATGATGGTTTATCATTACGAACTCCAAACGAGACCCAACGACTGTCGCCCTTAACTAATTACCCCTATTCCGAACGCAATGGGACATGTTTCATAAGCCAATTCGCTTGTTACAATCAGTTTTCACTGAAATTAAAATATAAATCATTATATATATATATATATAATTTAAACGCACATTTCAATTTACTGGGGTCACATATTGATTCGAAAAATTATGAAATTTGAAACCTAGCAATAATTTGACATCACGGACCCAACAAAACTGGTTTCGTCGAAATCCGAGGTCGTTTGCAAAATTTCCATTTTTAAGGGCCTGAATTCCATAGCGACTATTCAGAATTTTCAACTGGACATATCTTTTGATTCCCGCTATGAAACTTCGATTATTCGGATTCGTTGGGAAGATATTATCGATTAGATCCTAATGTTTTTGGTTTCACTAAAATCCGGATTGTTTTGCACCCGGTACATTCAATTGAAGTTTGAAATCGAATTATCGAACTACCGCGCCATTTTCAATTCTATTTATAATTATATATAAATATTTATATTCTAACGACGACGCGTATAAGTATATACGTTCGAATTATATTCAAAATAAATTTCTCGTCGATATTATTTAAAATAATTCATTTTAAATAATCAAAATTCGCTAACATTGCCAAAATAAAAAAAAATTAAACTGGCCCAGATTTTCGGGTTGTTACACAGACAAATCCAACAAAATGCACCACAATTACCAATGATTAATGCAAATAATCCACAGAATAAGAGATAATAATAAAGTAAGACCACACGAATTTTTAACGTGGAAAACCTTCGATGTGAAGAGTAAAAACCACGGGACCAGTGACAGGGGTCCTCCCAAACTTCTCTTACTATGAAAATGGAGTTGTACACAAATCCAAATCTTAGTCACAAAGTGGATACACAAATTATCCAACAATAGCTAGCAGTAACATCATTAAAATAAAAGCGAGAAAAGTGAAAAATATCACCGGGAAACAAAGCTTAGAAAAGCTGAGAGATCTGGCACAAACACTCCAGTAAAGGGCAATCTCAAAGTAGTAGAAGCAGCCCACAAAGTCTTTGAGAAACTGACAAAGTTTTGATGTTGTAGACTTGTATCTTGTGTGTGTGTTTGCTACCCAAGAATGGATGTATTTATAGCCACGAAAGAGGCACCTTGAAGTCTCCATTCAACCACCATATTTAATAAGATGACAATTCCAATAAAGGTGCAAATACCAAAGCACACCAAAGTCAAATAATCACCTATTCAAATAAAAGTACGAAATACCATAGCAACACTTATTGCTCCAATTAATTAAATATTAGTTTTTCCGCATAGGAATGGACCCATTCCCTACAAATCTCCCCCTCCCGACTATGTGGAGGTGGTTGTCATTCCGGCAATTGAATGGAAAGTCTCAAATTTGTCTTTTGACAAAGCTTTAGTCATCATGTCGGAACCATTGTCATCGGTATGAATTTTCTCAAGCTCAATTAACTTATCATCAAGAACATCACGTATCCAATGATATCTCACATCAATATGCTTCGATTTTGCATGAAAAGTGGAATTCTTAGCAAGATGGATTGCACTTTGATTTTCACAATACAACACATACCTCTTTTGTGTAAATCCAAGCTGACGAACAAACTGCTTCATCCACAATAACTCCTTACATGCCTCTGTCGCTGCAGTAAACTCTGATTTAGTAGTAGACAAAGCCACACATTTTTGTAGCCTAGATTGCGAAGACACTGCTCCCTCTGCAAAAGTGATCAAATAACCCAAAGTAGATTTTCTTGAGTCAATATCACCTGTCATATCAGAATCTAAATTACCAACAAGACAAAGCTTGTCACTTCCAAAACAAAGCTTCATATCAGCAGTACCCTGTAAGTATTTCATAATCCACTTCACAGCTTCCAATGCTCTTTACCTGGATTAGAATGAAATCTACTAGCCAAACCTACAACATGAGCTATATCAGGCCGAGTGCAAACCATTGCATACATCAAACTACCCACGGTGGAAACATGCGTCACCTTCTCCTTCTCTTTAGTTGTGGAAAGACACTTTTGAGAACTAAACTTAAAATGCATAGCAAGTGGAGTACTCAAAGGCGTTGCTTTCTCCAAATTGAACCTTTTAAGCACTCTCTGAATATATGCTTCCTGTGATAGCCATATCTTTCGAGCCTTGCTATCACGAATAATTCTCATTCCTAAAATGTTCTTCGACGGACCAAGTTCCTTTATGGAGAATGTCTTGCTCAACTGTTGCTTCAAACAAGCAATTCGATCTACATTTTGCCTATAATAACCATGTCATCAACATAAAGTAGCAAAATGATAAAATCATCATTAGCAAATTTCTTCAAGAAAACACAATGATCATTATGTGTCTTTTTGTAGCCTTGCTCCCCCATAAAGAGTCAAATTTGCGATACCATTGCCTTGGAGCTTGTTTTAGACCATACAAACTCTTCTTCAATTTGCACACATATTCTTCCTTCCCTTTGAGTTTGAAGCCCTCTGGTTGTTCCATGTAAATGTCTTCTTCAAGCTCACCATGAAGAAAGGTTGTCTTCACATCCAACTACTCAATTTCTAAGTTCAAATTAGCAGCAAGACCCAAAACAAATCTAATGGAAGACATCTTGACAACCGGTGAAAATATCTCTTCAAAGTCAATTCCCTTTCTTTGGTTGCATCCTTTTACAGCAAGCCTTGCTTTGTACCGAAGCGTCTTTGCATTTTCATCTTGCTTCAGCTTGTAAATCCAACAATTCTTCAAAGCATTCTTTTCCTTCGGTAGTTTCACTAGATCAAAAGTTTTGTTATCATGCAACGACTTCATCTCTTCTTTCATTGCATCCAACCAAAGTTGCTTATCATCACTGTCTATAGCTTCCTTAAAGCTCTCAGATTCTCCTCCATCGGTTAAGAGAACATACTCAGAAGAAGGATACCTAGTGGAAGGACGCCGTTCCCTGGTAGATCGCAGTACAAAGGTTGTTTGAATTTCAGGAGAAGCATGATGATCAATTTCAACATCTTCATCATGGGGACCATCATCCTCAGGTACATGACCTTCATTGTCATTTTCTTGTAATTGTTCAGTTGGAGCTGGTTCAGGAGTTGAAGGAGGAAGATCTAGATCAACCAGATCATAGCCACTATGTGATGCAGCTTCTTGTGGTTTCTGAATATCTTCAATTGTTTGGTCTTCAACAAAGTGTGTATCCTTGCTACGAATCATTTTCTTCTCTATAGGATCATAAAACATATAGCCAAACTTGTCAAGACCATAGCCTACAAAGATGCATTGGCGAGTCTTGGAATCCAGCATCGATCTTTCATCATTAGGCACATGCACAAATGCCTTACACCCAAAGACACGTAAATGACTGTAAGAAACCTCCTTGCCAAGCCAAACCTTATCTGGAACATCACCATTCAAAGAAAAACAAGGTGACAAATTAGTCACATGTGTAGCTGTAAATAAAGCTTCACCCCAAAAGTGTTTTGGCAACTTAGCATCTGAAAGCATGCACCTCATTCTCTCTAACAAAGTCCTATTCATTCTCTCTACTACACCGTTCTGATGTGGAGTCTTCTTTGGTGTAAACTGATGTCGAATACCTTGAGCCTTACAATATTCCTCAAATGGACCGATGTACTCACCCCCATTGTCAGAACGTAAACACTTTAGCTTTTTACCAGATTGCCTTTCAACCAAGGCTTGAAACTGCTTAAAAACATCAAGTACCCGATCTTTTGTTTTTAAAGCATATGTGCACAATTTCTTTGAACAATCATCAACAAAAGTAACAAAGTAAAGTGCATCACTAAAGATCTTAACTTTTAACGGACCACAAACATCAGAATGAACAAGATCAAGCAAACCTGATTTTCTTGAAGGAGGGTGTCTCTTAAAGGAGACCCGATTCTGCTTTCCTGCAAAACAATGAGAACGTTTGTCCAATTTTACACACTTCAAATCAGGTAGTGCATTTTTCTTCATCAAACAACTTAGCCCCTTTTCACATATATGACCAAGTCTTCTATGTCACAATTTTGCAAGATCGTCATTTGCCACATTTAAAGAATCAATCAGAATTGAGGCTTGCAGCAAGTAAAGGTTGTGTGCTTCTTCCCACGAGCTAGCACCATGTTTCCTTTAGTAAGCTTCCATTGACCACCATGAAAAGTGTTGCAGTAGCCATCATCATCGAGTTTTCCAGTAGAGATCAAGTTCAATCGGATTTCTGGAATATGTCTTACATTTTTAAGCATTAACTTTGCTCCAATGTTGGTCACCAAACATACAACTCCAATGCCCACAACCTGAGCCATACCATCATTACCCATCTTCAACACCCCAAGTCACCAGGTGTATAAGATGTGAAGAATTCCTTCTGCGATGTCACATGTAGTGATGCTCCGTTGTCAATGACCCAACTCGACTCATATTTAGCAAGGTTCACATAGCTCTCATCATGTACAATGATAAGATCACCGCCAGTTGCAGTTGTAGCTCTATCATCATTACTGCAATCTTTTTGATCTTGCTTCTTATCTTCCATGCCTTTACCACCCTTGTTGTCTCTTTTCCACTTGTAGCAATATTTCTTTATGTGACCGGATTTATCACAATAATGACACTTCATATTTTCGTATCTTCCACAAGATTTGCTACTGCTTTTGTCTCTGGAAACTGGACCTTTACTCTTGCTTCTTCCTCTGTTTTCAGCAACATATGCTTCCTCGGATGAAGAAGACACACCATGAGATTTCTTCCTCATCTCCTCATTAAAAATACCAACTTTGGCAATATCCAGTGTAACTTTCCCATGTGGTGCTGAGTTGCAAAGTGTCATTCTGAAAGTGTCCCATGAATCAGGAAGAGTGCCAAGTAACAAAAGTCCCTGAATTTCATCATCAAAATTTATACCCATAGCTGATAATTGCTGAATAATACCATGAAAATCATTCAGGTGATCAGAAAGTGACTTGCTCGAATTGTACTTCAAGCCCATCAATTGATTGATAAAGTACAATTTATTATTTCTAGACTTATTAGCATAAAGGGATTCAAGTTTTTGCCATAGTGATCTAGTATGAACACCATCATTTATATGATTCAAAACATTATCATCAACCCACTGACGAATAAATCCACACACCTGTTCATGCTCAAATTGCCATGTTCATCAGTTTTACTTTCTGGTTTTTCATCACAAAACATAGGTAAATGCCAACTTTTGACATACAACAAGTCTCTCATTTTTCTTTTTCAAATATGATAGTTAGCACCATTCAAACTAATCATTCTATTAGTGTCGATATTAGAAGAATCCATCAGGAGATACTACAAATTAACCAACCTTGCTCTGATACTAGTTTGTTATGAATGACACAGACAAACCCAACAGAATGCACCACAATCACCAATGATTAATGCAAATAATCCACAGAACAAGAGATAATAATAAAGTAAGAACACACGAATTTTTAACGTGGAAAACCTCTTCGATGTGAAGAGTAAAAACTACGGGACCAGTGACGGGGGTCCTCCCAAACTTCTCTTACTACGAAAATGGAGTAGTACACAAATCCAAATCTCAAGGTGGATACACAAATTATCCAACAATAGCTATAAATAACAAAATCAAAACAAAAGCGAGAAAAGTGAAAAATATCACCGGGAAACAAAGCTTAGAAAAGCTGAGAGATCTTGCACAAACACTGCAGCAAAGGGCAATCTCAAAGTAGTAGAAGCAGCCCACAAAGTCTTGGAGAAACTGACGAAGTTTTGATGTTGTAGACTTGTATCTTGTGTGAGTGTTTGCTACCCAAGAATGGATGCATTACACCATACATGCGGATTAACCTGTGTTTTTAGCCATATCTAAGGCTCTTAAACACGGCCAATAGCCGTATCAAAAAACGGCGTGTTAAATTTTTAGATACGGCTACAAACTGTATCTCATAAGTAATAACATACGGCGTATAGCCGTATCTAAGTAGTATTCAGACACGACCTTTGACCGTATCGAATTATATTTATGTATGCACATATTTATATACATGCATATATATATATATACAGAAACTATAGCACATATTTTTCATATAACACAACATATATACCACAATTTATACACTAGAATAACATAATTTATATTTTTTATATATACTCAAAGCATTTACAAGATTTTTCATAACACGAACACAATGTATAACATACTAACATATACAAAGGAAACTGTCAAAGATTTTCATAACAATACGAACTAACAAAAAAAAGGTAAAAACATATGATCAGCCTGATATATATAACTCCAGTCGAGACCGGGAAGATTGAGCGTACGTGCTGATCAATATGCCGATGAAATCCATGTGTTTGCTGTAAATCAAAGCAGTACTACTATGAGAATAAGCTAGCTCATGATGCTGATCATAAAGTTTTATATATAACAGCATAAATATTTATATATGTTACTATGTACATAGTTTAAAACAAAAACTTAAAAGGCCAACCTGATGATTGGCAGTAAAACTGAATCGTGATAGCCAACGCCTGAGTTCCAACAACATAAAAGCGCCCAAAATCTATAGGAAAAAAGAAGTAATTTTATGCCTGATTGCACACAAAATATCGTGTCTTTGTGTTTGTACCGATAACAGTGAAGGGCATATCGTGTCTTTGTATTCGTGTGTGCATATTTGTCAATTATATGTATAACATGATTATGTAATGCTACATGACATGATTTCATTCTCCAAAACAATTCCTTTGCTTTGAACTAGTTTATTTTTCATTCTCCAAAATCTCTGCAAACATGATTTTCACGTAATGACTCACTAATTCGCTCTAAAATTATTAAACCACAAACTCATTATAATTCTCTTTGTCACTTGACTGCGATATTGTAGATATAACATTGCTATAGCCTTGCCCTTTCTATTATATCACCCTAATCTAGCTAATGTAGTGTATCCGAGATGAGAGGATGGAAAAAAGCGAGATACTACCTAAAGTTTGTATCAAAAATGCTCTAATTTTTCATGCTAAGTACCATGACAGAAATCCCAATCCAGCAGACCCTGCACAATTAAGGTTTTACTATATAGTTATAACCTATTATACGGTTCAAAACACTAACAACTTCTCGTATTACATGAAGGGTTGTACACCTTGAAATCCATCTATCTATTATTACACATAGAATAGAAACAATACAACTTTGCTGCCAGCATGGTTTTCTTACATTTCAAGATAGGAGATCTTGTTTCAATCTTAAATGTTTTTAACAAAGCACATAAAACTGCCAACCCAAATACATCCACAAATCTACTCTGTGAAGAACCAAGTAAATGTGGTTATCTAAAATTCATTTGCCTACAAGTACAAATGTTTATTCTTATCCCCAAATCTGCTCTGTGAATGACATTATTATAATCAAGATCGCTCCTTTTTTAATTAATCTTTTACTTAGCCTGGCGGAAATTAAAATCCTGGCTCCGTCCTTGAGAGTGACATTAAGATACTATGAACATGTAAAAAGAATTACCTGAATGTAACAATACAAATTAAGAATAAGTTGATTAGCACATCGGAATTACCCAAAGTCTGCAATCTTCAAATTACCCAAATTTGGGGTCTCAAGCTTTGCGCTGGTCGATCATTGGTGCCAGTGATGCCAGTGATCTAACCAGTGCAAAGCTGGAGACACACAAATCGAATCATCTCTGCCGGAGGAGGAGATTCCAAAGAAAGGTGGAGGCACGATTTGGTCACCGATCGAAAACCCTAATTTGGGTTTTCGGTCACCATTAAACTAAAACAAAAGGAAAAGGGAGCAGCCAAAATTTGTGTTTGGAGTGCCTGAAGGGGTTCACAATATGATACGAATTAGATTTGGCCAAAGGCCGTGTCAAATGAACCGATCCGGAGCATCCCCGATGGACGGTTAGATTTATGGTGTTTAGTGTGGTGCAGATCGCAAAATGTAGTTTGCTACGGCTCTAAGACCTATCAAATATGATACGGCTATAAACCGTATTTTATCCCCACAACGTTGTGTGCCAAATTGGCAGATATGGTGTAGTGATGTATATATAGCCACCAAAGAGGCACCTTGAAGTCTCCATTCAACCACCATATTTAATAAGATGACAATTCCAATAAAGGTGAAAATATCAAAGCACACCAAAGTCAAATAGTCACTTATTCAAATAAAAGTACGAAATACCGTAGCAACACTTATTGCTCCAATTAATTAAATATGAGTTTTTCCATATAGGAAGGGACCCATTCCCAACAGAGACTTGATGATTAAAAAAAAAGAGAGAGAGAGAACCGTGAGAAAAAGTTGAAGTTACTCTTGTGGATTAACTAATCAATTTTTTAAGATCTTAAAATCTATAATAGTAGCTAGTAATCCTAAAATTTATGGTGGATTAACTAACAAATATGGTGGATGAAAATAAAATTACCCTAAAATAAATGAAGGGGTATGCAGCCAATCCGTTTCTTTTTTAAGAATGCATTCTTTTTATGTCTTTTGATGTACTTATTATTTGGGCTTAAAAAAATTGTTGCCATTAAAACTCGGATCTCAAGATATCCAGCTGTTTGCTTGTAAAAGAGGAGGATCTTTCTGGTTTAATTCTATATCTTCAATCTTGCAGAAAATTCTTAGTTACCTAAACCTTTCTCCGCATTATATGACATCCATGACACTAAGCAATGGTCTATACAATAGCAGACGTGGCCAAGTTTCTTCCATGCTGCGGCATCTGAGTGATGATGGGAAGAGAACCCTCGTTGATGCTTTATTGGTAAAAAATTGAATTTGGTACCTTTTTTTGGGGATGTTCAATTGTAATATATGTTTTCTGTTCAATAGGTGAGAAAGCTGAAGGCGATAGGTCTTATGGTTGAGCACGCTGAAGCGGTCGCCTGCACTATTAACGACCCTATAATTAAAAATTTTGAGGTATGATCTTTTTCCTTGAAACATAGTCAATTGAACAGATGGTTTGTTTTTCTTGTAAAACCACATTATGCTTTAAATAGTGAGGCATATAGAGATGTAAAAATAAGTACAGTTAAAATAAAAAACATGCAAAAATAAATTGAATTCATGCATATTGCTGAAACTTTTTGATTGGTAACTCAATGACATTTGTAATATCCAAAAATAAATTCTTGATTTTTCTTGTTAGATATATAGATGCATCAAACATGAATATAATTGGACCTAGCTATTTGTATAAAAATATGATGATAAAACCTTGAATGACCTTTTGTTTCTAAGGGTATGTAGCATAAGCTTGCCATCGCCAATGGTTAGTGTAACGTCCCGCATTTTGAACGTTTTAAATTTGAATATTTAAATCAGTTTAAATACTGAATTCAGAATATAAATGGATTTATATATTAATTAAAACGAAGTTGAACGTATATGAATCTATATTAATTATAATCGAGCTCAGAACGACCCTGCAGTTTGAAATTTAACGTTCTGAACTTGAACTGAGTGTATCAGACTGGTTTTGAATCGAATTTCTTCGAAACGAGAAACGTTGGAATCTGTTGAACTGTATCTTTCCAACAGAAGTGAAAAACCAAGATTTCGTCATACATATTGCAAGATATGTCCAAATCAAATATTCGAAAAGTCGCTGTGAAATCATATATCGACCGTAACAGTTATTTGAATATAACTTGATATCGGGTGAAAATCGGAACAAGGTTCTTTTTAGGCGCAGCGATAATTTAATTTTTAGAATTTTACTGAAATTTTTAATTAATCAAATATGCACCTTTTTATTTAGAGTATTTCGCACCCTGTATCGATATTTTGGGATTTCAAAATATGAGTCAATCTACCGGTATTATTATATTTTTGGGATCGTGACACACTGCTGATCACAACGGCATCTTTATTCCAGTCTATAGCAATTATATACGAATATAATGGTATGTATCGGGGTAGGCAGTTTTTATAACTTAAACATATAATATAAAAGAGTCAAAATCCTATGCTATCGGCTAAAATATCTCAGTATGGAATGCATTAAATTGAGAGTGACTAAACAAAGCTTCAACCAATGTTTTCAACCCCTAAGCAATTCATTGTCAAAACCTACCCTATATTTCCAGACGGACTGCAACACTAAAGCATGGGACACCATACATATGTGAGTGCAATTTTGTTGACACCCAAAAAGGGATGTCAACAAAACTTCCACCCCTGATTGGTGGAAATCAGGGGGCCCATATGGGTCCCCCTGATTTCCACCAATCAGGGGTGGAAGTTTTGTTCACACCCCTTTTTTGGGTGTGAACAAAATTGTATTCATACATATCTATAAATAAACAAAGAAAATATCTTAAATCAACTCAAAACATTAAATCCGCCCACGCATTACTCTACCCTAAACCTACCAAAGACCATAACCTACCCACGTCCTATTGCTTAACCATTAAGCAATTTAAAAACTATAAATACAGGAGGCCTTCTTCTCCTTTTCTGAAACGAAAACTACTAAATGTCAAACAAGAAGAATTAGATCCATTTCTTCATATTGTATATGCTTGGTTGGGTTCGAATAAATGTTTGTCCGCTACTTTAGGACAGTGGCGTGTGTAAGTTCAGAAGAATACGGGAGTGAACGAAGAGAAAGTGGGCGATGTTTCGTGAAGATTGGTGATGTACGAGTGTGGAAAAGTGCCGCATGCGGTGGTGGTGTGATCTGTTTGTTTTGGAAAAAAACAGCGAGAGGCTGTTGAATGGGTGAGCAAGCAGGTAAGAGTGGAAAGGAGATCATGGTTTATGCAGTGGAGCTTTGATGTGAAGACTTTGTTGCGATCAGCGTAAAGTGAGAGGTATATTCTGTCGCGTAATGGATGGAGCGAGGGGCGGAGTTCTGATCTGGAACTTGGGAATGGTGGATGCTCAACAGCGTATTTGAGCAAAGTAGGAGGGATTACATGAAGAGCAGGTGAGCGTTCTTTGTCAAGGAAGCATGAAGTAACGTCATTGTTTTAGTGAGTGAGTGTGTTCAAATGGAGTATGGGGTGTTCACTTGTGCTTGTGCTGGAGTGGCATGGGGTATGTGAAGCATGGAAGAAAGGATGTGAATGGAGCAGCAAAGTGGGAGAGATGAGGGGACGCACTGTTGATTGCATGCATATGCAGTATGTGTTTTATATTGGGAGCACTGACTGTATAATAATGTGGAGTAGGGGGAGGGTGCATGAATGTTAACAAGTTTGGTGTTTTGTTGGATAAGAAGTAACGTGAATACAAGTGGTTGAATGCAGTATTGGTGCTAGGGGATTCGAAGTCTTTTGTATGGAGGTTTGTGCGACGGGGTAAAGTAGACGGGAAGAAGTTGTTTAAGGGGAAGGTCATGCTGATGGTAAGGAGAACACGTGGAAGTTCGGGCGTGGGCTTTTGTGGGTATTGGACCGGGCTTCTTTGCGTGGCCATATATTTAATAAAAAAAAGGATCAAAAGGGACACAACAGTATGGGATCAAGGGGGGTATGTCCAATAAGTACACATGTAGGACGTTGAGGAATTATAGAGGCAATGGACGTGATTAACTGGTTCACAGGTTGTAGGGTGATGCGTAAAGGAGGAAGAGGGGTATTGTTTGAAGTGGGTATCTTGATTTGGGCTTGGGCCGCTAGTTCAAAGAGGAAAAGAACGAAAAGAAAATATAAAACGAGAAGCTTACACTGAAGGAAACAGCATGGAAGCTTTCGAAATAGCAAACGGTTTGGTGAAGAACACTGTAAACGATTTGGAAGTGGCCGCCAGAACAAAGGAGAAAAGTGGGAAAGCTTGTTCGGCATTCAAGGCTATAGTACAATGCTTGAATTCGTAGACCGGTTTAAACAGAAATAATTTGATGGCAGCGGTTGCTTGAGTCTGTACTAATGCGCGCTAAGCAACAAAGCTAGCTGGAGCGAACTGCGACTCATCATGGACTATAACAGGATTAAATCGTCTGATCAGATCTATCGACCAACACAAATCGTTATTAAACGGTTAACGCGCAAAAGTGAGTAAAATCACTAACTCTGATCTATTTTTAAAATATTTTAATACATTTTAATGTTGTTTGAATGCTGTGTGATGGTCGATTAGGTAAATTACAGTTAAACTGGTTAAATATTATATACCGTTACATATGCACACATCATCGGTTGGACACTGATTCCACCGATTAGAATACCCCCTAGTATAGAGTTAGTGTAAATTGTGTTGACAGACATCTGTGGATGCGGAAACCGGTTGGAGGAGTCCGACCGGATTCCTTGATAATTATATGTACTGTTTGTTTTGTTTGAACCCGAATTATATTTAAAACCCCATGTGAATATTGATGTTGAACGGAAATTCAACATCTGTTTCGATAAATCAATAAACGATATCGATTTAGAAAGCGGCGACAGTCGACCGTAAACCCATCGTTTTGTTAAGGAGTTGATTGGCCGTCAAGCAAATCAACTAAGATAATTATAAAAATTAAATTTTTATAATTAAAAAGAAGATTTAAATTTATAATAGAAGTTCTATTATAAACCAGTATTTTAGAGTTCGTTTTTATAAAATAAATAAAAACGATTGTTGATATTTAAATAAGTTTATAAGGCAGAAATTATCTGATGATTAAGTATTTGGATAATTATATTTAAGATAAACAATTTTAGAAATATTATTAGATTAATTATATTAATCTAATGAGAAGTAATTAAGATCAGTTAACGAATTTACTGATGGAATGAAGTCGATTTAATCAACTGTTATTTGGAAAATGATTATTAGATTAATTGGCCTTTAATTAATCTAATGAAAACAGTTTAGAAATAAATGAGATTTAATTACCTTTTAATTTAAGAAGTTATCAATAGAACTGTGGAATAGAGAAAGCGAAAAGTTAATGTGGAATATAAATAATCGTAAACAACCGAGTTCAAAATAAAGATGTGGTATTATAAAACCATATTCCAAAATAAAACAAGGAAATACGATTTGATGTATATTATAAGAAATGAGGAGTTTAGAGTTATGAACGTATATCTGTTCTAAGATAAGAACGTTGTCGATCAAGGTCTGAGAGGTAAATAGAATACCCCAACTTGAACGGCTTCACTATTATCGAGGAACGATAACAATTTGTAACGGAAAGAGATGTCAAGATGTGTATAAAAGGAATACGGCAGCGTATTGCCAGTCTTAGAATTATAGCGATAAAATAACGCTGTTGATAAGATAAGTGTGACTGTTATGTCAAGATTAGTTATAACAAAGAATATTACAGCGTATGACAAGTTGAACTATAGCAATAAAATAACGCTGTTGATAAGGTAAGTGTGACTGTAATTAGTTATAAGGAGAATATTACAGCGTATGACAAGTTTAGAACTATAGCGACAAATTAACTGCTGTTGATTAGACTTAAGCGTGACTTTTATATATAGCATCATTTCTTAGGAAATGTAACAGTTTGGTTTGAAATCCACTTATTCTAGAGTAATAAGTAACGACGTTTGTTCAAAGAAATATAAGAAAGAGTTTAGAAAAAGAATTGGGGAATCGTATTAGAAACTGATGACAGCATTTCGATGTTCGAAATGTGATTAGAATTAAACCGTTAGGATTTGGAACTAGAATTCGACGATGTCGAATGTATTAAAAGTAAACTATTTTTAGGGATTATAATCTGATAGAATAATTAACGTTTAGTTATAAACAAATAAATGTTGATAGGATAGAAATCAGTATTTAGTTATAAACTTGATATCGATTTGATAAGAAGTTGACTTAGAGACAGAGTTTATAAAGTGGAATAGGAGTGAAAAGTATAAAAGAGATTTCGGTAAACAAAATAAGGGAGATTATTACGTGAATAAAGAGTTATATGATCAAGGTGTTTAGATTTCTATAAGAAGGGATGCTATTCCCATTTCAAAGGGAATAATATTTTAAAAGTGAACGTTGGACCGATTAAAAGGTTAAGATGAATTTGGAAATATTTTCCAGTGTAAATAAGGTAGATTACCCAAGTATAGGAATAAAGAATGTGAAATTAATGGGAAATAGTTCGAACGTTAATAACGGATATTTTTTGGAACATGAAAGAATAAAAGTTTATAATAATTGGAAATGTTTTCCAAAAGTGTTAAAGGCAAAAACAGAGTTTGAGAAATATCTAGTGAGATATGGGAATTTGAAAATATAACGAATGTTAAATAAAAAGCGCCCGTGATTGTATGATGTTTAGTTATACATTAGAATGGATGTTGTTTTAACTCTGATAGTTAAATAACCGACTATCGAAGTGTTTGACCGTCGTTGTCAATACGGAGAGACCGGTTGGATATGTTATCTGAAAACCACTCCGTATAGGCATAAGCGCTGCGAATTAGATATGCTGAAGATAATTGAAGACGGAGTTAAATGAAAGGGTCGGCCAGTTCTAGAATGATGTTTATTTGTTTGTCCAGCCCCAGGACAACTTGTATGGACGAGTGTCTGACAGAGTATTTCCAACGGTCATGCCGTTGATTTTACGAATATACCAAGTTGGTGGGGAGAAGGTAACTTCTCTTTATTCTACACCCAGTGTGCATTTGTGTAATCAATGTGTGATTACGGATTTGACGATGTGACATTCAAAGTGAATGGAGATCAGATGTTCTGAAGATAGACGTAGCCTCTAGCCTCACAACCAGGAATGACAGAAGTTGGGCTAGGCAGCATGGCTAGTTGGGTCATCCCCAAGCAGGGTGTATTGTCACCGATCTAGAGAAAATTCATATTTATACTTCTTTTCGATTCTGTATCTTCGAATGACGGTTGGATGGCCTACAACCGTGGTGGCAATATATTCGCGACACTCAAGCTAAATGAGTGAGCGGTCATGTGTGGCCGGGTTGCAAGACGTTCTTGTTGAACCCTGAGTGTATCCCCTCTAGAGTACACTATTCAGAAGGTGCTCCCATACCTTGTCTGTTGAAAACCATTCTCCGATAAGCGCCCTGCGGGTTATGATTTTATACTATATATATGTGGAGCGTGAGATGCAAGCGTTCTGCTACTTGTATAATTATTTGTTTAGACATTATCATAATATCACTGGTTTTGATATCAAAGTATTTTGGATTATAGTAAGGTAAAAACCGTCCATGTTTATGTGTGGGCTGGTCTTACTATTATCTTCTTGTTTGAAAAGGATTTTCAAAGTTAAACAGTATGGTTGGAATTTACTCACACCAGTCCCATGACTGACCCAGAGTTTATTTTGTTTTTGTTTTCCCTAAACTCTTGGGTGCCCAAATTTGTACGGGCAGTCAAGTGTTTCAGGCTTTTACAGATTCATTTGGAGAAGCTCAAAGCAAGAGACCTCACCACTACTTATTTAGAGATTATTCCGCTGTGATGTATACCATGTATTATACTCTGATATGGTATGTATATATACAACTCAGATTTGTATTTCAAGCTTGTATATATAAAGATTTTTATTCCGTTGTGAGATTCGTGTTTACTCTGATTATGTTCAGTGTCTTCTTCTTCTTCTATTCTATTAGTTCTATCTTATCTTTCTCATCCTCTAAATTCGTTTATTAATGTCCCGGTATTTTCGATGCTCGAGAAATTGACAGTGTATTTATGTTGATTTTCTGGGTCGAAAATTCCGCGCCATTACAGTTGGTATCAGAGCATAAGGTTAAGTGATTACCTTGGCTCTGTGGCGTAACTCAATAGAAATGGAGTTAGTAATACTCTAGATTGAGTTGAGTGTATATATATGAGCGCGTATTTGTGATTAATATAAAAACTGTTTTATATTGTGTTGACTGGTCAGTCGAGTGGTTTATGAATTCTGGTCGAAACAGTAATGCAAACTGCGTCGATAGGTGTTTCTAAACTCTTGAACAGAGTATTTCGACACAGTATGTTTTGAAAGAGGGTAAATAAAATGATTTTACCCGAAATATATTTTGATATAAAAAGAAGTATATATATCTTGAGATTATTATAGTATTGATCGTTGTTATGATCAAATAAGATATATAATTGAGTTGGTTATATAAGTAACCGATCGAAATATTATATTAGTATAATATGAAAAATCAGATGAACTGAATCTGAAGTAAAAACCATAATTGAAATAAAACTCTAAAAATTTGGAAAGAGTTGGAAATAATATTTGGATTAAATTTATGGAAATTTTAAGATCTTGGGTGAATTTAGAAATGTTCTCTAAACGTTGTATATTTTGTAGGGATTTCAAAATGAAAATGTTTGAAATTGTTTTACAAGTGCTGTGAAAGATATTTTGAAGTCAAATTCAAAATGAAAGTGTTGTAAAAATGAATTTTGAAAGTGATATAGTATTGAACTCACTTCAACCACTGGAAAATAATTCTGATGATGCTGGCCACATCATCAGTGTCATTTTCGAGTTCTAAGTGACGGATTGCTACCAAAAGATTTTGTTTTGAAATAAGATGTTCAAAAATTCAAATGTTTTGAGTTTGCTATTATTATAGATTCCAAACTTATTTAAAATAAAAACCCAGGGATTTGAATTCCGGAACTTAAATTTAAGATATGGAGTTAAACAAATTGAAATAAATAAAAGTTCGCGAAAGCAAATAGAAAATTGAAATTGGATTTTGAAATAAAGTGGACTCAGGTGAGTAAAGGGATTGATTGGGAATTTTGTATTGAAATAGAAGTAGATGGTTAAGTAAGAGTTTGGAATTGAAATGGAGCTGGAGATGAAATGGAAATGCATTTGTATATGCATAAGTGGTGGAAAAATCGCAGAGATAGAGTTGAATGCCAACAAAAAGGTACATGTTTAAAATTATATTGAGGATAAGATTTAGAAGCCTGTTTGGAAAGCCGTTGGACTGTTGGATTTTCTTTTGGATTTGGAGAAGGCCCAGGGTGGAAAGTTGTAGTAATACCAATTGAGCCGTGTAGAGGAGATGCCGGCAAAGTTCTCTGAAAATTTAAGCCGTTAGGAAATTTTCAGAATTTCTTAATAAGAAGGAATTAATATTAAATTGGAATTAACCAGTTCAGTTGAAACTGAACTTATGGAGTAAACCAAAAAGATTTTTAAACCTGTTTATAACAGAGATTGTAGCATTTTCCCTATCTTAGCAATTTCGAGGACGAAATTATTTTAAGGGGGAAGGACTGTTATGTCCCGCATTTTGAACGTTTTGAATTTGAATATTTAAATCAGTTTAAATATTGAATTCAGAATATAAATGGATTTATATATTAATTAAAATGAAGTTGAACGTATATGAATCTATATTAATTATAATCGAGCTCAGAACGACCCTGCAGTTTGAAATTTAACGTTCTGAACTTGAACTGAGTGTACCAGACTCATTTCGAATCGGATTTCTTCGAAACGAGAAACGTTGGAATCTGTTGAACTGTATCTTTCCAACAGAAGTGAAAAACCAAGATTTCGTCATACATATTGCAAGATATGTCCAAATCAAATATTCGAAAAGTCGTGAAATCATATATCGACCGTAACAGCTATTTGAATATAACTTGATATCGGGTGAAAATCGGAACAAGGTTCTTTTGAGGTGCAGCGATAATTTAATTTTTAGAATTTTACTGAAATTTTTAATTAATCAAATATGCAGCTTTTTATTTAGAGTATTTCGCACCCTGTATCGATATTTTGGGATTTCAAAATATGAGTCAATCTACCGGTATTATTATATTTTTGGGATCGTGACACAGTGCTGATCACAACGGCATCTTTATTCCAGTCTATAGCAATTATATACAAATATAATGGTATGTATCGGGGTAGGCAGTTTTTATAACTTAAACATATAATATAAAAGAGTCAAAATCCTATGTTATCGGCTAAAATATCTCAGTATGGAATGCATTAAATTGAGAGTGACTAAACAAAGCTTCAACCAATGTTTTCAACCCCTAAGCAATTCATTGTCAAAACCTACCCTATATTTCCAGACGGACTGCAACACTAAAGCATGGGACACCATACATATCTGAGTGCAATTTTGTTGACACCCAAAAAGGGATGTCAACAAAACTTCCACCCCTGATTGGTGGAAATCAGGGGGGCCCATATGGGTCCCCCTGATTTCCACCAATCAGGGGTGGAAGTTTTGTTCACACCCCTTTTTTGGGTGTGAACAAAATTGTATTCATACATATCTATAAATAAACAAAGAAAATATCTTAAATCAACTCAAAACATTAAATCCGCCCACGCATTACTCTACCCTAAACCTACCAAAGACCATAACCTACCCACGTCCTATTGCTTAACCATTAAGCAATTTAAAAACTATAAATACAGGAGGCCTTCTTCTCCTTTTCTGAAACGAAAACTACTAAATGTCAAACAAGAAGAATTAGATCCATTTCTTCATATTGTATATGCTTGGTTGGGTTCGAATAAATGTTTGTCCGCTACTTTAGGACAGTGGCGTGTGTAAGTTCAGAAGAATACGGGAGTGAACGAAGAGAAAGTGGGCGATGTTTCGTGAAGATTGGTGATGTACGAGTGTGGAAAAGTGCCGCATGCGGTGGTGGCGTGATCTGTTTGTTTTGGAAAAAAACAGCGAGAGGCTGTTGAATGGGTGAGCAAGCAGGTAAGAGTGGAAAGGAGATCATGGTTTATGCA
This sequence comes from Allium sativum, assembly GCA_030737875.1. NCBI lineage: Eukaryota > Viridiplantae > Streptophyta > Magnoliopsida > Asparagales > Amaryllidaceae > Allium > Allium sativum. The sequence continues at coordinate 55,555,141 of CM060916.1, read as the reverse complement.
GTGGAGCTTTGATGTGAAGACTTTGTTGCGATCAGCGTAAAGTGAGAGGTATATTCTGTCACGTAATGGATGGAGCGAGGGGCGGAGTTCTGATCTGGAACTTGGGAATGGTGGATGCTCAGCAGCGTATTTGAGCAAAGTAGGAGGGATTACATGAAGAGCAGGTGAGTGTTCTTTGTCAAGGAAGCATGAAGTAACGTCATTGTTTTAGTGAGTGAGTGTGTTCAAATGGAGTATGGGGTGTTCACTTGTGCTTGTGCTGGAGTGGCATGGGGTATGTGAAGCATGGAAGAAAGGACGTGAATGGAGCAGCAAAGTGGGAGAGATGAGGGGACGCACTGTTGATTGCATGCATATGCAGTATGTGTTTTATATTGGGAGCACTGACTGGATAATAATGTGGAGTAGAGGGAGGGTGCATGAATGTTAACAAGTTTGGTGTTTTGTTGGATAAGAAGTAACGTGAATACAAGTGGTTGAATGCAGTATTGGTGCTAGGGGATTCGAAGTCTTTTGTATGGAGGTTTGTGCGAGCGGGTAAAGTAGACGGGAAGAAGTTGTTTAAGGGGAAGGTCATGCTGATGGTAAGGAGAACACGTGGAAGTTCGGGCGTGGGCTTTTGTGGGTATTGGACCGGGCTTCTTTGCGTGGCCATATATTTAATAAAAAAATAAGGATCAAAAGGGACGCAACAGTATGGGATCAAGGGGGGTATGTCCAATAAGTACACATGTAGGACGTTGAGGAATTATAGAGGCAATGGACGTGATTAACTGGTTCACAGGTTGTAGGGTGATGCGTAAAGGAGGAAGAGGGGTATTGTTTGAAGTGGGTATCTTGATTTGGGCTTGGGCCGCTAGTTCAAAGAGGAAAAGAACGAAAAGAAAATATAAAACGAGAAGCTTACACTGAAGGAAACAGCATGGAAGCTTTCGAAATAGCAAACGGTTTGGTGAAGAACACTGTAAACGATTTGGAAGTGGCCGCCAGAACAAAGGAGAAAAGTGGGAAAGCTTGTTCGGCATTCAAGGCTATAGTACAATGCTTGAATTCGTAGACCGGTTTAAACAGAAATAATTTGATGGCATCGGTTGCTTGAGTCTGTACTGATGCGCGCTACGCAACAAAGCTAGCTGGAGCGAACTGCGACTCATCATGGACTATAACAGGATTAAATCGTCTGATCAGATCTATCGACCAACACAAATCGTTATTAAACGGTTAACGCGCAAAAGTGAGTAAAATCACTAACTCTGATCTATTTTTAAAATATTTTAATACATTTTAATGTTGTTTGAATGCTGTGTGATGCTCGATTAGGTAGATTACAGTTAAACTGGTTAAATATTATATACCGTTACATATGCACACATCATCGGTTGGACACTGATTCCACCGATTAGAATACCCCCTAGTATAGAGTTAGTGTAAATTGTGTTGACAGACATCTGTGGATGCGGAAACCGGTTGGAGCAGTCCGACCGGATTCCTTGATAATTATATGTACTGTTTGTTTTGTTTGAACCCGAATTATATTTAAAACCCCATGTGAATATTGATGTTGAACGGAAATTCAACATCTGTTTCGATAAATCAATAAACGATATCGATTTAGAAAGCGGCGACAGTCGACCGTAAACCCATCGTTTTGTTAAGGAGTTGATTGGCCGTCAAGCAAATCAACTAAGATAATTATAAAAATTAAATTTTTATAATTAAAAAGAAGATTTAAATTTATAATAGAAGTTCTATTATAAACCAGTATTTTAGAGTTCGTTTTTATAAAATAAATAAAAACGATTGTTGATATTTAAATAAGTTTATAAGGCAGAAATTATCTGATGATTAAGTATTTGGATAATTATATTTAAGATAAACAATTTTAGAAATATTATTAGATTAATTATATTAATCTAATGAGAAGTAATTAAGATCAGTTAACGAATTTACTGATGGAATGAAGTCGATTTAATCAACTGTTATTTGGAAAATGATTATTAGATTAATTGGCCTTTAATTAATCTAATGAAAACAGTTTAGAAATAAATGAGATTTAATTACCTTTTAATTTAAGAAGTTATCAATAGAACTGTGGAATAGAGAAAGCGAAAAGTTAATGTGGAATATAAATAATCGTAAACAACCGAGTTCAAAATAAAGATGTGGTATTATAAAACCATATTCCAAAATAAAACAAGGAAATACGATTTGATGTATATTATAAGAAATGAGGAGTTTAGAGTTATGAACGTATATCTGTTCTAAGATAAGAACGTTGTCGATCAAGGTCTGAGAGGTAAATAGAATACCCCAACTTGAACGGCTTCACTATTATCGAGGAACGATAACAATTTGTAACGGAAAGAGATGTCAAGATGTGTATAAAAGGAATACGGCAGCGTATTGCCAGTCTTAGAATTATAGCGATAAAATAACGCTGTTGATAAGATAAGTGTGACTGTTATGTCAAGATTAGTTATAACAAAGAATATTACAGCGTATGACAAGTTGAACTACTGCAATAAAATAACGTTGTTGATAAGGTAAGTGTGACTGTAATTAGTTATAAGGAGAATATTACAGCATATGATAAGTTTAGAACTATAGCGACAAATTAACTGCTGTTGATTAGACTTAAGCGTGACTTTTATATATAGCAGCATTTCTTAGGAAATGTAACAGTTTGGTTTGAAATCCACTTATTCTAGAGTAATAAGTAACGACGTTTGTTCAAAGAAATATAAGAAAGAGTTTAGAAAAAGAATTGGGGAATCGTATTAGAAACTGATGACAGCATTTCGATGTTCGAAATGTGATTAGAATTAAACCGTTAGGATTTGGAACTAGAATTCGACGATGTCGAATGTATTAAAAGTAAACTATTTTTAGGGATTATAATCTGATAGAATAATTAACGTTTAGTTATAAACAAATAAATGTTGATAGGATAGAAATCAGTATTTAGTTATAAACTTGATATCGATTTGATAAGAAGTTGACTTAGAGACAGAGTTTATAAAGTGGAATAGGAGTGAAAAGTATGAAAGAGATTTCGGTAAACAAAATAAGGGAGATTATTACGTGAATAAAGAGTTATATGATCAAGGTGTTTAGATTTCTATAAGAAGGGATGGTATTCCCATTTCAAAGGGAATAATATTTTAAAAGTGAACGTTGGACCGATTAAAAGGTTAAGATGAATTTGGAAATATTTTCCAGTGTAAATAAGGTAGATTACCCAAGTATAGGAATAAAGAATGTGAAATTAATAGGAAATAGTTCGAACATTAATAACGGATATTTTTTGGAACATGAAAGAATAAAAGTTTATAATAATTGGAAATGTTTTCCAAAAGTGTTAAAGGCAAAAACAGAGTTTGAGAAATATCTAGTGAGATATGGGAATTTGAAAATATAACGAATGTTAAATAAAAAGCGCCCGTGATTGTATGATGTTTAGTTATACATTAGAATGGATGTTGTTTTAACTCTGATAGTTAAATAACCGACTATCGAAGTGTTTGACCGTCGTTGTCAATACGGAGAGACCGGTTGGATATGTTATCTAAAAACCACTCCGTATAGACATAAGCGCTGCGTATTAGATATGCTGAAGATAATTGAAGACGGAGTTAAATGCAAGGGTTGGCCAGTTCTAGAATGATGTTTATTTGTTTGTCCAGCCCCAGGACAACTTGTATGGACGAGTGTCTGACAGAGTATTTCCAACGGTCATCCCGTTGATTTTACGAATATACCAAGTTAGTGGGGAGAAGGTAACTTCTCTTTATTCTACACCCAGTGTGCATTTGTGTAACCAATGTGTGATTACGGATTTGACGATGTGACATTCAAAGTGAATGGAGATCAGATGTTCTGAAGATAGATGTAGCCTCTAGCCTCACAACCAGGAATGACAGAAGTTGGGCTAGGCAGCATGGCTAGTTGGGTCATCCCCAAGCAGGGTGTATTGTCACCGATCTAGAGAAAATTCATATTTATACTTCTTTTCGATTCTGTATCTTCGAATGACGGTTGGATGGCCTACAACCGTGGTGGCAATATATTCGCGACACTCAAGCTAAATGAGTGAGCGGTCATGTGTGGCCGGGTTGTAAGACGTTCTTGTTGAACACTGAGTGTATCCCCTATAGAGTACACTATTTAGAAGGTGCTCCCATACCTTGTCTGTTGAAAACCATTCTCCGATAAGCGCCCTGCGGGTTATGATTTTATACTATATATATGTGGAGCGTGAGATGCAAGCGTTCTGCTACTTGTATAATTATTTGTTTAGACATTATCATAATATCACTGGTTTTGATATCAAAGTATTTTGGATTATAGTAAGGTAAAAACCGTCCATGTTTATGTGTGGGCTGGTCTTACTATTATCTTCTTGTTTGAAAAGGATTTCAAAGTTAAACAGTATGGTTGGAATTTACTCACACCAGTCCCATGACTGACCCAGAGTTTATTTTGTTTTTGTTTTCCCTAAACTCTTGGGTGCCCAAATTTGTACGGGCAGTCAAGTGTTTCAGGCTTTTACAGATTCATTTGGAGAAGCTCAAAGCAAGAGACCTCACCACTACTTATTTAGAGATTATTCCGCTGTGATGTATACCATGTATTATACTCTGATATGGTATGTATATATACAACTCAGATTTGTATTTCAAGCTTGTATATATAAAGATTTTTATTCCGTTGTGAGATTCGTGTTTACTCTGATTATGTTCAGTGTCTTCTTCTTCTATTCTATTAGTTCTATCTTATCTTTCTCATCCTCTAAATTCTTCTATTAATGTCCCGGTATTTTCGATGCTCGAGAAATTGACAGTGTATTTATGTTGATTTTCTGGGTCGAAAATTCCGCGCCATTACAGTTAGAAATAAAAATGTTTGAAAATTACATTAACTATGACCAGATGGTCGGAAATTATGCATATTTTTCTATAGAATAACATGTATTTGAAAATTTAACATGATAATAACTTTGCATAATCAGTTTTGATATAAGTTCAGTTATCCACTCATGTATGCATTGAGAGTATATTTATAGAAAGCTTCTCATAAGTACTTGATCCATTAGGAAAATAACTAATTACCAAAAGGTATATTTTTAGAAACAAAATTGAACTGATGGGAGAAATGGTAGAAAATGAATTCGGAGGGGAGAAGCATAACTGGAGTGGAAGCGAGACATTTATGGGGGCAGTTATTTGAATATAAATTATAATGGAAGCAGTGATTAATATTTCAAAAATTATATTTTAATGCTCCTACATAACCAGTTTATACTTTCTACATTTATGTGTAAATAATAGTTATCGTCAATGTCATTCTAGCAGTCAAATTATCATTAACCTTTAGAATTAACAAGTGAAAATATGTTGATGGGTTGATGGGGTTTTCTCCTATTACATCTTTACTTCTGGATATTATGATAAAATTACCTATAAGCTGCATGGAATTAAAAGTAAAAATAAGGACTTCTTTCTAAGATCGTAACATTTGCAATAATGTGTTTGATATAATGAACTAAGAAATGTTTCAGCCAATCAATTTGCTCATAATGCAACTTGTTTCCCCAAGCAAAAATGTTATATATTGTTTAAGTATGTAAACTTGAGGCATTATTTGTTTTCAATAGTTAGTATTGCCAGTATCTCCTACATTGAGCCAAAGTTTTAATCTTGATTTGGGGATTTTTGAAACCGTCTATGTGTGAGAATGAAAGAGTGCTTGTATTTTGAAATTGTCATCGTAAACTCAATATAAAGCCAATAATATGGGAGTTGAAAGGGAAACGAATTTCGTGGAGTGATTTCGTGTAGAAGGGACTTTGCTTAGAGTTATGCCAGAGAGCCCAAAAAAATAAAGTCAGGGAAGTGCGGATCTAAAATTGAAAAGCTAAAAATAAAGAAGGAAGCCTAAAAATAAAGGAGAGATGCAAATCATATGATTAAAAAAGTTTTGTCACTTTCCCTGACCTATTTTCTTGGCCTCTAAGTATTTGCACTTTGCTTAATCAATTAAAAAAAACAGTGAACGTTGGCGGATCTAGAAATGAAGGGATGCAAATCACGGGGGCTAAGAAATTGGACGGCTGCTGCTGATTCCACTTAAAACGACGTACACATTTCTAGTTGCTCCAGCGTTTTCGCTGCAAAAAAGGATAAGAGATAACAGTGATTGGGCACTGCGAAAGTTATTAACTGTCATAATTATTATTCAAAAGAAGGCTAAGAAGATAGAAATGGGTAAAAGGGGACGTACAAATAGAAAACAATGAAATTTTGTTATCATTTTTGTCTTACAACATAATGTTTTAATTAACTTTTGATTTTATGTAATTTTGGTAACTTAAGTCAAACACCAACAGTATAATCAACAAGAGAAAACAATGAAATTTCATTATGGTGGAACTTTGAATGTCATTAAAGCAAGTCCCACATGATTTTGTCATGCGTTTATATAATTGATCAATTGTAATTCATTTTGCATCTGACTATGTTTTTATACGAGTTCAGGTTCAACGTGAAATTAGAGATTTTTTTTAAGGGGCATTGAGAAAAGGCTTGACGAATTGTAGTTGGAAAACGTTAATATTTCTGATGAGATTGACATTATCATTGCAGAAAAAAGCAGGGAACTCCGCCTTAAGTTTTTTTAATATAATTTTATTCTCCTAGTATTTCGCAACATCATTCTGCTAAATTTTGAAATAAACATAATTTATATTCGTAAATAGCGTTCTTATATCACCGGGTAGTTTATATATTGGACAGTGCTATGATCGTCGAAAAAAGCAAGTGCGTAATGGTATGCTATATCTAGGGGTGAGCGTTTGGTTGGTTTAGTTTATCCGATGATGAAAATTGTCAAACCAAGCTAAAACCGATAAAAATGAAAATCAAACCAAACCGACCAAATTAAGATTGGTTGGTTCGGTTGGTTATCCGATATAACCGAACTTAAATTATTTTAGACTTTATGCTCGTAATATTAACTATAATTTGAAATTAATTATAAATATATGATTAAAATATTATTATTTTTGATTTTTATGCTTCTCAAAAGTAATTATGTTACATATGTGATGATTAAAATTATTTTAGATAACTAAATTAACCTAAAATATTTACTATAATATCGATAATTTTGAAAATGTAATAAAAGTTCGGTTAATTCAGTTAAACCGATAACCAAACTAAATATTTTTCCAAACCGATTACAAACCGTTCTAATTTTAAAACCAAACCAAACCGGCCAAATTCAATTGATTTGGTTGATTTATTTGGTTTAACCAAATAATGCTCACCCTTAACTATATCTGAGGAAAAAAAATTGTGGGTCCATTTCTGTGGGGCCTTAATTCTCTCTATCGATACTTTGCAAATTAATTCAATTATTTAACAGTAAGTCAACTCTATTCTACTTTATATAATATGAGATCAGTTAGATTATCTTCTTAGTGAGATTCAACTCAGATTCTGAGTTCTTGATTTCGGGTAAGAATTTCGTTCAAGCCCAGTGTTTCTTCTTTATTTCCTTAACACATTAGGAATATGAGATAAATTACATTCTCCTCTTAGTGGTTTTCAAATCAAATTCTCGATTCTTCTTGATTTCGGGTAAGAATATCATTCATGCCTAGTGTTTCTTCTTTATTCTTTGTTAAAACATTAGCCTCCTTACTGCATTTGATGCTCATTTGATTCCTTCGTTAATCATGTTTAGGAAGGAAAATGGACCCGCCTCTTATGATTGTTAACTAGTTTCCTAATATTTCGGTTCAGTTAAAAACAACTCACATACACAGGGCCGCCGCTTGTATAAATTGTGATTTTTCTACTAAAATGTGGATCATTGTTCATACGTAGATAGTGCAAAGACTACTGTATTCGCTGGGAAATTTCTTAGGTCCATGATTTCTATTTCCAATTTCGCTTCCTTCATTTGTGGTTTTTACAGTTTTACTATTTCGGTTTATAATACCCATTTTCTATTTTCTTGTTTTTCTATAGGAATATTTTTTAAGACTCATTTTAAGCATTTAAAATTTTAATTCAATCTATTATCGTTTTAGTTTAAGCTGGCAAAATATTAAACTAGTTTATCGCAGGATTTATTTTATGGATTTGTTAATTTGGTTAGTCAATAATTTGAATTCTTTAAATGTGTACAGAAATTTAAGCTCTAGGAAATAGGCATGGCCCTTTTAATAATAGTGATTTCAATAAAAGTGTCTTATAAAATTCAATATTACCCACTTGATCCCTTTTCGCTTTGAATAGTTATTCATAACCAATTATCTTATTACTTAAGTCAGAGGGAGATTTCAAACTTTATTATTCATATAGATTTATGCTATATGTTCATTTCTTAAATCCACATTTTAAATTAGTACCTTACATGGATTGATGTAAGTCAATAGCATCATCTTTATCAATCCATTATTTATCTTTATGAAGAAATACTACACAATAATCTGAAATAGCATTTCTTCCCATTTAGATGGATTTCCATAGTGATCTTGCATTTTGAGGTTGTTGAATTTGTTTTCTTGAAACAATAACCTTAGCTTATAGAAAAAATTATCTTCAACATCGTCTTATTATGGTTCTTAATTTACTTCTTCCTAATAAAAAAACAAATCTTAAACTTTAAGCGAAGAAGCAACCACAGCTGAATCAAAGATAATGATTTTCTTTAAAGACAATGATATTGCTTTATTTCTCCCTCCAAACTCAACATCTTCAAAATAACTATTGCAATTCCCGCTTTCAAACTTTTCCTTAGTGTGAGTTTATAAAAAATTATAAACTTTAAATCCCTTAGAATATCAATAAAGCATTTTCTTTCTTTATGATATCTCAATCTATAATTCCTCAGTAAACTGAAACAAAAATTATATTAGTCACCAAAACAAAATTTAAGATATCATTACATAAGTTATTTAGCATAAGTAGCCATAACTTACATGAGCTTCAATTACATAAGATTTTGAATTTATTCATAAATTAACATTACTATTTCTTGATGAACAATAATAACCTAATATGTTCACGTCGGAAATATAAAACTGAAATCTGTCTAAATGACAACATAAAAAAAATATCAAATAAATCCAAAAAATTTTGACTTAAATCTCAATAATAACTATAAAATATTAAGTATATTTTACTTTATATGTCTGTATATCTCATCAAAGAAACAACTATAAAAAAAATATCAGTATGTTATTTCTTTTCTTTGAGATCCTTAGCGACTTCTTAATCCTTACTCATACATTTATTTACAATGTATATCAAATGAGTACTTTTCAATCATAAACACTTCAATCTCTATTTTAATTACCAAAGCGCTAAATTAGCCTAATAAGATAACATATTATTCTTAAAATAATTTTAATCTTTAAAAGAATATACTGAAGATAGCACCAAAAGTAACAATAACTTGAGCGTCTTTAGCTTTTGAAGTAATATCTTTTTCTGTATAGTACTCATTTATATTTCTTTTACTTTTACTTTATGGAATCAAACACCACAAAAAATGCTAGTTTCCCTTTATTGTTTTCACATAATCGATTCCATTCTCAGTAGGTAACCTATCAAAAAATACGTATCGTTACATATAGTCCATCCTTGAAAAGCTTCTGAAATATTTACTTAATGATTCTTTAACTCTTGCCTTTTTAAATTATACCACCTTTCAATATTCTTCATAACATTATAAGAATATCTAACCGTAGTAGGATTGGCTGTAACCCTCCTAGTTACAAGAGTTAAATCTATAAAGCCAAGAATAAATAACATGCTCTCATACAAATCCTTATATTTATCCCAAAACAAGATGGGAATATTCTTTAAATTGGCAGATAATTCAGTTAAATTTGCTGAAAATGAAAAAAATAAAATAAAATGAAGATTGACTGTATATGCTCATAGCCAAATATCAACCATAGTAAACTCAAATAATTGGTAAGTCTCTTTTCAAGATACCTAGTACACATTAATATCAAGTCTTTGGACAGTAATATTAAATGTAAGTGGTACTCTTGTTGTAATGATCAAACACTGACAATAAATTCAAGTCAAATAACAACCTTCCTTTGGGCCGATTGATTATTCACTCGAAAAACCTTATAATTGTCACGTATTTATCATCACACATGTGCAAGCGATTCGGCCAAATATTAGTCTTCCTTTGGGCCGGCTAATACTCGAACAACTACACACAAATATCAAACATTTTCATAAACCACCAAAATATAGAGGTCACTTTGGTGACATATTATTTCAGTCAATTCACTATGTATGTAGGATATTTACGGTTATAAAGAGACGCCAAAATTATATTTGAATTTATCCTTAATATATGTACAATATATTTTGAGTGTTATAAACACTCCAAAAATGCTTTATGTCTATATAACATCTGCAAATCACAAAAAACTATAACAACGACATAACAAAATTAAGTCATAGTTGTAATAAATATAACACAAGACATCATTAAAAAAAATCACGATATCATAAATGAATGTCATGATCAAATAACACACAAAATTATGTGTAAACGACATAATAGATATCGTACTGAATACCATGAAGGAATATAGCGACTATGACGTATATATGTTATTTATCCAAAGCTATAAACGAAATATTTTCAAGTATCCAATACCATAAATCAAGGCCATTAACAATTCATAAAACTTAACCAACCATACCCAAAAAAAAAAATGGTTAAGAAAAACGGCTCATGTCCAAATCCATAATGGAGACTAGACTATTATAATTAAAAAACTTAAACTAATTAGTCCGACATATTATAAGACTAATTTATTCCATCTCAATCCTTTTAAGAAAAACGCATAGTAGCAGGATCTATTTTCGATAAATGTATATAGCATGTTGTGCCTTTAGGCATCATGACAACATACCATATGTACAAAATAATAAAAACAGATTTTTCTTAACCCACACAAACAACTAATTTGATTGTTACGCGTAGACTTTAAGTTCCTTGCAAAAAAAAGGAAGTAGGGTATGTACATTGGAACTTTATTAAAACACATGATGGAAACCTACAGTATGGTCTGCGCTGGGCATGCAACAAATACCCACAAAAGACAAGCAATTCAAAAAACACCCTGATGATTTTAACTATTAACATATGTAATCTTAATGGACTATACTGTTGCAAGTATGTACTGCAATATTTCTTCATCGGGTTATACAAAATCAACAGGGTAAATGATAGCTCAAGTTCAATATGATTGGTTCGCATGGCATTTCTTTAGACATTAGAATCCATAGACTAGCTGACATCAATATGTAGCATCACGTATTAACTAAATAATGTATCCAGAAATGTATCCATCGGGTGGGGAGACGTACCGTACAATAATAAGTTTTCCTACATAAAAATTTTGACTGGGTCCTTTTGCTTAATTAAAGTGCGGTACCATTTAAGCCAAAAGATTCATAGCTGCTTATCAACATCATTACCTAGTCAAAATTATAGCCAGATCCTCCTTTTTCGTTTTTTTTTTCGTTTTTTTTAAGTACACAGCAAAACGTTATTGTATGAACTGATGAAAAAAAAAAATCGCATCAGCCATGCCTTTGCGCATGTAATAACATATCATACAAAGTAAAAACTTCTGTGAAACTTTGTTCTTTTGTTACTGACTCTTAATAATGCAACAGAAGTATATTTTATGCAAAAGGAAGGAAATCAAAATAGTGAAACCACAGAACAACGCAGCGATCCAAGATTTAGGAAATCAAGGCCAGTATTTATAAACAAACGTTTTCCAGATCTCGGATCAATTTGAAAAATAAATAAATTCAATGATTAAAATTCTAAACTGCTCAGTTAAATCAATTATGTTTTGCTCTGATACCACTTGTTAGGATTTCAATGTATATTAATAGACAATCACGAAACCCTAGATCCAAATATGTAATCTATATTGATTTAATTGAGAACAAAACAGAAATAGATTAGTGGAAGCATACCTGAATCCGTAGTTAATCATGGCAATACCTGAATCCATATTTGGTTGCTAAGAAGAAGATATAATTTGGTTTGGTCTCCCAAATTGACACAAACCCTAGATTTGAAATCAGCTCTCCGTAGAAGAGGTTAGAGAGTTGCTAAGGCTTGTGTAATTCGGGGACCATAACCCTTTATTTATTGAGTTGGTATTTTGTAATTCGGCCCTTCAACAAATTACAAAATGCCCCGGTATCTACACATTAGGCCCATGATAACTTAAACTTTAAGCCTATTAATTCTGTTCTAAAATTAGATCACTTTAATTAGGCTTTACACCAAAATAGCACAACATATTTTATTTTACATATGTGACCCAATTGTCGAAATATTCCAACAGTATGCATGAACCTGCAGAGCCCAACTATTTGCCACTTCTTTTTATTCCTTTCTTTGACATACTGTGCAAGAAATTTTATAGGCATGTTGTAATTTATATATTTATTTGGTTATTTTAATAAATATATCGAGGTTGATGTTGTGCGAATGATATAGGAGATGGTAAGTTATACATGCATATTTCTTGTAATTGAGGACTTTTATATGTGAAGATGTCATACCAAAATTGATTCTTGCTATATATATTTATGAAATTGCAGGAATCACCTAGCTGTGTTCGCTAAGTGGTTTTCCGATATCAAAGTGAGAATTTCTAAGCAAAATTCAGACAGCAGACATGAGTTGATGAAGCTTAAGTTAGAATCCAATAGGGTCAGCAAGGAAATTTTTGGTGAAATTACATTAAATTTGCTATTGTTGTTTACTTACAACTAAGGATTCTATGTAACTTTTTTGTAGGAATTTCATGCCTTAGAGAAACAGATTGCGGCCTCAATGTTTAAGTTATTGAAATTAACTAAACTACTGTGTTCCTCATCGCATGTGTAACAGGCACATATGTCATCCTCTCTTTTTAGTAAATAGAGGATTTATTATCGCTGGATCTTCGGGGGGTTACAAGTTAATCATCTATCAAGTTATAATCAATCAACTGGAATTTCTGTAGTAAAGTTTGTCAAACTGTCATGTTTACATTTACCCAGTTGTTTCCTGAAGGTTTCAACAGTCAATATGAAAAGATACCTTTAACCATTATTATAATTAAAATCTTTTTGATATTTGTGTTTTTGATCAAGGTAAGGTAAATGTATTATTATTTTAAAAAACCTATATGTTTATATAGAATCAAATAAAAGTTAAAACCTGTTATCATTTCGAAAATGCCGATGAATTTTACATATTTGAAAGGAATACTAAATTTCAAATAGAAGTTAAACTCGTTATTATTATTATTTGAAAGGTAAAATGTTAACGATTGCTATATGTATGCTTCCAAAATATGATGGTTATTATGCTTTTAACTTGCAGCAGCTATAGTTTTTCCAACATTGGTTGGCTATATGTATAGTTTCAGCAGGGGCGAATCTATGTATTGGGTGTAGGGGGGCAGCTGAACCCCCTTAAACATTTTATCATCCATATTATTTTACCAAATTTTACCTTAGTTTTGCCTAAAACCCTGACCCCTCCACCCCCCTTCTTCCCTTAAATCTTGATCCTTCTAATTGGGAAGGCTAGATTCGCCCCTGGTTTCAACTTGCGATAATTATATGTTTTCTACTGGTGATAGCTGTTATTATTTCATTTTATAATAGTTAGTTGAAAATTTGAATTACTTGATTTTAACAGAGAGAACTTTTTTATTATTATGAACGAAAGATGTAAAATGTTTTCGTGTATCTGATATCTTACAAAACTGTACAATGCAATGCTATTTATAATAGCAGACAGAAAAAACAAGGGTAATGGGCCAAGCCCAGTTGAAGCGGGGAAGAAAAATAAAAGATACCGACCCAATAAGTTTAGTATCATTATTTTTAACTCCCCCCCTGAAACCATAATCGGGTAAAAAAAAAACCTAATTTGGTTTCCACATAAAAAATGGCGGCGCAACTTCCTTCATGGCGATTGCTCTAATTCTTCAACAACTTCATCTTCACTAAGAATAAATCAACATGAACTTGAGCTCTTCAAGCATTAAAGAGAAAAACGACGAAGACTTCAGAAATTTGCAAAATCCAATCTTTCAGTTAGGTAAATCGCTTCAAACCTCTTGCTTTAAACTCAATTTGATGAATATTTGCTGGCATAAAAAGAAATTTGTTGACTTTGAACAGGTTGAAACACGAACAAACCCTAATTCGAGCGGATTGGGAGCAACTTCTAAAATTCAGCTTCAATCTGGAACATATACTATTCTAGTAGATCTCTTGCTCAAATCTGTTGAATCCACGTTGAGTTCTTCTTTCAATCTGACAAAATTTGGTCTGGACAGCGGTTTTGTAAGTATATCTGCCTTTTGATGTTGTGAAGGTATATATCCAACTCTTAGCTTTCCTTGAATCACTTGCTCTCTGATAAAATATAAGTCTAGTTCTATGTGCTTGGTCTTTGAATGAAGAATAGGATTAGAAGTTAATGAGATAGCACTAACATTATCACACCAAATCACGGCCTTTTTATCTGTCTTAACTTTAAGCTCACTTAATAACGATTCTATCCACAAAACTTCTGCTGCTGCACTTGCAACACATCTAAATTCTACCTCAGTACTTGACCTAGAAACAATACTCTGTTTTTTTGCACTCCATGAAACAGGATTTTTTCCTAGAAAAATACAATATCCAGATGTTGATTTTCTATCATCAATATCTGTTCCCCAATTAGCATCTGCATAAGCATTTATATTCAATGTGCTTCCTGTTTTGAATATGATACCATGATCCAGAGTTCCTTTTAGATATCTAAGAATTCTTTTAACAACAACCCAATGTGTATCTAAAGGATTTTGCATAAATTGACTTGCTTTATTGACACAATATGAGATATCAGGCCTTGTAATAGTAGCATACTGTAAAGCTCCAATGATGCTTCTATAAAATTTTGCATCATGAAATGTTTCTCCTTTGTGGAGAGTTGACTGTTTGTGATCATTGGAGTTTGAAGAGGATTAGCTTTATCCATTTTTGCTTTTTCAAGAATTTCAGATATGTACTTCTTCCTGCATATCACCATTAAGAAAAGCATTATTAACATCCAATTGTCTGATGTTCCAATTTCTAAACAAGGCTATTGTCAATATTATTCTGATTGATGTGGGTTTCACAACAGGTGAAAGAGTTTCATTAAAATCAAATCCATACCTTTGTGAATACCCTTTAGCAACTAATCAAGCCTTAAATTTAGAAATTGAACCATCATAATTTTTCTTTAGCTTATAAACCCATCTACAACCAATTATATTCTTATTCTCTGGTTTTTCAACCAGTGTCCAAGTTCCTTTCCTGATTAAAGCATCATATTCATCTTTCATGGCTTGTTTCCAGTTATTATGCTTAATTGCTTCATGGAAAGAAACTGGCTCATCTTGTAACACAGTAGTATTAATAGTTTTGGGTTTAAAAATACCACATTTTGCTCTAGCTAACATAGGATGTTGATTGATAATATCCCTGTTGGCAATGTCATGACTGACTTTATCAGATTGTTCTCTGGCAGAACATTGACCACTGCTTTCAACATTTTCATGAAATGTTTGACTTTGAATACCTGCATCATCATCAGTTAGATGCTCTTGACCTGGCCCTCTAGAGGGTACTGTGTGTTGAGAGCTAGTGATGGTGTCTCTTGCAGCTTGTTGAGGTGGCACCATTACTTGAATTTCTTCAGGTAGTTCAGGTATAACCATTCTAGGCTCAACAACTTTTTCTGCTGCTGTGTTTTTTATGTTACTGAATGGATACATTTGCTCATTAAACCTTACATGTCTAGAAATATGCATTCTGCCATTTTTGTCTAGACATTTATAACCCTTCTTCTATTACAATACCCAAGAAATGTACATGGAGTAGACCTGAAATCTAGTTTGTGTGTGTTGTATGGTCTTAAACAAGGAAAACACTGACACCCAAAGATTTTTAAATGATG
The DNA here is from genome assembly GCA_030737875.1 of Allium sativum. Lineage (NCBI taxonomy): Eukaryota > Viridiplantae > Streptophyta > Magnoliopsida > Asparagales > Amaryllidaceae > Allium > Allium sativum. The sequence goes on along the minus strand of CM060916.1, from coordinate 55,539,085 downwards.
ATAATCTGGTTTGACTTTAAACAAGACTTCTTGAGGACATTTAAATTTCAAAACTTTTGTTGGTAATAAATTTATCAAATGAACAGCTGTATCAAAAGCTTCAGGCCAATATTTCAGTGGCATTGAAGCTTGTGCTAATAAAGTCAAACATGTTTCTACAATATGTCTGTGTTTCCTTTCTATTAAACCATTTTGTTCAGAGGTGTATGGGCATGTGATTCTATGATTAATACCTTTTTTCTCAAAAAATGACTTTAATGGCAAAAATTCCCTTCCACCATCAGTTTGAAATGTATTCACATGATGACCAGTCATATTTTCAACTTTTGTAATGTACTGTATGACCACATTACTTACTTCAGTCTTAGACTTTAACATATATATCCAGGTAAATCTAGAGTAGGCATCTATGAAAGAAATATAATATTTGTAACCAAGAACAGAACTAGTGTGTGCAGGACCCCATAGGTCAGTATCCACTAATTCAAGTGGTTTAGTATAGTTTGTATGTGAGTTTGGAAATGCAAGTTTATGAGATTTTCCCAATTGACAAGAAGAACAAATATAAGAGTCAGTTATATTGCTAACATTCAAATTGTTATTTGTAACACCCCACTTCCGCTAGGGTCACTCACCAAGGGAATGCACTAGCTTTGGTGGAGTATTATCTAGGTAAACATGCACAGAAATATTACAAGACAGAACATATAAAAACAGCGGAAGAAAAACCAAATTCATTACCTCATAAAATTACAAGGTCTAAAGCCTTTTACATCAAAATGCCTTTAAAAGCCATTACATTGGAAACCTGTCTTGCAATAGTTAAAGAAGCATAAAACCGTATTCATAAAATATTCCCCAAATAAAACGGTAAAGCAGCCATAGCCAAGAAAAATCCGAGCCATACATGATGATCTTGAAGCAGAAGAAGTCCGAGCTAAATAACAGTATTTCCTCCCTGAAAACCTGGGGGGAGGGGGAACGGAAGACAAAGAGGCGAAAGAAACGGGGTCAGTCATAAAGACTGGTAAGTCCTATCTACTTCCAGCATAAAAACAGGTAAAGGTAACATGCCATGCATAAACTGAAAGTAAACATAAGGATGATGAGAAGATAGACAAGCTAAACTAAGGTAACAGGATGAGCTACTGTATAGAGATAAAACTACGGTCATTATGCATCAAGTATAACTTCCCAAGGTTCTATCGAGTATAACATCCAAGGTTCTATTGAGTATTACATCCCAAGGTTCTATAACATCCCAAGGTTCTATCAAGTATGTTTGCCCTGCACCTTCCGTACTAGTACCCCAACCCGTGTCATGTATTAGCTACAAAATGTCCCTCACCCAGTGTCATAAAATGGTCCACGCCAACCTAATGCAGGTGTTCCCAGCTCGTATGTTTCTTTCCATGTATATGTTTAGTCCCTTGCCGTAAATCCTACGGGCTTCCTCACGTAGTTCTATACTACTTTAACGTAGTTCCATTATCCTTGAGATCGTCTGGACTGTCACCCTTGATCTAGCTGTATTTTCTTACCATGAATTCTCGAATGTTCGGTTAGGATTTATGCCACCTAGGACCACTAGGGATTACGCTACCTACTAAACGTTTTCATAACTCGGTTTGGTTTAAGCCACTTAGGACCACTAGGGATTACGCTACCCGTCAACCACGCCCCTTTTTCCCACGTATGTATCGTGAATCGTTTTTCCATGTCTAGATGCACATGTATCTCAATGTGTCATCCGAGTCCTGTGCCAGGGCTAATCAAGAAATACAGGACTCGGTCGGGAGATTTAGGTTATCTGCCGATGCAGATATCAAGGTCTGCTTTTCTACCGGTGGTTATGGTCCCACATGACCCCTCCCTCAACTACTGAAAGGCAATCCAAGAAAAATCATGCATGAGAACTATACTCCGGCCACCTATGCCCCACTTTCCTATTGGCCCTCCTCACCCATAACTAGATAGCAAGTATATGGTCTGTTGGGAGTTCTCTGCCTTTCCGCATACGTACACGATTGACTAAAGATGGTAGGTAGTCGACGACGTGCTATCACAGGGCTAAACAAGATATCGCCGACTCCACGGTAATCCACCCCAGTCTTTAGGTTGCTCGCACAGCAACCAAGGCATACCCTTGGTTCTTCTACCGCAGACCTTAACCTCTGTGTGCCCAGGAGGATCATCTGCAACCTCACAGAGGGATACCAAGAGTACCCTCACGTCTCCTGAAGCTACCGCTTCGTCACCCAGTTCGCTGGAGCCTTTATCTAAGTCAGATAAACATTCTCTCCTCCTCGTGTGTTCATTTTAAACGATGACCTACCGTATCAGGTTACTCGTCTATCTGTGAACTGGTCCAATTGTCTTGACTAAGAATTATTACTTAGTTATCCTTAACTAAGGTTTATCACTTAGTTTCCCTTCCCGTTATCCTTATCAACTACGATTTTCCACTTAGTCCCCTGAACTAGGGTTTTGCCTAATGGGGTAAGTGTTGTCATTCGAGTTCATGACTTACCCCGCCTACGAATCATGTCAAAATTGGCTAAGTATTCAAGTTCAAGGCTTAGCCCTACAAACCATGTATCAAGTTGGTTAAGTATATCAAGACGTTCATGACTTAACCCTAGATTATCGTGTCAGATTGGTTAAGTATGGATTAACTTAACCCTATCAAATTTCCCGTGTCAGATTGGTTAAGTATAGGCTAACTTAACCTCATCAAATTACCGAGTAAAATAGGTTAAGTGTAGGTTAACTTAACCCCATTAAATTATCGAGTCGGATTGGTTAAGTATATTTAAGAGGTTCGTGACTTAACCCTATCAAATCATCAAGTCGGATTGGTTAAGTGTAAGTTAACTTAACCCCATTAAATTACCGAGTCGGATTGGTTAAGTGTAGGTTAACTTAACCCCGTCCACTAGTCGTGTTTATAATTGGTTAAGTATCATTCCTGCGGGTTTACTTAACTCTACCACGCATCGCGTTATCCCAGTCGGGTGTTATCAACTCATTTAGGTTAAACTAACCCATCCGCTAATCATGTTATATCGTTAAATGTCTTTAAGAAATCAAGTCCGATCTTACTTAACCTATCCATTCATGTCATATTGGTTAAGTGTCATTAGTCAAATTAACTTAACCTTATCATGTGGCATTAAGTAAATTAATGCACTCCAACCTCTCACATTAGACTTTGTTGTGGTTACTGGTTACGCCAGGCGGGTCCGGGCAGCTTTACACCACAACCTAGTCTAACCTTGGGTTTTGAGCGCGATATGACCAACTTCTCACATTGGGTCCTATTGTCTGTAGCTACTGGATTTGCCGGGCGGTTCCGGGAAGATTTATGCTACAAACTCAACCCAACCTCAAGTTGGCCACTTTCATGTTTTCCTACTTATCATGTTCATGTCAAATTTAGGCTACGACAAAGTTCACGTTTTACACTTGTGCCCATTTGTCCCATTACTTAATTCATGTCAAATTTCATAGCCCATCTCACGTTTTCCTAAACTACCCAAGGCGTATTCCCAACGCAAGTGAAAGCGAGTCAACATAGTAGGAAAAATATGACAACATATTGGCCTCAAATCATGTATGATAGCATAAAGGGATTGGCCTCAAACATGCATGATAGCATAAAGGGATTGGCCTCAAACATGTATGATAGCATAAAAGGATTGGCCTCAAGCATGTATGATAGCATAAAAGGATTGGCCTCAAGCATGTATGATAGCATAAAAGGATTCATCATCATAGGCATGTAAATGGTCATGAGGGGTTTAGGTTCTTTTACATGCATAAGCCCCAAGTCATGTTCATATGAATATTCCACAAGCCAAATGGTTCTAAGGGTTCATGCCAACATTCCATAAGTAAAGATTCAATCTTGCATGATAAACTAAGTCAAACACAACATGAGTGGCATGATTTAATCACTAAGAAATAGCCCAAAGTCATAGGTTCAAGAAAGAGGCAAGACTAGGTTCACATAGACTAGCATACTTAGGTTTCATCTCATTTTATCCCATGTCAACATTAGAACTACCGTTTAGATCTAAAAGTAGCTAGAACTTACGAATCAAGGCTAGAGAATTAAGAGCAAGTATTTGTCGTAGGATCCATGTTGAGATGATGATCCACTCCCTTGATTTGGTGTAGAAAGCTTGCACCTTTGATTTGAATCCAAGTTGAATGCATAAGTTCTTGGAGTTGGAGATGGAGGCCATGATCAAGTGGCATTTGGGCAGCACTTCGTTGCAAGAATAATTTGTGGTCATTTAGGTTAGGTCCTAGGGTGTTTTTATAGATGTTAGGATTAGTTTAGGCCCTTAGATTAACCCTAGGATAGATCTGAACCGTCAAAATCCGTCACAGGCCCCCAAAACTACTCAAAATAGCAAGCTGGTGCACCCAGGTTGCCTAGGCTCGACCAGGCAGGTCGACCCCCAGGTCGACCCTGGGGTCGACTCCCCAGTCGACTTGGTCCCCACCAGGTCGACCCCTAGGTCGACCCCCTGGTCGACCTGGTCTGGGCGGGAATTTTCCCGCCTGGCTTGTTTTCTGGATTTTTTTGAAATCTGTTCTCGAACTTGAAATTTTTGTGAAACTTTGCGAGGTCATATCTCGGTCATACGGACTCCGATTTACGAAATTTCGGACTCTATTTCGCGTATTTTTCCGAGACGAACGCAATGGCGCAACCTGTTTCTCCTGATTCAGATTTTATAATTTAATTCTGCCTTGATTCTTGTCTTAACACGTTATTAAAATTCGGGTTGTTACATTATCACTCATAATTTGTTTGACAATCTTAACACTTGGATGTCCTAACTTGCAATGCCATAAATCAAATTGCTCACTACACACAGAATCATTTACAAGGGTTACTAGACATTCCTTATCAGCACAATTAGAGTTTCTAAGATTTGCAACATCAAATCTGTATAATCCTTTAAACTCATTACCCTGCAAAACAATTTCTTGTGTCAGAATATCTTTGACAAGACATGAATTTGGATAAAACTCAAAGTATACATTATTATCTTTTGCAAATTGGGAAACACTCATTAAATTCTTTTTAATGGAAGGAACCCTTAATAAATTTTTTAAGATGAGTTCTTTGGGTCCTTTTAAACTTGCATTTCCAATGTGTGTAATGTGAGCTACTTTACCATTACCAACCAAAAGATTCTGCGTACCTTTGTATTCCTTGTTTCCCAAGTTTAGATTATTCAGATTGTTAGTAACATGATTAGTTGCCCCTGAATCTGGATACTAGCAATCTTCAGCAACATCATCAGTAGAGGCAGAATCTGTATTAGTATTTTCTGTCTGATTTTTATTGCTGTCTTTCTGCACATTCACCATGTTAACACTTGAATTGTTACTAGTCTGTCCTGGATTAACACTGGAATTGTACCTAAAATAGCACCTATTTGCACTATGACCAAATTTGTCACAAATTTGACATCTGATTCTGGTATTATTATTATTCCTTCCTCTGCCTCTGCCACGATTTGACTGACCACCTCTCTGGAAGCTAGGCTGATTTGATTTCTTGAAGTATTACCTTGATTTTTACCCCTTCCATAGGCAGTAAAGTTAACTGACAGATCTGAATTGACATTTCTTTCATGATCAATTCTGCCTTCATGGGCCAGTAAAATTGAATGAACATATTGCAAATTTGGTGTAGGATCCATAGACAAAATAATTGCTGATTCAGCTTCATAATCATCATCCAAACTACTTACGATAGATAGCACATGTTCAGATTCAGGAATTTTCTGTCGTGCTGAATTTAATTGATCACAAGTATTTTTTACCTTTAGCAAGTACTCGTTCAATGTTGAATCACCTTTTCTAACACTGTGAAGTTGTCTCTTGAAATGCATGATTCGAGAAGATGATTGTGCTGAGAAATTTCTTTCTATTGTAGACCATACCTCATTTGCAGTTTTAATACCAATTAACTGAGGTAAAATACTTGCACCTATTGATGACATCATCCATGCATAGATGAGACTGTCTTGCCTTTGATATGACTGAAATTCTGGATTCTGAACTAGTTTATCTTCATTATCTCTAATGAATCTTGGTGGTATTATCTTGGTTCCATATATATAGTCATCTAGACCATAACCTCTAATTGCAGTTTCTACCTGTAATTTCCATAACAGGTAATTTGATTCATCCAGTTGGATGGAAATAAGCTGGCTTTGTGGTTTGATGATTGATTTCATCAAATCTTGAACTGGATCAATTGGATTCTATGCTGTAGAAACACGAGCACTGGACATATTGGCACTATTTGCATCTTCAGGTCCTGCCATGACTGGACTAAGCACAGAATAGGTAAGAAACTGAACTGAAAACCTTGAATTGTGATTTTAAGGATTTTTTTTGGTTTGATCTCTTTAGCAAACTCGAGGACCTAAATGATGAATAATCAGCAAGAATCTTGAAAAGATTTAAGTGAGAAAACTGATTAGTCCTCCTGGATGGCTCTTTGATCAATCTGAAACAATTTCTTTAACTTCTTGATCGGTTTTCTTGAATGTTCAGAAGTTTTTGTCCCTCGGTTTCAAAGGAGAGTGTTTGCAGCCTGTAGAAATTCAAGGCGAGGCACTATTCTCTTATTGAAATCAACATCTCTCAAATGAAAAGATAAAATTCTTAGATGAGAGGATCCAAATGATGAATCTACTCTGATGGATACAAATCTCTGATAAATAGAGATAGTTTCTTGAATAGGATCGAGATATTGATGCTGTTAAGCACAATTCAGAGTGCTCTGATACCAAGTTGAAAATTTGAATTACTTGATTTTAATAGAGAGAACTTTTTTATTATTATGAACGAAAGATGTAAAATGTTTTCGTGTATCTGATATCTTACAAAACTGTACAGTGCAATGCTATTTATAATAGCAAACAGAAAAAATAGGGTAATAGGCCAAGCCCAGTTGAAGCGGGGAAGAAAAATAAAAGATATCGACCCAATAAGTTTAGTATCATTATTTTTAACTTAGTTACATGTCCTATCAACTTCTGATGACCATGTTTTTGCTGATATTCGATGGCTGTAGTTGTTTCCACATGGAATGTCGTCAATGTAGAAATGCAACGGTCATGGTTTAACTGGCGTGGGATGACACGTGATTTCAGTATGTGATAGCATGAGGTGTCTTAATGTGTAAAAACAAGATTTTTGAAAGAAGGTAGCCAACAGTATGAATCTATGCTAGAAAAATAAGACATGGCGGCTCCCATCAAGCAGATTAATCAGAATGATTTTTAAACGCTTAGTAACCTCTATTGATCAATAATTAATGAAAATGGTTGACTTTTAATGTGATTAAATTTCTTTTAATAATGATTCTTTTTAACTAGTATGTAAAATTATCTTCTAGGGCACTTTTCATATTTTAGTTAAACTGGTGTCATGGTAAAGAGAATAATAAGATGACACACAGTGAAGAATTTCGTGGCGATCATACGTGCAGCTCGACCGTAAAAGCTTGACACGTGTAACAACTGAAAAGTGAAATTAAGAAAATAATATGTTCTATCATATATACATCACTCTACTTTGAATATTCTTTTTTTTTTAACCTTTTTCTTTCAGTTTCCCTCCTCTTTGGTAAATGAAAAACTATGGCCTGCCATCAAAAACCGTAATCGAGAGCTATAGGCCATGATAAATTATGAAACCAGATAAGCTAAACCTGTATAAGTGTGAAATTCACACGCACTGTGATGTTTAGAGGTATGTGTCATAGTGATGACCCAACTAGGGTTAAGTTTGTCTGGCAATTAGGGAGGTGTAAACTCCTATATGCGTGAAATCAAGTGCAAATGTGTGAGTGTAAAAGTACACTATGTCAACAACGACCTGTCTGCATTTCAATGTAAGCAGGAGTCGACGACTAATGTTTAATTTTTTGAATCGATAAAAATTAGACATTTACTCGAGCAACCAGACACGATTTCCAGTCCGAGTAATCATAATTCTCAACGCCGCTGGAACCTCGTACTCACATCGACATGCCTAGACAAACCATCATTACTGCTTAGAAGCAACGTACTCGACGAAAAGGTTGAGGCTAATCGCTCGACATCGCATGTAGATCTTTCCACTTCCGGAAATACTTGTCTCAACTCAAAGCATATCATGTCAAGACAGACATACTTTGGAAGGCAAGTGTTAATCGGCCTTTTGGTCCGGTTACCAAAAGCAGTCTAAACCCACACGACTCGACCCATCACGTGGTTAAATGGCCTGAAGTGTCGCCAAGATGCCTTGTAACTCGGCCAGATGGAGCTGCACAAGTGTGGTTGTCATAATTCCTCAAAACTGCTTGATAATGGCCAAACACTCAGGATCGGTATTCAACATACCTCACAAATCCGTATCCCGCTCCACTTCCCAAGATCTCATATCCTTGGATCCATCCCCATTTTTAGTATTCCATTCATGTACCAATATTTCGTATCTTGGTCTCACAACACCCCCAAAATTCCACCAGCACCATATCTATATCTAGGGTTCGCACTATGTATCTTCGTACCCTGCTCGCCTACAAAATTTTGTATCTTAACATCCATTACCCTTGAAATCCACAGGTAATGGGATAGGAAATGAGCAGATATGAAAAACAACAAGCTTCCCAGATACAATTGTGAGTAAGATGAATTGGCGACATGATTTCAAGACTTCGAAGCGAAGCAGAAAGAGAAGACAACACCCGAAGATACGTATCGACCCTGTGGTTAGCACCGATTGGGGGGTACGAAAATTGCGGGTGGGCCCCACACTTTACTTACTCCCACCTGCTCCACTACCTATGAATACCCACCTGCCTGCTACCGGGAAAAGGCTGGAATTTGGCTGATTTGAGACTTTAGCAAGGAAATATTAATCTTTGGCCACCATTAACTACCTTGAAGCTTTGGGAAGAAGACTTTACCTTCATCTTGAAGACTTGGCCTTTTTGGGCTGCATAGGCAACTCGGGAAGAAGGACTTAAGCCTCATTTTTAGACTTACCAGAACTTGCTTTCCAGCATTGCCTTGGTAATCACTTGTAACAATGGTGCCAACAAATGTATTTTGATTAAAAGTGAATAAAACTAGCAAAGCATTCAAAGTGGATATAGGTTCTCACGAACTGGACTACAATAAAATAGTGTGTTATTTACTTTCCTCTAAAACTTCCACTCTGGATGTGTAGTTTCGTTATCACGAAACTTTTTGGGTGTTGCTGCCAACTTTTGCTCATCAACAAAGTCAATCAAGTTTCTCATTCATTTCATCCGTACATATTAATTTACCTATTATGGTAGTTAACCAATTGACATCTAAGTGAGACCAAGCAAAAAAGCGGGATATTTTGAATTTTAACCTACATTAATGAAATACAACCACAAACATTACTAATGGATGACTCATACGATTTAACTATAAAAGGCTTATTTCTCATTATAATTGGGTCCCTAAAGGATTCTTCGTTTATACTCAACACAAGATAATAGAACCTAGAATTTAACACGTATTGATCCTTTTAGTTTCTGTAGAGTTTTGAGCTTTTGCACCACTGTTGTGTAAGACAGCGGTTTGTCAAGACAAAATCTGACCAATGATTCACACCACACATTTGAGCTAGGTTGAACAACATCAGCAGTAAGAAGCATAACTTCACTTGAGAAGGTTAGATTCATGTCAACCGGAATGTACTTCCCAGCATTATGTAGTCTATGGTTGAACAATGAAGTCCATTCTGGTTGACTGAAGGGAAAGGGGGAGAAAAAATGACACGATTTGAATTAGGAGGGGGAGAGAAAAGGTAAGTCCAACGAAAGCTGAGGGCGGATCAAACGGGTCAAGAGGAATAGTAGCTGATGGGATAGGATGGAAAAAGGAATTGACATGGAGCTCAAGGCAACAGAAAGGGATGGCGGTAGAATTTGGATACAGGGAGTGGACATGGGATGCTCTAACATAAAGATGCGAGGAGAGAAGAAAAAGGGAATCTGAATCATAAGTAATCTTAAAAATATTTACAAATTAGGTAGTAATTAATTATTCTTATAAATTATTATAAAATTATTGAAAATACTTTAAATGAATAATTATTAACCTTAAACCAAATTAATAAAATAAATTAACTTTATTTTTAAAGCATTATTTAAAAATGTTTTTTTCTTTTTTTAGAAACATCATAAATAGGATAAATGATGATTTGAAAATATTTGTTACAAATGAACTTAGTGATTATTGCCATGTGATATTTATGATTCCCTCTTAAAGAAACCATAAGAAATTGTAGCCAATCTATAATTTAGTCATTTACTCAATAGGCTTAGCGATTGTAATGGTACATAAACAATTACTGTTAATCCATTTTATCTCCCAATGATGCATGTATATAGAAAAACAGAAATATATGTAAATAAACCAATAATTAGCTATTAGCATGTAATATTGCATTCATCGTCGTTAATATTGGAAAATTCGAAATTAGTATAACAGTAGAAAGGAATTTATTCTTATCAACATATGTTACTACAAAAAAAACCTCGTATTAGTTAAATTGTGTTTGTTTGGCTAAAATAGTGAATGCCAATATATATTCCATTTAACTACGTAACAAACAAATAGCGTAAGGAAAACAAAATTATCCATCAATTCACACATAATTAAACATTCAAAATAAATTTAAATACAAATAAACTCAAACAATTTCTAATAGCAATTCGAAGTGCTATATAATGATCTTAAATTACATTTAAACAAACTAATAACATTTCAAGATGCTACATCGCGATCCTCAATTTAATTTAAAAGAATCGATCAATTTAACAAATCAAACATGCAATTAATGATATGATTCTTTTTGAACAAATGAACACAGCTAGCTATTTCAATAATCAACAATTTTAATCAATTTAACATTATATTGGTAAATTCAAAAAGTGGAGTTTTAGTCATATTTATTACAATTGTTGCATTCGCGTTTTGATTCCGTTTAATTTTTACGTTGTTCAAAATCAACCAAAATTCTAACAACTCCAAGTGCAACCGATCCAATTCTTAAATGTAGTGGACGTTGACCTAAAGCACTGACGATGCCTCGATTGGACGTTTTATAAGGAAGTCATATGCAACTGAACCATCACCTCCCTCTCACTCTTCCACTACTTAACGGGAATATAGACAGACCTTGACAACATACGCCTCTTCCCAAACTCTACCAGCTCAACGCCTTCTTCCTTGTCTCGACCTCACTTATGAAAGCCACACCTGCAATGACCTACCACTAGCCGAAGATCGCATCTTCCCTTATACTATCGCACATCACCATACTCGGCCACCATGTGTGTATCCCTATGCTAAAATTAGATCCAGTGTCCGATTCACTAATTACAACCTCCATTTTCCTTTAATCCAAATCCTATATTCAAAGCACTCTTAACATCCGCTGTGTCTTACACAAACCATCATAATGATTTGCTATCCCTACACGAGTATAAGATCTCCTCACTAGTACCGCATAGACTCAACCTTTCTAATTTGTCTCATTTTTTTTAAAGGAAGCTTCCATTTAAATTCATGTTGTGCTTTTGAAATGTTGAGAAGGATGGTTTAGTACAAAATGGGGACAAGGAAAGTAACTAACATAGAAATGTTGGTTTTATTATATCTAATTTATGATTTACAATGTTTTGTCGTTCACAACTTCGTTCTTCTACAGATTCCAAGTAATTCAACAAAACTGTAATTGTGCACAAAATAGTGATCTGATTTCAAAAGAATGAAATCATACACTATTAATTAGTTTTCGAAAAATCACAAAAACATTGTTAGTCGCTGAATAATCATCAAATTAAATTTTAATATTCCTAGTTAAAAAAATAAGGAAATTTCAAACAAATTAAATTAAAAATTACCAATAGAAATTGAGTCGAATGTTAACGATAATTGTTCCGGTTGTTTATCTGAACACTATATTACTGCAATTGAATTTAAAATTTTAATTCACTATTTATTTTAAATTTAAATGAAATTAAATATGACCATTAAATTAATATCCAATTAAACTCCAAATACTTAATATATTATTTAAATGTTAAATTCGATATTTGAAATTTAGTTATCTAAATTCACAATTTCTTAAGTAAATTCACAATCTTACTTATTCAAATATGTTAAATTTCTAATGTAATATTCAAATATTTAAAATTTAACTGATATTCAAGTACCAAAAATCCAGATTGTTACAGATGTATTTGCATCCTTTGCCTTTACTGCTGACTGTGTTCCACATGAAGATATGTAGCATCCAACATTTTGGACTATTCAAGTCAATAATAATTCATACATGTTGACCCAAACAAATCTAAATATAGATAGATATTTGGATAAATATAAGAAAAAGAAAGAAAAAAGAATTATGAAATATCACAGTGGAAGGAAAACATATAATAGACAAATAACAGTTCATGAAGTAGTTAAAACATATATTTAATTTACTTTACAGCAGTTTTCAAAGTTATACATACATAGGCATAATACAATGATGCAGTAGAACATAAATGATGTAGTGGGAATATAATAGATAATATACCGAAACTCCGTCTTTATACTCCAATATAATGTGATCTTTGTCAACTGAAAAACTCAAGCTAACTAGATCATAAATGAAAAGATAAAAACACTTAGGTCAGAGCTAAATATTCTCATATCAATCAAATCAAAACCATGTAACAATATGAGTGTCACAATGTCAGTTACCTTTGCGGTAATTCACACCTCATATCCAGTGTGCTTGCGAGTACAATAACTTAAGAGATGTTATGATACTTTCCGTCTTCTAATTAAACTAGATACTATATAATATAATATGCTTATATATTAGTGTCTACGGTAAATATACTATAAAAAATAACGTAAGCGGGGTTACATTTTTACACTTACACCATTTATAATTATTGTAGTCTATACAATACTACAAAGCCGTCGTAAACTAGTGGCATTAGGGAGCACTCCATAGGTACAACATCAAATCAAAATCGTAGGGGACTCGATCAAGATAATATGACAAAGCACTGAGGCTATACCCAATGGTAGGATTCTGTTGGAATGCAGACCCATGCTAGTCGCATATACCGCCCACCTCATACAATACTCCTTAAATCAAAGGCGTGCGCAATCAATTACAAAGTAAGAGATATAGTATCGAAGAAACATGTCTGCTAAGAGGAGCTAACTTAGTTGGCCCAGGTGTGACTCCTATCTTAGTCATTTTAATTATGCCTCAAAGGTGAAGGCTATCCATCATCGTTCTCTTACTTCATTTGAATAGCGTTTGTCAAACCATCCTACTTCATTCTAGATTCATCCACCACGTACATAATTTTTAAAGTGGTTCCTGCTATTGGCAAAGAGTGTAATATATCCAACCTCGGTCTCTTTAACATCCAACGCTTACATTTTTCATAGCATTTGGATCTTTTATATTTCAGAATGGTTCATATCTCATATCAAAATATCAGATTTTGCTTTAAAACCTTTTTATGTCAAATAAAGAACATACCTCCATATTTACAATCTCTATTTAAAACCGAACTTATAATCCTAGAACAACTTCAAGTTTAAAACGATTTGAATATTTAAAACAGTTAAATTTGTTTATATATTAAAATTATTTAGATATTTTTGAAATAGTGTGAAAAATAAATAGTTAGTACATGAAAAAGTTATATAAACAAATAGTTGGAATATATAATATGATTTGTTAAATTTAGTTAATATATATAGTTAAATATTAAAGTAGTTTATAAAATAAATAGTTGACTGTTAAAGTAGTTTATTAAAATAGTTAACATATATAATAGTTGAAAAATAAAATAGTTGGTAAAGTGAAATAGTTTATATAATGGTTTAAAATAAAGTAGTTTGAACTAGAGTTGTTTCTTCCCAATTTTAAATAAACTTGAAGTCACATTCTAGCTTCGAATCAAACCAATTCTATTTCAGTATTTCAATTCGAATCAACTTCCATTTTGCATTCAATTCAATCAAACAATTCGATGCAAATATTTAAAGTTTCCAATTAGAATTCTCATTTTTAATTATTTCAATTTATATTAATCTCGAGTTTATAATTCAAATATCACTTTAAATCAAGTTAATTTAAAGAAAATTTCAAAGATGGGTAAAACAATTCAATTTCAATAGATTCGAGTAGTATTCTATTTTAAGTGTTTAGGTTTTATTTACAACATTAAATAATTTTCTATAACTTTTTAAATTATTCAAAGGAAATAAATTTATAAAACATTATTTATGTTGCCTTTAATACAATATTTCAAAATTCAGAGTTTAAATCAAATTTTATTTACCAACCGGTGTTCGTATATAATTTTCTATCCTATGGCCAAGTAATACTTAAATTTAATTTTAGTATTCCAGGAATGGATATATATCATTTAAATTCAAGTCAGGGTCAAAAGTATTTATCATTTCAAACTATGTTCTTAATTCATTTCAATGATTAATCCCATATTTATTTGATGCCCATAGCATTTAGGGTAAATGGTTGGGATTAATCAAAACAAACAAACAATCACATATAATTAAGGTGAATAATAGGATGAATCACATAATTAAACTTCAATATATCAAACATATCAATCCAAAAAGATCAAGATCACATCAATTTACTATCTATCAGGTGTCGGGTTTAATAAGCAATTAAATTTCAATTGAACCAAACTACAAAATTTAAATTAATAGTTAAATTGTATTATACTACCTATATCAACCCAGAATTTATCGCTTTGGTTGAGAATATTTAATTAATAATAAATATTCAAATTTATCGTTTTTATAACTAAAATACTCTCTTTTAAATTAATAATAATTATTGTGAATATCATTTTAAAATTTGGTTTATAAAAATATATAGTTCAAAGAAAAATAGGAAATGTGACCGAAAGAATTTTTCAAAAAAGTTGATTTTTGGTCGTGTAAAAGTTAGTTAAATGTTGTTAAAATTCTTAAAAAAATTAAAATACATATATAAATTAAATTAAACTTAGTTAGTGTTTAGAAAAATATTAATTAAGTTAATAAAGTAAGGATGTGATGTTAAATAAGTTTAATTAAAGGAAGAAAAGTAAAAAGTACAAAAGGACCCCTTAAAACAAGGATTTAAGGACACCTAATGTACTTATATCATCATTTTGCTTTTAGAGCAGAAAAGTAAGAAAGAGAGGAGGGGATGACACAACAAGCAAGGAGGGAAAGGAGGAGAAGGGTAGTGGTGAGGTGACATAGCTTTAATGGAGGGTATTTAGGTAAGTTCCAACCTTATTTTATATAAAACTAACTTCATTTCTCTCTCTTCTCTTTCACTTCATTCTTCTTATTTTTTTTCAAAATCTCTCTTCTTCCTTAAGCTTTTATAAAGAGTTTTAATGGCATCCAATCCATTGAAAAATTTAAAAATTTTATATGTTAAAAACCTTTAAAATTCATGTTTAAAGTATTCCACTTTCATTCATTTACTTCCTTCTTCATTTTTAAGTGCTTACATCACATTTCAATATGTAGATGAGCTCAATATGGCCTTAGGACAAACCAAAAGGTGCCCATGATGGTCAAAAACATATTTTCCTTTGTTAAAATAGAGAGATCTAGGCCCGTTTGTTAGCTTGTGAGAGTTTAGACTTGTTTAAAGTGAGAAAGTTCACATTTTTACACAAGTTTTGTGACGACACCAAACCCCCGTTCCAAGGTGGCAAGGGTAATATTTTGGAATATAAAACATAAACAAATAACAGTAGAACAGAAATATATAAATACACCAGATAATGTACAATAAATACACTGGATAAACATAATCATCAGAGTTACTAAGTATAACAGGATCATACTTAGTACAACATACAGTTTCAACTTTATGTAAAATGTCTATAGCGGAATCAAAACATAATATATATATATATATAATAGGAGCTGAATAGCATAAAAAGAAAGAAGTGATAGAATCCATCTTCAGCTCCATAGCTATCCAGAGAGAGCCTGCTAAAACCAAAATATAAGGCTGCCCGTGTAGAAATAGGGGCACCCGAGTTTTCAAATGAAACAAACTACGAGTCAGTCACGGGACTGGTATGAGAAATCTACTTAACTTATTTTATAATAAGGCCAATCACAGGACCACACCGCTAACGCAGAACGGGTTTACTCCATTGGATTGCCAGTTCTTAAAACAAGTAAATCATTTAAACATCGCAATGCTTTTTACAAAAATGAAGCCATTATAAGGCTCAGGTCCCATCACACAATGCAACGCAAGCCGGATGATAGAGTTTTACCTTATAATGGCCAAAATATGCTTGATACGTATAAAACAAAAGCATTTGATATTATTACTAGTGTTTACGTGTTTCAAAAACAGTTTCAATCATAAATATCAATCATAGACGGCATGGGTATCATATATCATGTCGCCATATATAGGTTTACAATCAAAACCCGCACGATGTCGTATTCGGAAATTGGATTTCTATCATGAACCAAGGCAAGGGATCGTCCTTACCGCTTTGAGACGCTCTATCCCGTGTCTCATGCAAGTACTCAGTCAAGCCTTGGATTGTCAGGGCTAGTCCACACGGAGTGGATTAAAATGTCTGAACACTGCGTTTCCCCGCCATATGTGGCGTCAACTGGTCATGTCCCGACTAGACCATCGGCTCCGTAGAGACCGAAATAACCGAGGTGCCTCGCTATCCATCAGCCACATAAGTAAAATGTCCGGGCGTGTAAACCCAAAACACCACTCCTAGCTAGAAGGAAACGCATGTCCTCCCTTTGTTGTAAAGACCTGGAAAATTCAAACACTTAATCTTTGAATAACATAACAATTTGTAATATTGTTAAGTGTTATAAATATGATTTTATAACCTTGTTAAACATCATTTAATTAGTAATTTAAAATTCTAGACTGGTTTTGGAAAAATGCTTTCAAAAATATATTTTTGGTAAAATATTGATAAAATGACCGAAAATCGTTTTATCAATAAATGGCTATTTTCTCAGTAAAAGTTGTTGAAAATTTTAGTGAATGTCTAATTAATCATTTGGGAAGTAATTAGCAAATAAAAATATTTTTCATATTTATGGCTAACTATATTGATGATGTCATCATTTTAAAAAAATGAGCATTTAAGGAAAGTTTTTGTATTTTGGTATTCAAGTATTCAAATAAATGCTTTATAATTTGAATCTGCTTGTTTTAATTGTTTAAATAAGTTAATGGATTTATTTCCAAGTTTTTTTACTTGAATAAATCATTTTATAAAAAACTAATAGTATGATCGAGATTCAACTTCCAGATTCACATCCTATCGTTGAATAGAAGTTGTTTCATATTGTTGCAACGTTGTTTGATATATGTGTATGTATTCACATACATGCATATACACATATATATATATATGTAAGCATAATTAGTCACATTAAGAGTTTAGAAAATATCCTACGTGTATGCATATAAGCTTCTTATATGTATACAAATGAATGCTTACTTGAAAAATCAAACTTACCATCTCTTACACACCTTTCACTTCCCTTACACACCATCCCATCTATCATAATTACTATTAGGATTTTAAGGGCATTTTGGTCTTTTCCCATCCAACTTCCTTTTCCTATATAAGGAGGGGTATACCTCCTTCTTTCTTACACAAAATTCCTAAGCAAAAGTGAAGCTTTTAATGGCTTATCTTCATCTTCTTCCTCTTCCTTACTAACTTTCTCAAACTATACTCAAACCAACTCCAAATCAACTCAAACTTTGAGTGTAGCCTTCTTATGCCATTACAAGACCTTCTAGAAAGTTAGAAGTTGAAAATTCCAAGTCCTTCTCTATTTTCATCTTTGGCCGTGAGCTTTATAAGAAGGGAAAGCAAGGAAAGGAAGGAGGTTGCTAGCTTGGATCTTTGTTCTTATTCTTGGATCTTTATTCTTATTCTTATTCTTGGTTCTCGGATTTGCGAAGGATTAAGGTGAGTTTACTCACTATTTAGGACAGCAAACATAAACCCTTTTGCATGTTTTTAACTATGCTTAAAGTTGCTTGAATGTTGGTAACTTATGTTAAAAATGTGAACTTGATTCTTACTTTAAAAGTAAGCACATATGTGATCCATGTTAATGGATTGGAATGGACTTGGAATTGTATTTCAATTTACTTGTATAAAAAGTGGAATGGATTTGAAAAAAAGCACACAAGAATTAGTATGGATTGACATATTTTGGACTTGAACATGAAAGTGCACTTATAGCGATGGTCGCTATAGATGCAGTTTGAATTGTTGTGTTTTCAACACTTTGTATGAAACTTTGCAATGACATCCTTAGTGATTTCTTATCATATTAAAATGGTTTTTTTAACTTATATGTTAAATTGATGTAAGTTTGAAAGTGTGTAAAGCTAGAATAGTCATATAAGTGCACTTGCTAATTACTTGTTTATTGAATATCATGATTATTGTGCTTAATTCTAATAAGCTGACGAGTAGGCTTATCTATCTGTGAGTGTCAAGAATGGGGTGTCTAGGCAAGGGGTGATATGCAACCAGTGCTCTAACTTACCTGGCCTCACTCTTGACCAAGGGATAGTTAAGTTGATAATGTCGGAAACGAGTTAAGTACACGAAGTGTGATTTCTGTAGGCATAAAATGGTTTTGGGTTTGTCGTGACAATGTGTTAATTACATTTATCTTTAACCCTCTCAGATTATATCATGGAAGTAAATATAATTGAATCTTTAAACAAACATTTAAAGATAAATTATTAAGGATTATTTTGGGTTTGTTGTAAACATTGTTTTAGCAACACTTGTTTTGAAACCCTTGGAATGTAGTTTAACTGGAATATACGGTTTAATGATTTTGAATATACTTAGTTCTTTAATAATTGATTTTAAAGATAGAAACAAGTATAGGAATCTTTCAGAATAAAGATATTGAATAAGATGTTTAACTTATAAAAGAGAAGAGGTTCTTTATTAAACAATGGTTTTAACCTCTTTGGTTATACTTTAAGAAATCCTAGAAATGAATTATTGAGATACTTATACCGGAGGGATAAGTATATAAATACGTTTTGAAGTATTGAAGTTAGAAAAGAAATATTGAAAATGAATTGTAGTTATACTTATACCGGAGGGATAAGTATATTAAAACCCTTTTTGGGTAGTAAGACTATAATGTATTAGGTAATTCGTAGAATATATACATATACACATTTTATATGTATAAGTTGAATATATATGCTAATATATAAAGGAATATTAATCGAGTATGAGTTATTGATTAATAAGTGATGTCTTATTTGACAAACGAAGTTTTATTAGTTAAA
The DNA here is from genome assembly GCA_030737875.1 of Allium sativum. Classification (NCBI taxonomy): domain Eukaryota; kingdom Viridiplantae; phylum Streptophyta; class Magnoliopsida; order Asparagales; family Amaryllidaceae; genus Allium; species Allium sativum. The sequence continues at coordinate 55,519,633 of CM060916.1, read as the reverse complement.
AGTAGTTTTACTAATAAAGGAATATTAATCGAGTATGAGTTATTGATTAATAATTGAAGTTGTATTTGACAAGTGAAGTTTTATTAGTTAAAAGGAGTTTTACTAATAAAATAAGTTTTAATTAATGAAATATTAATTAAATGGGAGTGGGATTAGAAGCCGTTTATATGAGTTAACCATGCTTCGACTAATTGTCATGTTGCGTGACTTGATAGTGATTTGGCTGTTATCATGCTTCGTGATCTTGATAGTGCCTTGAATGTTTATTCGGTTGTTATGGAAATTAAGCAGGGTTGTTTTCCATATACAATCGTATATTGTGTGAAATGTAGTCAGTTAGTTGACTATAGAACTTGGTCTTAAATTTAGCGACTGGTTTTGAGGAGACCGGGATTGGTAAGTGTTTTACTTATCAAAAACCACTTCAAAACTAGTATACGGGTTCTATGTTTTGAAAGCGGTTGTGAAGTGAAGGCTATGTGGTGATTCGAGATCTATTGAGATGCTCGAACACATATAGTGATTCTAAGATCTGTGAAGGAATCTATGTGTGATTCCAAGATCTGTTGATGTATTGGAATCCATGTGTGATTCCGAGATCTGTGAAGGAATCTATGTCTGATTCCAAGATCAATCGTACTATGGGATTCCAATTGGGATTCGTGTTCTGTTCGAGTGATGAAGACTCGTGTGAAAGCTGCCGAACAAAACCTCAACATCGGATATGGCTAAAAACAGAGTAGGAGCACAATCTAAGGTTTTGCTAACCTATGGCAGGATATATTGACTCCATATCTAGTGTATGCTTATTATCGAATCGTGCGGGAGCTCCTCGAAGTTGTGCGCGGGAGTTGGGTATATTTGGTTCCACGTGGTGCACTTCGGTGTTTCGTGCGTGGGCCAGTTGTGTTTACCTTATGGTATATTTTATCTAGAGATATGCGACGCTCGGAGGTACTTTTTGACCTTGTGCATGGAGTTTGGATCTGTATTGAGAGATCTCCAATGGAAAATCCAATATGCGAACGTGCCTTATCGGTTTTGTTTGTACACTTAATAGTTGTCGAATGTAACCAATGTAACCATTCCTTCTATGTGAATTTATTTATATTCTACACCCTAGACATTATTTATAATACAACTATACTTCTCCTAATAAATGGTTAGTTTCAATTGAGGGGGAATCTGGAGCGGTTATCTGCACAGTCCCCTCAGTGTTGTTACATGCAATGTGTATCTTGAGTTTCTCATACCAGACTGATGTCTGACGCTTGGTTTTTGTTTTCCTTAAAATCATCACGTACTCCTTCGAGTAGGCTGAGTATGGCAGGTTTTACTTTGGATGCCTTGGAGCTTTTGGAAGAGAGTTGGAGTTCATCTTACCGTACTTTTTATATCCGCTGCATTCTATGTTGTACATCAACATTTATGAGGACGGGTTGTTATAACTGTCCAAGTTGATGATAGGTTAGTCTTCTCTGATAGTTGTAATCATACAGTTTTATTTGGTAAAGATCATTCATTATATTATATGTTACCGTTCCGTTGTGAGATTCTGATATTGTGTCCTCTTCTTCCTCAGTCTATTTTCTTTTTATTTTATTTCACCCTAATTTTCGTCTTTCCGACACTTGGGTGCTCGGCACGTGAATACCGTGGATGTATTAGTGTGGACATTTGAGGGTCGAAAAGTCGGGTCATTACATTTGGTATCACAGCACAAGGTTGAGCGAACACCTTGGCTTATGTTGGGTATGACTCATCAAGAGATAGGGTAATGGAATGCCCTAACATGAGTTGAGTGTATTATATATAAGAGAGCGCGTATTTGTTAGTGCTATAAATATATTTTATGTTGTGTTAGTTAATCTGTTGAGTGGTTTATGAATTCTGGTCGATATGTGGGACGCCATGGTATCGACAGGGATTTCTAAATACTTAAACAAGGCAAATCGACACAATATTGGTTTTAAATTGGTAAATGAAATAATTTTACCTAGGCTTATAATTTTGTACAAAATATAAACTTTCATAAATTGATATAGTTATTTATGATGTGTTTGGTTGTTAGGAATGATAATATTCAACTATTATTAGTTATGCTTGATCAGTTTATGAGCATGTACTATTGCTTGTTGACTTATAACTAGTTTACCTTTTAAAAACATGGGTTGGGTAGATGGGAATAAGTGAGAACATTAGATATGAACACCTTGTGAATTAAGTTTCATAGTTTGACTATAAGGCGTTTAATGATGATGTTAGGTTATATTTAATTTTAACATGATCCGTCTATTATAATCCGAATAATGATAAGAATTTGTGAAATAAGTTAGATAAAGAAGTGCTTTATATAAATTATGAAACTCGATTAAGTCATTTTACGGAACCATATAGTCTATGCATTAAGATTGTATAAATGTAAATAATGCCATGATTTGTAGTTTGGTCGGTTTCATTTGTTAAAATGAAATGGGATTTTCAACGATTTTGGATAGTTGAAAACTTTTGAATTATTATGGAACTTTAAGTTAAGTGTTTGTGAAAATATAAATTGAGTTTATATAACACTTGAATTATTAAGATAGCAAGTTGGAAAAAGTTCAAAATTTGATTAACATACTCAACAAATTTGATGTTTGGATACACTCATAGAATGTATTAGAGTATTATATGTGTACAAACTGAAGTTATACAGTGTTTAATAACTTGAAGTAAAGTTTTATGAAATGATTCATAAGTGGTTTTAGTATTAATAAAGAAATACTAAGTGATAATTGAATGTCGAAAAAAGAGGAAGGATATTAGAATAAAATGGCATACTATACATATAGAAGAATTAATAAAGGATATTGGTGGTTAAGAAACCAATAGGATAAAATACGTGAGTTGTACGTAGATCGTTTTATTCGCATAGTTGATCTTGGTACAGATTCGAGTACAGGATTTTGAAGGTGATTTACACCGGTCCGAACAAGGGTTCTTCACTAGACTTTGATAGTGAATACTTGATATGGATTTTTGATATGATCCAGAAGTTTTCTATCATAGTGTATGGCTATGTAAGGAAGATGGAAGTTTCTGGTCAAGAAACTAGATCGAAGTATGCACTAGATATGTCAAGTGTGGTATACTAGTTCGAAAACGAAGTCTTGTGATCGGGAAAGTGATATGATCAAACAATGTGTACGGATGGTTTATTAACATCGTATGGGATTTAGTATGTTTGGTAGCTAGTGGAGGGTTTGGGAAACGACTCTTTGATTTGTTATGAGGTATTGTGAATTATCGACTGAGTAATCCCTAAGGCTGTTGAGCGTAAGGCACACTTAGTAGGTTGTTTATCATCCTTATGCGATGAGGGGTTTGAACTTGATCAAGCCATGAGTTTTGTTTGCTGGTAGTATGATACTGTTAGGTATCGATGTTTGATTGTTTCTTTGGTTTCTCGTGTTGCAATTTCGGGGACGAAATACTTTAAGTGGGGGAGAATGTAAAGACCCGGAAAATTTGAACACTTAATCTTTGAATAACATAACAATTTGTAATATTGTTAAGTGTTATAAATATGATTTTATAACCTTGTTAAACATCATTTAATTAGTAATTTATAATTCTAGACTCGTTTTGGAAAAATGCTTTCAAAAATATATTTTTGGTAAAATAATGATAAAATGACCGAAAATCGTTTTATCAATAAATGGCTATTTTCTCAGTAAAAGTTGTTGAAAATTTTAGTGAATGTCTAATTAATCATTTGGGAAGTAATTAGCAAATAAAAATGTTTTTCATATTTATGGCTAACTATATTGATGATGTCATCATTTAAAAAAAATGAGCATTTAAGGAAAGTTTTTGTATTTTGGTATTTAAGTATTCAAATAAGTGCTTTATAATTTGAATATGCTTGTTTTAATTGTTTAAATAAGTTAATGGATTTATTTCCAAGTTTTGTTTACTTGAATAAATCATTTTATAAAGAACTAATAGTATGATCGAGATTCAACTTCCAGATTCACATCCTATCGTTGAATAGAAGTTGTTTCATATCATTGCAACGTTGTTTGATATATGTGTATGTATTCACATACATGCATATACACATATATATGTAAGCATAATAGTCACATCAAGAGTTTAGAAAATATCCTAAGTGTATGTATATAAGCTTCTTATATGTATACAAATGAATGCTTACTTGAAAAAGCAAACTTACCATCTCTTACACACCTTTCACTTCCCTTACACACCATCCCATCTATCATAATTACTATTAGGGTTTTAAGGGCATTTTGGTCTTTTCCCATCCACCTTCCTTTTCCTATATAAGGAGGGGTATACATCCTTCTTTCTTACACAAAATTCCTAAGCAAAAGTGAAGCTTTTAATGGCTTATCTTCATCTTCTTCCTCTTCCTTACTAACTTTCTCAAACTATACTCAAACCAACTCCAAATCAACTCAAACTTTGAGTGTAGCCTGCTTATGCCATTACAAGACCTTCTAGAAAGTTAGAAGTTGAAAATTCCAAGTCCTTCTCTACTTTCATCTTTGGCCGTGAGCTTTATAAGAAGGGAAAGCAAGGAAAGGAAGGAGGTTGCTAGCTTGGATCTTTGATCTTATTCTTGGATCTTTATTCTTATTCTTGGTTCTCGGATTTGCGAAGGATTAAGGTGAGTTTACTCATTATTTAGGATAGCAAACATAAACCCTTTTGCATGTTTTTAACTATGCTTAAAGTTGCTTGAATGTTGGTAACTTATGTTAAAAATGTGAACTTGATTCTTACTTTAAAAGTAAAAGACATATGTGATCCATGTTAATGGATTGGAATGGACTTGAATAGACTTGGAATTGTATTTGAATTTACTTGTATGACAAGTGGAATGGATTTGAAAAAAAGCACACAAGAATTAGTATGGATTGACATATTATGGACTTGAACTTGAAAGTGCACTTATAGCGATGGTCGCTATAGATGCAGTTTGAATTGTTGTGTTTTCAACACTTTGTATGAAACTTTGCAATGACATCCTTAGTGATTTCTTTTCATATTAAAATGGTTGTTTAACTTATATGTTAAATTGAAGTAAGTTTGAAAGTGTGTAAAGCTAGAATAGTCATATAAGTGCACTTGCTAATTACTTGCTTATTGAATATCATGATTTTTGTGCTTAATTCTAATAAGCCGACGAGTAGGCTTATCTATCTGTGAGTGTCAAGAATGGGGTGTCTAGGCAAGGGGTGATATGCAACCAGTGCTCTAACTTACCTGGCCTCACTCTTGACCGAGGGATAGTTAAGTTGATAATGTCGGAAACGAGTTAAGTACACGAAGTTTGATTTCTATAAGCATAAAATGGTTTTGGGTTTGTCGTGACAATATGTTAATTACATTAGTCTTTAATCCTCTCAGATTATATCATGGAAGTAAATATAATTGAATCTTTAAACAAACATTTAAAGATAAATTATAAAGGATTGTTTTGGGTTTGTTGTAAACATTGTTTTAGCAACACTTGTTTTGAAACCCTTGGAATGTAGTTAAACTGGAATATACGGTTTAATGATTTTGAATATACTTAGATCTTTAATAATTGATTTTAAAGATAGAAACAAGTATAGGAATCTTTCAGAATAAAGATATTGAATAAGATGTTTAACTTGTAAAAGAGAAGAGGTTCTTTATTAAACAATGGTTTTAACCTCTTTGGTTATACTTTAAGAAATCCTAGAAATGAATTATTGAGATACTTATACCGGAGGGATAAGTATATAAATACGTTTTGAAGTATTGAAGTTAGAAAAGAAATATTGAAAATGAATTGTAGTTATACTTATACCGGGGGGATAAGTATATTAAAACCCTTTTTGGGTAGTAAGACTATAATGGATTAGGTAATTCGTAGAATATATACATATACACATTTTATATGTATAAGTTGAATATATATGCTAGTTTATAAAGGAATATTAATCGAGTATGAGTTATTGATTAATAAGTGATGTCTTATTTGACAAATGAAGTTTTATTAGTTAAAAGTAGTTTTACTAATAAAGGAATATTAATCGAGTATGAGTTATTGATTAATAATTGAAGTTGTATTTGACAAGTGAAGTTTTATTAGTTAAAAGGAGTTTTACTAATAAAATAAGTTTTAATTAATGAAATATTAATTAAATGGGAATGGGATTAGAAGCCGTTTATATGAGTTAACCGTGCTTCGACTAATTGTCATATTGCGTGACTTGATAGTGATTTGGCTGTTATCATGCTTCGTGATCTTGATAGTGCCTTGAATGTTTATTCGGTTGTTATGGAAATTAAGCAGGGTTGTTTTCCATATACAATCGTATATTGTGTGAAATGTAGTCAGTTAGTTGACTATAGAACTTGGTCTTAAATTTAGCGGCTGGTTTTGAGGAGACCGGGATTGGTAAGTGTTTTACTTATCAAAAACCACTTCAAAACTAGTATACGGGTTCTATGTTTTGAAAGCGGTTGTGAAGTGAAGGCTATGTGGTGATTCGAGATCTATTGAGATGCTCGAACACATATAGTGATTCTAAGATCTGTGAAGGAATCTATGTGTGATTCCAAGATCTGTTGATGTATTGGAATCCATGTGTGATTCCGAGATCTGTGAAGGAATCTATGTCTGATTCCAAGATCGATCGTACTATGGGATTCCAATTGTGAAAGCTGCCGAACGAAACCTCAACATCGGATATGGCTAAAAACAGAGTAGGAGCACAATCTGAGGTTTTGCTAACCTATGGCAAGATATATTGACTCCATATCTAGTGTATGCTTATTATCGAATCATGCGGGAGCTCCTCGAAGTTGCGTGCGGGAGTTGGGTATATTTGGTTCCACGTGGTGCACTTCGGTGTTTCGTGCGTAGGCCAATTGTGTTTACCTTACAGTATATTTTATCTAGAGATATGCGACGCTCGGAGGTACTTTTTGACCCTTGTGCATGGAGTTTGGATCTGTATTGAGAGATCTCCGATGGAAAATCCAATATGCGAACGTGCCTTATCGGTTTTGTTTGTACACTTAATAGTTGTCGAATGTAACCAATGTAACCATTCCTTCTATGTGAATTTATTTATATTCTACACCATAGACATTATTTATAATACAACTATACTTCTCCTAATAAATGGTTAGTTTCGATTGAGGGGAAATCCGGAGCGGTTATCTGCACAGTCCCCTCAGTGTTGTTACATGCAATGTGTATCTTGAGTTTCTCATACCAGACTGATGTCTGACGCTTGGTTTTTGTTTTCCTTAAAATCATCACGTACTCCTTCGAGTAGGCTGAGTATGGAAGGTTTTACTTTGGATGCCTTGGAGCTTTTGGAAGAGAGTTGGAGTTCATCTTACCGTACTTTTTATACCCGTTGCATTCTATGTTGTACATCAACATTTATGAGGATGGGTTGTTATAACTGTCCAAGTTGATGATAGGTTAGTCTTCTCTGATAGTTGTAATCATACAGTTTTATTTGGTAAAGATCTGTAACGACCCGGATTTTTCTGGTCGGTTTATTTTAAATATTTAACATTATTTTAAATATAGAGCTGATAATATAAATCGATTTTTCATATTGAGTTATAGATCTAATTACCGTAATACGGGATATATTGAATTCGACGTTAGAATTGAATCAAAACAGTTCAGATAATAAATATAAATTCTATGTGAATGTAATCGATAATGGTAATGATATATTATCGAGAAATTTATTTGTTTATAAATTTAAATAATTTAATATCTTTATAAAATAATTATTCTATATACGTTTAAATTAAATATAAAATATATTCGGTCAGTTCAGAACAGTGTTAAGCTATTGAAATAACAATGGTTGCGTTAAAATAGCGGTTCTGATTTTCGAATAAGGATACCTCGAGATATTTTAGTTATCTAATTAAATAAAATTCAAATCAGTGTTTTCAGCCGACCTATATCGTTTACATCGCAGACCTACTCCTCTTCCTTTACGACAAAGTAAACCAGAAATTTAAATGGTCGGATTACTTTCTTCCTCGAGCTGCATTATCTGTTCCCCTTGTCGCCTATATATGCATCGCAATACCACCCTCGTTCCTTTCACTTTCATTTCTTCTGAAAATTCACCCGAGAAACTTCAAATAAAAATGGCCGTATTCCTTATGCTCGCTAAATCGAAATCGATACCACCAATTAAACCTAAATCGAAGTCCTCAATTCAAATCAAATAAAAGGGATCGTGGTCTTCTTCCGGACCTCGTCGCGTCACCATAATCTGGAAGCTCGAAACCACCTGGAGCTCGAAGACCTCTTGGGACGCTCGTGATTAGGGTTGGGTTCTGGGGGGTCTGATGGTGCGATAAGGCTCAGAGTGGCGCAGTGGGGGTTGCCGAAGTTTCAGGGTTCGACATCGTGGGTTCTGGGGTTCGCGAGTTGGTTTCTGGGTTCGACAGTCATCGCGAAGGAGTTTGAACGTGCTGATGTATTTCGTACCTAAGGGTGATTTGGGGGATTCGGCAGAGGAAGAAAGTGATTTCAGAAAATTAAGGTAATCAAAATTTTTTAATTTTATTTATTCAAATAAAGATTTTTTTTTTTTTTTCTTCTTTGATTGTAATTTGAATAAATGATAAATCGATTAATTTGAATAAATAAATACAGGTAAAGGGTTATCAAAAATTTATAAGCTAAATTAGATTGTTAAGATATGAATTTATTTCAAGATAAGAAATTAACTTAACTTTTTGTGTGAAATGATTTTGATTTAAATGCCGAAAATTATTTTATATATTTGGAAATTTAAATTTTTATAATCAGTTTGGGGAAAGAAAATAAACTAGTAGTAAATGATAATTAACTAAAAGTGTTAATATATATATATATGTGTATATATGTATAGGGTTATATATATATTTCAAAGTGGTGAAATAATTCAACTCGTTCATAGGTTACCATATTGGATCAAACCAAAGGTGTTAGATTCATAGCCACTCTATCTACGCAATAGAATTTGGATTGGAACAGGTTTCAACAAAAGGAAAATCACGGTGAGTAAATCTCACTCACCTTTAGAATTATTTTTATTTCATTAAAAATAATTGTTTGTTGCTTGTGTGGATGTTTTCTGGTTGTTTATATATATTAGTTATTTAGGCTATATATATATATATTGGGTTGATTGATTGGTTGGATTCCCGCAGTCTCATTAGCGGATGCCCGCAGTTTCATAGCGGATGATTACCCTATACGCCCCACGCTATGATTAGTGGATGACCTTCTATACCGCGATATTCTGCCACGAAGCAGAATGGGTATTATTTATGTACTAACGTCTGTGGATGCAGGAAAACAGGTTGGAGGAATCCAACTGGATTCCTCAAAAATATATTATCTGTTTGTTTATTTGTTTGCATATATATATTGTTATATATGATGTGTTAGAAAAATAAACAATTCGTTGCTTTGTGTGTTTAAATATCACTGGGCTTAAGTAATGGTATTTAAAAATATCGTGGAAGAATATTTGAGGTTTAAAAAGGGGAAATTCTATTTTTATATAGAATTTGAATTTTAAATGGAAATGGAAATTAATCTTGTTTTTTTTAAAATAAAACAAGTAGTTATTTATAAACAAAGTTTATAAATAGTTCTTTATAATGAAGTTACAAATGGAGTGAAAAGAATTATCATTTGATAATTCAGAAATAGAAGTACAAGCGTGGAATTGGAATCTGAAATGATAATTTCAAAATAAGATGTGGAAAGGAAATTTTAATATATAACTCAAATGAAATTTGAGTATAATCTTTGAATTTTAAAGAGGAGTTTGAATGTTGCATTTTAAAAGGAGATTGAATATTTGAAATTCAAATAGAAGTTCAAATAGAATTTGAATAGACGAAATTAGAATGGAAAAATAAAATTTGAATTCAAAGGAATTCGAATAAAGAAATTCAAATAGAGATTCGAATGTAGAATTTCAAAATAAAATTTGAAATATAATATTTCAGAGAAGAATTTAAATATGAAGTTTGAATAAAGATTTGAAATAGAAATTCGAGTATTGAATTTTGAACATGGAATTTGAATAAAGAAATTCAAGTAGAAATTTGAATATGAGATTTCAAAATAGAAGTTGAAATAAACTTTGAAATAGGATTTTCAAAGTAGAATTGGAAATAGAATTTTCAAATAGGATTTCAAAATAGAAATCTAAATGATTTGAAATGGAATTTGAATTCAAGGGAATTCAAATGGCTTTGGGTGAAGAAATTCAAATGGCGTTGAAAATAAGTTTGAATATTAGAATTCAAATGGGATTGGAATAAAGGAAATTCAAAAATGGGATTTCAAATAAAAAGAAGAATGTAATTTGAAATTTTGGGAATTTCAAATAAGAGAAATGGAATCTGAAACATTTAGAATTTCAAATAGAAATTTAAATGGTGTTTGGATATTTGAATTCAAGTATGAATTTCAAGTATGAATTTGAAATGGAATTTCAAGTATGAATTTCAAATATAGAAATTCAAAAGGAATTGAATTAAAGTGAAAATTAAATAAAGGATTTGAAATAGAATTCGAATGAATGATTTGAAATGGAATTCGAATAAAGGATTTCAAATGGGATTTGAATACAGGATTTAAAACTATGGAATTTGAAATGTAAAGATTCAAATGGAATTTGGAATATATATATCTATGTATATATATTAGAATAGAGTTGAATTTATATAAACGAAGTTTAAAAGTTTATATTTATAAATATAATTAAAACGAACTCGCCGCAGCGCTGCAGTTCGAAAAATAGCGATTCGAACTTCAATTGAGTATACAGAGCGCAATTGAAGTCGAAATTCTTTGAAACAAGAAACGTTAGGACCGGTTTGATAATAGCTTTCTAATGAAGGAGAAAAATCTGAATTTCGTCGTATAGATTTTGAGTTATGTCAAAATCAAATTTTCAGAAAAGCAGCGCCAGAATCGTTTTAAAACCATAATGGTTTATTTAATATTATAAAAGGATTTTAAGCAAATAAAATCCGAAGTTTCTATTTAGAAAATTTCAGAGTTGAGTTGTAAAATATATGCGAATTCAAGTTGTGTAAATGAATATGATTTTTGAAATAGAAATCAGATTTTTGATTTATTGAATAGAGTTAACTAATTCGAATAGAAATTAGTTAATGAGATTTCAAATGAATATTGAGCTTTAAATAAGTGAATTCGATTTGAGAATTTATATTCGAAATAGAAAAGGAAACTAGAATTGAAATCGAAATTCGATTTTGGTTATGAACGAGTTAAATATTTTGTTCGAACATGTTATGTTCACCAAAAAGGGAAATAGGCAAAAGGGCCAATTTAAAGAATAAATGGCGAAACTGAATGCAAGCGATTAGATGGTATTGAATTGAATTGCAAACAGGTGAATATGTGTTAAGCAGGTTTGGGATGGAGTATATGAAGTTATTAATGTAGTGCTCGACAAAAAGGTACATGTTTAATTCATATATGGGTTTTATGCGCCGTATCGGCAAGCCGCTTGGCTTTTCCTTTTTCTTTTTGATTGAGGAAGATACCGGGATGCTATTTGCAATTTCCCGATGCTCCCGATACAGGGGAGGTTATGGCGAATTTTTCCGGAAATTTAAGGAGTTAGAATATTTTTAAGAAATTTGACAATTAGAAATCTATATATCGATATATATAGAATTCGATAAGGAAACGAAATCAAAAATAGCGAAAAGGGTCAATATGATTATTGAAAATATTTGGTTAACAAATATTGATAGAGAAAAATGGTGAAGAGATTTAATTAATGAATATTAATTAAAGAGCCCAGTGATTTGGTTGATATGTTGATTGAACACTTGTTTTTATTCGATAGTTAAATCACAGACTATCGAAGTTTTGACCATCGTTGTCAATATGGAGAGACCGGTTGGATTATTATCCGAAGAACCACTCCGTATCGGCATAAGCGTTGCGAACCAAGTATGCTGAATATATTGAAGACGGAGTAAAGTGCAAGGGCTTTTCTAGTAATAGAAATAGTGCCTTCGGTTTCGTTCAATCCCAGAACGAACGTAAATGGACGAATGTCTGACAGAGTATTTCCAATGATCAAATGGGTTGGTATGTATGAATGTATATGGTTGCAACGGATTTATCCCTTAGCATAATATCCAGAATATTTGTGCAAACTCAACTAGTGATTAACGGATCTGATGATGTGGCATTCAAAGTGAATTGTGTTATCAAGGAATGGTAAGTATGCGTAGCCTCAGGCCTCAACAACCGGGAAAGGACAAAAATCGGGCAGGCAGCATGGCTATGTGGGTCGCACCCATTAGGGTGTATAATCACCTATCTAGAGAAATTCTTTTTGTTTCTAAATCTATCGATTCTGCCCATTCGGGAAACGGTGGTTTGAGTCCAACCGTTGGTGATATACATTCGATACACTCAAGCGAAATGAGTGGTCGGTCATGTGTGGGCCGGGTTGCAAGACGTTCTTGTTGAACCCAGGTGTATTCGCCTCTAGAGATACATCATCGGAAGGTGGTCCCATACCTTGTCATGTTGGAAATCCAATCTCCAATAAGCGCCATGCGGGTTTTGATTTTATACTATATATGTGGAGCGTGAGATGCAAGCGTTCTGCTATTTGGTTATTTAATTGATGTAGACATTACTATAATATCACTGGATTTGATATCAAAGTGTTTTGGGTTATAGTAAGGTAAAAACCGTCCATGTTTATGTGTGGGCTGGTCTTACTATTATCTTTTCTTTCGAAAAAGATTTTGAAAGTTAAACAAGTGGTTGGAGTTTACTCACACCAGTCCCATGACTGACCCAGAGTTTGTTTTGTTTTGTTTTTCCTAAACTCTTGGGTGCCCAAATTTGTACGGGCAGACAAGTGTTTCAGGCTTTTACAGATACACTTGGAGGAGCTTGAAGCAGGAGGCTTCAACGTTAGTTATTTAGAGTTACTTCCGCTGAATCAAATGTTATGTGTACTCTGATGATGGTATGTATATATGTACAAAACAGATTTGTATTTCGAAGCTTATGTTATATAATATATTTATTCGTTCCGCTGTGAGTTTGTGATCTTCGTTTTCTCCTATTCTAATATTTCTTTCTTTCTATTCTCATCCTCTAACTTCTTTCTAATAATGAGTCGTATTTCTGTGTTATTTGGGTTGGACGTGTAGTGTTATTAGTCAACTCAGATAGCACGGATTTGCGGGCCTCTACAGTTGGTATCGGAGCTTAGGTTGAGCGAATACCTAGGCTTGTGTGGCATGTGCTCATTAGAGATAGGGTCAGTAGTACCCTAGAATGAGTTGAGTGTATAGATACGAGAGAGCGTATTTGTTAATTGATACAAAAGTTGTTTTATATTGTGTTGGCTAGTCTGTTGAGTAGTTTATGAATTCTGGTCGAATCGTGGGACGCCACGAAGTCGATAGGGATTTCTAAACACTGGAACAGAAGAATCGACATAATATTGTTTTAAAGTGGGTAAGTGAAGTAATTTTACCCAAATTTCTATTTTGATATAGAAGGAATAATTTTCCGAAATTATTATATGGATGTGTCGATTGTTAGGATTATAATCAAACGAGATTATTAAATTAGAATGTTATTTATAACCAGAATAGAATTTGTATAAAAATTATATATACAAATGAGATGAATTAGAATTTAATTCAAACCAGAATTAAGAATTCAAAATCCTGGAAAGTTGAAAAATATTTTTCAAAGTATATTAAAATAATATAGATTTGTTTAAAGGGATTTGAAAGAAAATCATGGATTTTGAAATAATAAAGCACTGAACTCACTTCAGTGGCTGGGAAATAATTCTGATGATAGTCGCGACATCATCAGTGTTCATTTCCGAGTTTCTAAGTGATGAATTGCTACCTTAGAAAGTTTTGATGGAAATTTGTTGGAAAGAAAACAATTGGTTTGAATATTCAAATGTTTTGAATTTGAGATGGAAATAAATATGTGTATATATATTTATGTGATTTCAAAGAATCTGAAATGAAAGCCCAGGGATTTAAATTCTGGAATTGAAATTTAACTGAAACAAGTTAAATGGTTCGAGGTGAATAAATTGACTAGAATCAATTTGAAATGAATATGAATTAGAATGCATATGAATAGAAACCAAAAGTTTTGGTTGGGGTTAATTTGTTGAGTTTCAACATAAGTGAATTTTTGAAAAGTAATGGATTTGTATCACTTTTTCTACCTTAGCAATTTCGAGGACGAAATTATTTTAAGGGGGAAAGAATGTAACGACCCGGATTTTTCTGGTCGGTTTATTTTAAATATTTAACATTATTTTAAATATAGAGCTGATAATATAAATCGATTTTTCATATTGAGTTATAGATCTAATTACCGTAATACGGGATATATTGAATTCGACGTTAGAATTGAATCAAAACAGTTCAGATAATAAATATAAATTCTATGTGAATGTAATCGATAATGGTAATGATATATTATCGAGAAATTTATTTGTTTATAAATTTAAATAATTTAATATCTTTATAAAATAATTATTCTATATACGTTTAAATTAAATATAAAATATATTCGGTCAGTTCAGAACAGTGTTAAGCTATTGAAATAACAATGGTTGCGTTAAAATAGCGGTTCTGATTTTCGAATAAGGATACCTCGAGATATTTTAGTTATCTAATTAAATAAAATTCAAATCAGTGTTTTCAGCCGACCTATATCGTTTACATCGCAGACCTACTCCTCTTCCTTTACGACAAAGTAAACCAGAAATTTAAATGGTCGGATTACTTTCTTCCTCGAGCTGCATTATCTGTTCCCCTTGTCGCCTATATATGCATCGCAATACCACCCTCGTTCCTTTCACTTTCATTTCTTCTGAAAATTCACCCGAGAAACTTCAAATAAAAATGGCCGTATTCCTTATGCTCGCTAAATCGAAATCGATACCACCAATTAAACCTAAATCGAAGTCCTCAATTCAAATCAAATAAAAGGGATCGTGGTCTTCTTCCGGACCTCGTCGCGTCACCATAATCTGGAAGCTCGAAACCACCTGGAGCTCGAAGACCTCTTGGGACGCTCGTGATTAGGGTTGGGTTCTGGGGGGTCTGATGGTGCGATAAGGCTCAGAGTGGCGCAGTGGGGGTTGCCGAAGTTTCAGGGTTCGACATCGTGGGTTCTGGGGTTCGCGAGTTGGTTTCTGGGTTCGACAGTCATCGCGAAGGAGTTTGAACGTGCTGATGTATTTCGTACCTAAGGGTGATTTGGGGGATTCGGCAGAGGAAGAAAGTGATTTCAGAAAATTAAGGTAATCAAAATTTTTTAATTTTATTTATTCAAATAAAGATTTTTTTTTTTTTTTCTTCTTTGATTGTAATTTGAATAAATGATAAATCGATTAATTTGAATAAATAAATACAGGTAAAGGGTTATCAAAAATTTATAAGCTAAATTAGATTGTTAAGATATGAATTTATTTCAAGATAAGAAATTAACTTAACTTTTTGTGTGAAATGATTTTGATTTAAATGCCGAAAATTATTTTATATATTTGGAAATTTAAATTTTTATAATCAGTTTGGGGAAAGAAAATAAACTAGTAGTAAATGATAATTAACTAAAAGTGTTAATATATATATATATGTGTATATATGTATAGGGTTATATATATATTTCAAAGTGGTGAAATAATTCAACTCGTTCATAGGTTACCATATTGGATCAAACCAAAGGTGTTAGATTCATAGCCACTCTATCTACGCAATAGAATTTGGATTGGAACAGGTTTCAACAAAAGGAAAATCACGGTGAGTAAATCTCACTCACCTTTAGAATTATTTTTATTTCATTAAAAATAATTGTTTGTTGCTTGTGTGGATGTTTTCTGGTTGTTTATATATATTAGTTATTTAGGCTATATATATATATATTGGGTTGATTGATTGGTTGGATTCCCGCAGTCTCATTAGCGGATGCCCGCAGTTTCATAGCGGATGATTACCCTATACGCCCCACGCTATGATTAGTGGATGACCTTCTATACCGCGATATTCTGCCACGAAGCAGAATGGGTATTATTTATGTACTAACGTCTGTGGATGCAGGAAAACAGGTTGGAGGAATCCAACTGGATTCCTCAAAAATATATTATCTGTTTGTTTATTTGTTTGCATATATATATTGTTATATATGATGTGTTAGAAAAATAAACAATTCGTTGCTTTGTGTGTTTAAATATCACTGGGCTTAAGTAATGGTATTTAAAAATATCGTGGAAGAATATTTGAGGTTTAAAAAGGGGAAATTCTATTTTTATATAGAATTTGAATTTTAAATGGAAATGGAAATTAATCTTGTTTTTTTTAAAATAAAACAAGTAGTTATTTATAAACAAAGTTTATAAATAGTTCTTTATAATGAAGTTACAAATGGAGTGAAAAGAATTATCATTTGATAATTCAGAAATAGAAGTACAAGCGTGGAATTGGAATCTGAAATGATAATTTCAAAATAAGATGTGGAAAGGAAATTTTAATATATAACTCAAATGAAATTTGAGTATAATCTTTGAATTTTAAAGAGGAGTTTGAATGTTGCATTTTAAAAGGAGATTGAATATTTGAAATTCAAATAGAAGTTCAAATAGAATTTGAATAGACGAAATTAGAATGGAAAAATAAAATTTGAATTCAAAGGAATTCGAATAAAGAAATTCAAATAGAGATTCGAATGTAGAATTTCAAAATAAAATTTGAAATATAATATTTCAGAGAAGAATTTAAATATGAAGTTTGAATAAAGATTTGAAATAGAAATTCGAGTATTGAATTTTGAACATGGAATTTGAATAAAGAAATTCAAGTAGAAATTTGAATATGAGATTTCAAAATAGAAGTTGAAATAAACTTTGAAATAGGATTTTCAAAGTAGAATTGGAAATAGAATTTTCAAATAGGATTTCAAAATAGAAATCTAAATGATTTGAAATGGAATTTGAATTCAAGGGAATTCAAATGGCTTTGGGTGAAGAAATTCAAATGGCGTTGAAAATAAGTTTGAATATTAGAATTCAAATGGGATTGGAATAAAGGAAATTCAAAAATGGGATTTCAAATAAAAAGAAGAATGTAATTTGAAATTTTGGGAATTTCAAATAAGAGAAATGGAATCTGAAACATTTAGAATTTCAAATAGAAATTTAAATGGTGTTTGGATATTTGAATTCAAGTATGAATTTCAAGTATGAATTTGAAATGGAATTTCAAGTATGAATTTCAAATATAGAAATTCAAAAGGAATTGAATTAAAGTGAAAATTAAATAAAGGATTTGAAATAGAATTCGAATGAATGATTTGAAATGGAATTCGAATAAAGGATTTCAAATGGGATTTGAATACAGGATTTAAAACTATGGAATTTGAAATGTAAAGATTCAAATGGAATTTGGAATATATATATCTATGTATATATATTAGAATAGAGTTGAATTTATATAAACGAAGTTTAAAAGTTTATATTTATAAATATAATTAAAACGAACTCGCCGCAGCGCTGCAGTTCGAAAAATAGCGATTCGAACTTCAATTGAGTATACAGAGCGCAATTGAAGTCGAAATTCTTTGAAACAAGAAACGTCAGGACCGGTTTGATAATAGCTTTCTAATGAAGGAGAAAAATCTGAATTTCGTCGTATAGATTTTGAGTTATGTCAAAATCAAATTTTCAGAAAAGCAGCGCCAGAATCGTTTTAAAACCATAATGGTTTATTTAATATTATAAAAGGATTTTAAGCAAATAAAATCCGAAGTTTCTATTTAGAAAATTTCAGAGTTGAGTTGTAAAATATATGCGAATTCAAGTTGTGTAAATGAATATGATTTTTGAAATAGAAATCAGATTTTTGATTTATTGAATAGAGTTAACTAATTCGAATAGAAATTAGTTAATGAGATTTCAAATGAATATTGAGCTTTAAATAAGTGAATTCGATTTGAGAATTTATATTCGAAATAGAAAAGGAAACTAGAATTGAAATCGAAATTCGATTTTGGTTATGAACGAGTTAAATATTTTGTTCGAACATGTTATGTTCACCAAAAAGGGAAATAGGCAAAAGGGCCAATTTAAAGAATAAATGGCGAAACTGAATGCAAGCGATTAGATGGTATTGAATTGAATTGCAAACAGGTGAATATGTGTTAAGCAGGTTTGGGATGGAGTATACGAAGTTATTAATGTAGTGCTCGACAAAAAGGTACATGTTTAATTCATATATGGGTTTTATGCGCCGTATCGGCAAGCCGCTTGGCTTTTCCTTTTTCTTTTTGATTGAGGAAGATACCGGGATGCTATTTGCAATTTCCCGATGCTCCCGATACAGGGGAGGTTATGGCGAATTTTTCCGGAAATTTAAGGAGTTAGAATATTTTTAAGAAATTTGACAATTAGAAATCTATATATCGATATATATAGAATTCGATAAGGAAACGAAATCAAAAATAGCGAAAAGGGTCAATATGATTATTGAAAATATTTGGTTAACAAATATTGATAGAGAAAAATGGTGAAGAGATTTAATTAATGAATATTAATTAAAGAGCCCAGTGATTTGGTTGATATGTTGATTGAACACTTGTTTTTATTCGATAGTTAAATCACAGACTATCGAAGTTTTGACCATCGTTGTCAATATGGAGAGACCGGTTGGATTATTATCCGAAGAACCACTCCGTATCGGCATAAGCGTTGCGAACCAAGTATGCTGAATATATTGAAGACGGAGTAAAGTGCAAGGGCTTTTCTAGTAATAGAAATAGTGCCTTCGGTTTCGTTCAATCCCAGAACGAACGTAAATGGACGAATGTCTGACAGAGTATTTCCAATGATCAAATGGGTTGGTATGTATGAATGTATATGGTTGCAACGGATTTATCCCTTAGCATAATATCCAGAATATTTGTGCAAACTCAACTAGTGATTAACGGATCTGATGATGTGGCATTCAAAGTGAATTGTGTTATCAAGGAATGGTAAGTATGCGTAGCCTCAGGCCTCAACAACCGGGAAAGGACAAAAATCGGGCAGGCAGCATGGCTATGTGGGTCGCACCCATTAGGGTGTATAATCACCTATCTAGAGAAATTCTTTTTGTTTCTAAATCTATCGATTCTGCCCATTCGGGAAACGGTGGTTTGAGTCCAACCGTTGGTGATATACATTCGATACACTCAAGCGAAATGAGTGGTCGGTCATGTGTGGGCCGGGTTGCAAGACGTTCTTGTTGAACCCAGGTGTATTCGCCTCTAGAGATACATCATCGGAAGGTGGTCCCATACCTTGTCATGTTGGAAATCCAATCTCCAATAAGCGCCATGCGGGTTTTGATTTTATACTATATATGTGGAGCGTGAGATGCAAGCGTTCTGCTATTTGGTTATTTAATTGATGTAGACATTACTATAATATCACTGGATTTGATATCAAAGTGTTTTGGGTTATAGTAAGGTAAAAACCGTCCATGTTTATGTGTGGGCTGGTCTTACTATTATCTTTTCTTTCGAAAAAGATTTTGAAAGTTAAACAAGTGGTTGGAGTTTACTCACACCAGTCCCATGACTGACCCAGAGTTTGTTTTGTTTTGTTTTTCCTAAACTCTTGGGTGCCCAAATTTGTACGGGCAGACAAGTGTTTCAGGCTTTTACAGATACACTTGGAGGAGCTTGAAGCAGGAGGCTTCAACGTTAGTTATTTAGAGTTACTTCCGCTGAATCAAATGTTATGTGTACTCTGATGATGGTATGTATATATGTACAAAACAGATTTGTATTTCGAAGCTTATGTTATATAATATATTTATTCGTTCCGCTGTGAGTTTGTGATCTTCGTTTTCTCCTATTCTAATATTTCTTTCTTTCTATTCTCATCCTCTAACTTCTTTCTAATAATGAGTCGTATTTCTGTGTTATTTGGGTTGGACGTGTAGTGTTATTAGTCAACTCAGATAGCACGGATTTGCGGGCCTCTACAAGATCATTCATTATATTATATGTTACCGTTCCGTTGTGAGATTATGATATTGTGTCCTCTTCTTCCTCAGTCTATTTTCTTTTTATTTTATTTCACCCTAACTTTTCGTCTTTCCGGCACTTGGGTGCTCGGCATGTGAATACCGTGGATGTATTAGTGTCGACATTTGAGGGTCGAAAAGTCGGGTCGTTACATTTGTCCTCTCCCGTTTCTGGCTCATACTGGGGTGTGAGGCCCGCTAATCAACGCTAAACACAAAGCTAGCTATTTAAAGCCATGCTTTGATCATCAACCACAAAGCTCTGCTTTTCAATAAAAGCTTTGATCACTGCATCTCTGCATGCCATGTTGTCAATCTACAACGTCAGACACACATCCATTTACAAGTCCATTCTGGGTCTGAAGAAAACCGGAGGCACCTTATTCCTCAACCCATATGTCCAATACAGGAGAGAGGCCCTCGCACATCTGGACGATCAACAAGTACGTCCGGACAACCACCACTGTAACCCGTTCAGGGAAGCAACTCCCATCAAAGGCATCAGTAGCCATCCATTCGATTGGAAGATCATCGGTCTTGCACTGTCTTCATATCTTCGACTTCTAACCGTGGACCAATTATTTGAAATGAGAATTAACTCGGCCTTTCCAAATAATTCACGTATATTTAGAATTTCAAATCAATTCATTTCCATGGTTAAATTATTTTACATCCATAATTCAGTTCATTAATGTATTTTTCACGTCAAACACAATCAGCCATCAAATATCCAATAAATCGATTAAATTTGGTTTATTTCCATTCCATATCATTTATAATATTTTATAACGATTTATCGCTATTTCTATTTATTTAAAAATAGACTATTTATTTAAACGACGCTTCAGGCTATAACGCGGCCATGGCGCTGTTTTACCTCAGATACTATCTGAAAATCTAACCGTTGGATCTTTACAAATTTTATATCATTGGAAAGATCTTCTCAAAGCGGGCCCAACGGTTCCAGTTTTGGGAAAATCCGACGGTCGGATCTCCCGGTACAATCGTTTGATGTTACGATTTCAAAATACGGAGTACAACGTCGTTATTCGATTTATTTTAATTATATATATATATATATAATTCATTCTAGTGTTGTTTTCATTCTGATTTGAATTAAACATTTCACACAATCTAGCCGTTGGATCTTTACAAATTTGATATCGTTGGAAAGATATTTTCAAAGCGAACCCAATGGTTCCAATTTTGGGGAAATCCAATGGTCGGATTTCTCGGTATAATCGTTTAAAATCACGATTCCAAAACACGAACTACAGCTTCATTATTCATTTTAATTTAATTATTTATACATATATATAATCAGTTCTTCGATTTCTGAACCATTTTCATTTCACACATGTGCTAAAAATAATATTTTTAGCCAACAAATATTCATTTCAACACATGACTGCTTTTAACACTTCATATCTATGATAAAAATGTGATTTTTATTGTCAAAACAATTTATTTCAAACACGATTATTTTATATACTTCATATAGATGATAAAAATGTGATTTTTATTGTCAAAACAATTTATTTCAAATATGAATAATTTTAGCGATTCATATATATAATAAAAATGTGATTTTTATTGTTAAAACAATTTATTTCAAACATGAATATTTTTATCAACACATGAATATATTTCAGCACATGAATATTTCAGAAAATTTCGGCAGCATAACGGCTGGGTAGTTAAAACCGGAACCATCCCGAGTACAGCTCCTCGCACTACCTTACCCCTCACTGCGTTCCCTAAGGGGCTTATCCTTATAATCTAAATATTTCGATCATTTTCATATCACAATGGATTTTTCCACAAACAATTCCAATTTTGTTTCAACCACAAACAATCATTAACAACCATTCGCATTTATCAACCAAATTTCACGTCAACCAAAATCCAAATAATCACAACCAATATATATCGTCCACGGTCTGTGGACGAGGGGAGTGTGTATATATATGTACGTATATAAATATATTTCCATTTCATTTCAACTCCATTCACTGCACATATGATTTTTACAACGTATATATAACTTATACATCGCACATACAATTTATACATTGCTTATACATGAGGTGTACAACGCTTATATAACTTACACATCGATTATATAATTTATACATCGCCATTCCATATCGTTTTGAATTTAGAAATCTCATATTGGGTTCCACTCATTCAAAAATTGTAGGAAGCTCCAAAATTTCTCCGACCTCTTCTAGAATGTAGAAGACGTCTATACGAGTCCAATATCTCTTGTTTAACTAGATTTCGACAACATAGCAAAAAGATACGATTTTTATTCCATAAATTAACTTCGCAATGCTTTTAAATGTTATAACATTTAAAATAAACACAGCCGATTACCTCTCACGTTTGTTCAAAACTAGGTCATGCAAATTCGTGAAATCCATGAAGCTTTGCAACGATCGAGCTACGCCACGATGTAGGGCTTGGAAAATCGCACCTGAGGGTGGCGGTCACGGCGAACTCGGTGCAGCGGTGGTGGAGGAATCAGGCGCGACGCGGGTCGACTTCCCGGGCTCGAATCTCGAGAAATACTCAATGGTTCAGGGCGTGGTGGGTATAGATTTGAAGCCCATGGGCTGATCTACGAAAACCATAAATGGAGCTCTTGAATTCATGGAGTGGTTTGAGAGGAATTGGGCTGGGAAGGTGGCAACCTTTTTCGTCGTCGCCTGGAGCAATTATCGGGGAGAGAGAAAAAGGCTTTGAATTTGATTGGGCCCCTTTATTTTTATATTTATTTTAATTCTTTAAATTCAAAAATACCACTTACTCCATATGAACTCCAATTCAAACCCAACGATTGTTGCCCCTAAGTAATTACCCCAATTCTAGACACAATGGAATATGTTTCGTAAGCCCATTCGGTTTCAGCCAGTTTTTCTTCGAAGTAAAATATAAAACATTCAAATATGGATTTGAACGTACATTTTAATTTGCCGGGGCCTCATACTAATTTTAAAAATTCCAAAAAAATAAATCTAGCTATGTTTGGATGATACGGTCCTAACAAAACTAATTTCGTCGAATTTGGAGACCATTTGAAAAATGGCCATTTTCTGGTCGATCCAAATTGACTAAAATTAACCAAACACATTTTCCTTTGCCACGCTCACATATTAACTCCAAAAAATATGGAATTTGGAACCTAGCAATAATTTGACATTCCGGATCCAACAAAAGTGGTTTCGTTGAAAAGGAGGTCGTTTGCAAAATGTCTATTTTCAAGGGCTATATTAACTCCATAGCGACCTTCTTGAAAATTTATTTGGCCATAACTTTTGATTCTCGTAATGAAATTTTGATTTTTCAGATTCGTTAGAAAGATATTCATAAACAGATTTAAATATTTTTGGTTTCACTAAAATCTGTTTTAATTTGCATCCTGTACAGCCAGTCAAAGTTCGAACTCAAATTTTCAAACTACAGCGCCATTTCAGGCCTTGTTTTATAATTATAATAAATATATTCGCTATAACTTCGATCCAAATAGATTTTTAGTCGTTATTATTTAAAATAATATATTTTAAATATTCAAAATTCCTTAAAATTGCCAAAATAAAAATTTTAAATTGGTTCTGATTTTCCGGGTTGTTACAATCTCCCACACTTAAAATCTTTTCGTCCCCAAAAAGGAACGAAGCTGAAAGTTGTGTAACTAACCAACTCAACTCTCATTCTGGCTTCCATTCTTCAACTTTTCAGTTTCTAAGAATTTTCTAATTCTTCACAAATTTGGCTAACACCCTAAAATTTCGAATTTTTTTGCCATAACCTCCTTTGTACGGGGAGGGGTTTGAAAATTTACTGGGCCATATTAGTTACCCAATAAATCCTAAAAAGCATACACATATTTGTAGTGATATATTCCGGTGTCCACAGGGGAGTGTGTATAGATCATAACTCCAGAAAATAAATTCTCGTCACCCTATAAATTGTCTTTGTTCCTTAATGACTGAGAGACGTGTTTATTGTCATCTCCAGACCCATGTGGGTTTTTTTTATTAATCTGGCAATCAATTTACTGTTACATTTTATATAGTCCATGTCAGTCTTCGGTTTAACCTGTAATATAGTCATCGCCATACAAGCCTCTCGCTTGTATGGTAAATTTTCAACATCGTCACATAAGCTCTAAATGCTTATATGGTATATGATAGGGTATGCTATCTTCAAGAAATATGCCATGTAGTGTTGTTCAAAATTAATTGTTACAATCCTATGGCGACATTTATTATTTCACACAGAACAACCAGCACTCCGCATCCAGTGGCATTCACAGGAGTTGATATAATATTAAAATTGCGCATCCAACTCATTAAGGTTTACCTATTTGTCGGGCACACAAATAAATTCTTTACTCAACAGCAAATCCATTTACCTGTTCAAACATATATGATGTACATGCATGTATTTGTATCAATTTTCAAATCAGTTCAACATTTGATTCATTTGTATAAATTTACCTTCATTCTCTTATCGATTAGATTAACTATCATTCCAATAATTCGACTAGTCAAATTCATAATCACACAACACAAACAACCATCAATTTGTTGACTAACTTTTCAAAAATATACTAATTAATTCATATACTCTTTTAAAATCATTCAGGCTATGTAATTAAAAAAAATTACATCAATGAAAAGGAAACAACAGCAAAGTAGAGAACTAAACGGAAATGCAAAATATGGTAAATGTACCTTGCACCAGAGTTAATCAGAGATATCCAACCTGTAATTGGGATAGGCTTTCTCAATGCTCTCCTCAGTTTCCCAAGTACATTCTCGCGGATCTCCACTCCATTGCACTTTGACTAAGTGAACCTTCTTGTTCCTCAGCTCTTTAGTTTGTTTGGCAATAATCTTTATCGTATCTCTTCTCACAGCCAATTCAGGAGTAATTTCCAAATCCCGTTGCGTGGCTTCTTGCACGACCAAATCTGGATCATGTACATGCTTTCGAAGTTGAGATACGTGAATTACATCATGTACTCCAGGCAACCAGTTAGGCAATTGAACTCTATAAGAGAGAGTTCCAATCCATTCGAGCACAGGAAATGGACCAATAAATCTGGGTGCCAACTTCCCTGTTTTGCCAAATCGGACTACTCCTCTCATCCGAGAAACTCGTAAATACATATAGTCACCCACAGAAAAAGACAAATCTCTTCTTCTCGAATATGCATAGCTCTTTTGTCGGCTTTGAGCTGCTAGTAATCGTTTCTTAATGAAATCGACTTTATTCGCAGCTTCGCGAATCATATCCGGTCCCAACACAAGTCTATTGCCAGGTTCTACCCAACAAGCGGGATATCTGCATGGTCTACCATACAATGCTTCGAATGGTGACATTTTCAGGCTCGCTTGGTAGCTGTTGTTGTATGAGAACTCAGCCAAATGCAAGTGGTCTTCCCATGATCCGCCAAAATCAATAACACAAGCCCGCAATAAATCTTCTAGTATATGATTTACCCTTTCAGTTTGGCCATCTGTTTGAGGATGACATGCGGTGCTCAGGTTTAGGTTTGTTCCCAATTCTGCTTGGAATGCTTCCCAAAATTTACTAGCAAATATCGGGTCACGATCACTAGCGATACTCATGGGAACTCCATGCAGTTTAACAATCTCTTTAAATAAATCTGTGCCTGCAACACCCTGCATTTTAATATAATTAAAAATGTATATATATGCATAGATAGGCTAATAATGGTGTTGTACAATGAAAATTACTTAACATGAAAGAGAAGGAAAGATTAATTCAATGGCAGTGTACGTAACGGAGAAGATAATAAAAGAAGGATACTTAATTTAAATATCAGGAATTGAGTAAAATGGACATCACCATTGAGTTCGTCTCGGAATTCTACATGAAATAGAGTCCAAGTTTTCGAAAATAGGACTCTGTATGAAAGAGTTATGGCCTTCGGAAGATTCAAAACAGTTCGAAATTCGACCCAGGCAGCTGGGCGGGAAATTTCCCGCCCAGAACAGGGCAGGTCGACCAGGGGGTCGACCTACACCCTACGAGGTCGACCTGGGGGTCGACCTACCTTAGATCTGGGCAATTTTTTGTTCCTGTGACGTGGTTTGACGTGCTGTACGGACCGGATGGCTTCTAGGTCAATCCTAGGCCCCTAAAACGCTCTTTACACCTATAAAATAGTGCCTAGACCTAACCTAATTCATAAACAATTCCTTTTGACGTCGCTATGCCGCCAAACTTCAACCAAACATGGCCGCCGCCCCAAAACCTTAAACTAAATTGCAAGTTCTTCAGCAACTTTTGAAGCGACCCGAACTTCCCCGGTCTCCGAAGAGAAGAGAAAGAACGAATTGTTTTGAGAACACGACAAATCAGAATGCATACGAGAGAACATTTCATTGTATATTACAACAATTCCATCAGATTACAAGAATATACAGAGTATAAATGAATAAATATTACATAGAAAATATCAGAGATTACAATACATTACATAGCAGCGGAAAATAATACAATACACAACTAGAAGTAATACGCGGATACAATGCTTTCCGAGTATCGTTCCAGCTGTAAATCAGGATCCTGTGAATATAAATCTGCAAAACCAAAACTACTAGCTGCCCATGTCAAAATAAGGGCACCCAGAGTTTAGGTTAAAACAATAAACTCCAGGTCAGTCATGGGACTGGTGTGAGAACTAAAGCAGTTATTAATCTTTATTTTAAAGTCAGGTAAATCAAGGGACCACGCCGTATAACACGGAACGGGTTTCCTCCCAAGAATACCAGTGCATAAAACAACAGCGCAATGCTAAATAAAGAACAATGAAGCAATTATAAGACCCAGTTCCCATCACACAATGCAACGCAAGCCGGAGGATAGGGTTTTTACCTTATAATAGCCAAGAATGCTTGATACGTTTAAAACAAATCATTTGATACTATTATAAGTGCATAGTGTATAAAACAACTTCAAATCATAAATATCAATCATAGACGGCATGGGTACCATATATCATGTCGCCATACTAGGCTCTACAATCAAAACCGCAAAATCACGTATTTGGAAATTGGATTTCCACCTATGAACCGAGGCAAAAGATAGTCCTCAACTGATTCGAGACGCTCTAGCCCGTGTCTCAGGAACAGAACGCAACGTCCCTTGGAGCGACAGGGCCGGTCCACCGATGTGGATTAAAATGCCTGAACACTGCGTTTCCCCATCCTTTGGGGTGTCAATGAGCCAACAAATGACTCCATCGGACATGGATCGTCCGATCAAACCGAGGCGCCTCGCAACAGCAACAACCACATAAGTCAAACTCGTCAGGGCGTGTAAAACCACTGACGCCACTTTTTAGCTAGAAGGAAACACATGCCCTCCCTGAGGTCCGTCTCCCGTTTTTGGTTCACACCGGGGTGTGAGGCCCGCGAATCAACGTTACACAAAGCTATGCCACAAAGGTCGTGCTTTGATCATCCATCACAAGACTCTGCTTCTCAACAGAAGCCTTGATCATATTGCCACTTAGGCATGCCACACAGGCAGTTCACTCCATGCGTTTGATATCCATCGATATATAACCCCTGAGCTCGTACGTCTCAGAGAAGGGCGTTAAGCAAGAGAATAAATTCTCCGCCGCCAAACAGATATATATTTAATAGAAATCAATCACACAGACTAAAATCCAATGTCAGACACACAGTCCATTTACAAGTCCGTTCTGGGTCTGAACGAAACTGGAGGCACCTAATACCCCGCATATCCATCGATCTCCAAGTACGTCTGGACGATCACCAACTGTTTCCATCTTCTTGGGTGTACGGCCCAATCAAGATCATCAGTAATTAACCAAACGACGTGAAGACCTCCGGTCTTCAACCACCGTCTTCACCTTTGACTTATCGTCGTATCAGTTATTCAGAATGGGATAAACCCGGTCTTCCCGAATAACTCGCGTATATTTTAAATAAGTGTTACACAAACACAACATACGCCTCATTCCAATTCATCAGTCACTAACCGTAAATTAATCAAGAGAATATTTCCCCAAATATTAACCCCGAAGGCCGAAACCAATATCAGATCAATATCCAGAAAAACATTCTGCTTAGCTAACCGACAGTTAGTTTCTAAATTTCACATTCATAGGGAAAAGTTCCCATTAATTTTATCAAAGATAAATCATTAAAATTTATTCTTTAATCTACCTTTTGAATATCTATTCAAACTAGTCGGGATTAACGAACCTTACCGAAGTAATCATTTGTTCTAATTTCCCAACCCCATCCTATTCATCCCATGAAGTAAAACTGGTAATACTTCATATCTAACACCACGGTATTATCGGTAAATTCAATTACCATTTCACGTTCAAATCTAATTAAAGATATAACTATCGCCTGGAGTAAAATTGGTGATACTCCATTCTCGATCTTTTCAATCTATTTAAAGGTTCATTAAAACTCCACTTAGTTTTAATCTTTGACTGGGTTAAAGAATCAGTGTCGTTTAAAACACGGTTCACGATAAACCCAAAATCACAACACATTTCAATCAGTCCCTAACCGTAAATTAGCAAGTGAGCAATTCCCTAAGTATTAACCCCGAAGGCCGAAACCAACATCAGATCAATACCTCTGAAACCATTCAACTTAACTAATCTCCAGTTAGTTTCTGATTTTCTTAACTCCTTTAGGTCTAAGAACAGTATTATTGAAGATACCGTTCACAACAACCCAAAATCACATTTCATTAATTATCGGGTTAAAGAACAAGTGTTATATAAAACACTGTTCACGATAAACCCAAAAATCAATACCAATTCAATTCCAATTAAATATTATTTAATTGGCATACTTCATTAAATCCAAATAAAAAGATTTAATCTTTTCTTAGCTGGGCTTAAGAACAGTGTTGATGAAGACACCATTCACGACAAACCCAAATCACATTTGATATTAAATACAAGGCTCTGAATAGAAAATATACCGGCTTATATTTAATGTCAAATTCTACAACCAACAAATATCGTATTGGAAATAACGATATAAATATATATATCTTTCAAATTTCCATAACAACATCTGTATAATCACGAATTCCAACATCGAAATAATCCAAAGACAATTTCGATTCAAATCCATTCCAATTCAATTATTGGAAATTCTGGTTACTTTTAAAACCCTTTTCAAATTCAATTTATTTATTTAAAAATAAATAGAATTATAATTCTAGTTCAAAACTAGTTCATTTCGATAAAAATCTATTTTTATCTTTTCAAATATAGAGTTTTTCATCCCAATTCTTCTCAAATCATTTCTTATGATTTTACACAAATTATTACTATTTTTAATAATTTTATCAAGGCCCGTACAGTCGATTTCCACTAATGGCCATCGAACTGCACTTACAGCGACCTTTTTCAAATTTGATTTGGACATAATTCCAAATCCAACCGTTAGATTTCAAATTTCTAATATTCGTTGGAAAGCTCTTTTCGATACGAACCAACGGTTCCGGTTTTAGGAGAATCCGACGGTCGAATCTCCCGAAATATCCGTTCGAAGTTAATGGTCGAAATTCGCGAACTACCGCGGCGCCGCGCGTTCTATTCAGGCCATTATATATATATATAATATATATAATATACACTTCGTCGATTCCCTTTTAAAACGTATTTTATAAACCGTTTAAAATTCGTTTTCAAAACAATTTCAACTTCTTTTCAAATTCAAATCAAAATTGAATTTTTTTTCTTATAAATTCGATTTAAATTCATTTCAAATTGATTTCAATTCAAATTGATTTCTACATCAATTTCAGTTTGTTTTCAATTCAATTCAATTTCAATTCGAATTCATTTCTATTCGATTTCAATTCGAATTCATTTCTATTCAGTTTCAGTTCGAATTTCAATTCTTTTCAAAATATCTGATTTTGAAATCACTTTCGATATTCATTATAAAATGAATAAAATCGATATAAATATCGTTCACGTCAAAATGGGGTCAATCTAATCAACACGGCTTCATATATTTCTATTTTCAAATATTCTATTTCAAATATTTCTTTTTCAAATATTTCTATTTCAAATATTTCTTTTTCAAATATTTCTATTTCAAAACTGGAATGAGGCCCATTCAATTACCATATAATGTTAATTATATGGATTTTCTACAACACATGTATACAATAACAACGATGAATAATCAACCATCGTCTAAAGTGCATTCTACACTGTATAAGCATTAAATATAAATATTTAACGCTCATAACAGTCTGTCAATCAATCGATCGACATACAACTAAACAATCGGGATTAGTGTACGTCAAATATCATCCCAATACCCGTATGGGGTTTCAAACAATCAAACATAGATTTTATTTGTGCAGTTGGGCGATGTGTAAAATTTATCGTCCCAATCAATATCAGTCAAATGTGTGTATATAAACAAATCGTCCGATCTGTTTATTTTTATTTCACTTCATATACAAGTTAAAAATTCTATTTTTAACTAAAAAATATTTTTAACTATATAAATATTTTATTTCATTTCACACCACATCACACAATCAACTGCACATCAAAATCAAACAAACAAGCATACAAGCCGTCCATGGTCTGCGGACGACGGGTGTCGGGTGCTACTAAACACCGTCTGCATCCTAGTATATATTTATAACTAGAAATAAAATTAAAAGTGAGAAGTTCTCACAGAATTACTAATCCAACGCCACGACTCTTCTTATGTAGAAATCTTCGCCGTTCTTGCCTCTTGTCACTTTCTTTGCCCGTATTCTCTACATATGAAAAAAATCGAATTTTTACTTCGCTATTCAATATATAAAAATCGAATTTTTACTTTGCTATTCAATATATAAAAATCAAATTTTTATCATTTCTACTATATAAATTTTTTATTTTTTACTTGTAAAAAATGATTACTTCTTACGATAAAATCAAATCTTTATATTTTCAAAAATATCAAAGATGTCTATATTCTTCAACGTAATTATACTCACAAAACTGATTTTTTTTCTTTTAATGCTAATACATTAAATAAATAAAACAAATAAACTAAGAAAACACTTACAGCGGAAAAAAAGGCTGAGGGGCGTCACTGTTTGATGGAGGGGGGTGCTGCTGG
This sequence comes from Allium sativum, assembly GCA_030737875.1. Lineage (NCBI taxonomy): Eukaryota > Viridiplantae > Streptophyta > Magnoliopsida > Asparagales > Amaryllidaceae > Allium > Allium sativum. The sequence continues at coordinate 55,488,326 of CM060916.1, read as the reverse complement.
TCGGAGGCGGGGTCAGGGTGGCACGGTCTGAGGTGGAGTCGGCAGGGGGTGGAGGCGTTCCTGCGACGAGGTCTGAGGAAGAGGGGGAGGATTAGTGGCGGTTCTAGGGTTTCACGAGGAGGGGGATGCGAGATGAACGGAGGGGGTGTCGAGAGGAGGGAGGCGCCGACGTTGGGCCCGGAGGCGATGGCTGCGGTGGTTCGTCGCTGGTGGAGGCGCGATGGAAAATCGAGATCGCGGGTTTTTTTAATTCTGATCGGGGAGAGAGAGTGAGGGGAGAAAGGGGGTCAACGCCTATTATAAATATATATTTTTTATTTTATTTTAAAATTCTAAAAAGTAACTTTTTCATTCGAACTCGAAACGAGACCCACCGCCTGTCGTCCATAACTAATTACCCCCATTCCGAACACAATGGGATAAGTATCGTAAGCTGATTTGACTGTTTCGATCAGTTTTCGCCAAAATCAACATATAACTCTATATATTGAATTTGAACGCGCATTTCAATTTACCGGGGTCACATACTAACTCGAAAAATTCCAAAAAAATATTTTCTAGCTTCGTATTGACGATACGGTCCTAACAAAACTAATTTCATCAAATTCTGAGACCGTTTGAAAAATGGTCATTTTCCAGTCGATTAAAATCAACTAAAACTGGTCAAACGCGTTTTCCTTTGCCACGCTCACATATTGATTCGAAAAATTATGAAATTCGAAACCTATCAATAACTTTACATCATGGATCCATCAAAAGTGGTTTCGTCGAAATCCGAGGTCGTTTGCAAAATTTCCATTTTTAAGGGCCTGAATTCCATAGCGACTATTCAGAATTTTCAACTGGGCATATCTTTTTATTCCCGCTATGAAATTTCAATTTTTCGGATTCGTTGGAAAGATATTCTCAAATAGATTCCAATATTTTTGGTTTCACTAAAATCCGGCTTATTTTGCACCCGGTACATTCATTTGAAGTTTGAAATCGAATTATCGAACTACCGCGCCATTTTCGATTCCTTTTATAAATATAAATAAATATTTATATTCTATCGTCGATTCAACGAATATATACGTTCGAATTATATTCAAAATAAATTTCTCGTCGTTATTATTTAAAATAATTCATTTTAAATAATCAAAATTCACTAAAATTGCCAAAATAAAAATTTTAAACTGGCCCCCGGGTTATTACAATCTCCCCCACTTAAAACTTTTCGTCCCCGAAAAGGAACAAAGCCGAAAGTTGTTTAACAAATCAACTCAACTTCCAGTGTTTTCACTACGGCTTTAGTTCTTCAACTTTTCAGTTTCTAAGAAATTTTCAAATTTTTCAAAAATTTGGCTAACACCCTAAATTTTCGAAAAATTTCGCCATAACCTCCCCTGCACCGGGAGCCACGGGAAAATCCCAAATTGCCATATAGGCCTTCTGATCTTAGAAAGAAAAAGAAAAAGCCAAGCGGCTAGCCAATCGGCTCATAAAATCATCATCACCCAAACAAAACAGTAAATTATGGTAAACATGTACCTATTTGTCGGGCAAACAAATTTTATTCTCTGCTCTAGCCTCTCTGCTATGACCTGTTCAATGTAAGTACATGTATATGCAAGTAAATGCGACCAATTTTCAATACTTTTTACTATTTGATACAATTAGGCGTAATGGTTCAAAATTATCAAACAAACAAACAAACAACACAAACATCAATCAATTAGTTGATTAGCTTTTCAAATTCATAACTTTGTTACATAGTCAAAAATCAAAATTTTGATGCCAAATCATAACAATAAGCCCTATCTAGTTTCGGTTCTCACACCAGTCTAATGGAAATATATAGAAATCTCGCTTTCGTCACTCGAAAATAAATACTGGCGACAGTGCCCCATCACCAGAATTATCCCCGGGCAGCTAGAGTATGATTCTATAACCATCCAGTATATTAAAACTTCGAATACTCGTTTGCAAGACGCATATGCAAAATCTTTATATATCGGATTGTCCAAATTCAATATAAAATAAATAATCAAATACGAATAAATGATTTAAATTTCAAAACAAAATTGGTTTCATTCTAAAAATATACTCTTCACACTCGTTCTAGGATACTACTGATCCCATCTCAAACGAGTCATTCTTATTGGATATTACTAATCCAACCTCTGATGAATTCTTTTGTTTGGTTCTAACGTGTCTTGTTCTCGAGCTTTGTAAACCAAAGCTCTGATACCAAATGAAGCGACCCGAACTTCCCCGGTCTCCGAAGAGAAGAGAAAGAACGAATTGTTTTGAGAACACTACAAATCAGAACGCATACGAGAGAACATTTCATTGTATATTATAACAATTCCATCAGATTACAAGAATATACAGAGTATAAATGAATAAATATTACATAGAAAATATCAGAGATTACAATACATTACATAGCAGCGGAAAATAATACAATACACAACTAGAAGTAATACGCGGATACAAAGCTTTCCGAGTATCGTTCCAGCTGTAAATCAGGATCCTGTGAATATAAATCTACAAAACCAAAACTACTAGCTGCCCATGTCAAAATAAGGGCACCCAGAGTTTAGGTTAAAACAATAAACTCCAGGTCAGTCATGGGACTGGTGTGAGAACTAAAGCAGTTATTAATCTTTATTTTAAAGTCAGGTAAATCAAGGGACCACGCCGTATAACACGGAACAGGTTTCCTCCCAAGAATACCAGTGCATAAAACAACAGCGCAATGCTAAATAAAGAACAATGAAGCTATTATAAGACCCAGTTCCCATCACACAATGCAACGCAAGCCGGAGGATAGGGTTTTTACCTTATAATAGCCAAGAATGCTTGATACGTTTAAAACAAATCATTTGATACTATTATAAGTGCACAGTGTATAAAAAAACTTCAAATCATAAATATCAATCATAGACGGCATGGGTACCATATATCATGTCGCCATACTAGGCTCTACAATCAAAACCGCAAAATCACGTATTTGGAAATTGGATTTCCACCTATGAACCGAGGCAAAAGATAGTCCTCAACCGATTCGAGACGCTCTAGCCCGTGTCTCAGGAACATAATGCATCGTCCCTTGGAGCGACAGGGCCGGTCCACCGATGTGGATTAAAATGCATGAACACTGCGTTTCCCCACCCTTTGGGGTGTCAATGAGCCAACAAATGACTCCATCGGACCCGGATCGTCCGATCAAACCGAGGCGCCTCGTAACAGCAACAACCACATAAGTCAAACTCATCAGGGCGTGTAAAACCACTGACGCCACTTTTTAGCTAGAAGGAAACACATGCCCTCCCTGAGGTCCGTCTCCCGTTTTTGGTTCACACCGGGGTGTGAGGCCCGCGAATCAACGTTACACAAAGCTATGCCACAAAGGTCGTGCTTTGATCATCCACCACAAGACTCTGCTTTCAACAGAAGCCTTGATCATATTGCCACTTAGGCATGCCACACAGGCAGTTCACTCCATGCATTTGATATCCATCGATATATAACCCCTGAGCTCGTACGTCTCAGAGAAGGGCGTTAAGCAAGAGAATAAATTCTCCGCCGCCAAACAGATATATATTTAATAGAAATCAATCACACAGACTAAAATCCAATGTCAGACACACAGTCCATTTACAAGTCCGTTCTGGGTCTGTACGAAACCGGAGGCACCTAGTACCCCGCATATCCATCGATCTCCAAGTACGTCTGGACGATCGCCAACTGTTTCCATATTCTTGGGTGTACGGCCCAATCAAGATCATCAGTAATTATCCAAACGACGTGAAGACCTCCGGTCTTCAACCACCGTCTTCACCTTCGACTTATCGTCGTATCAGTTATTCAGAATGGGATAAACCCGGTCTTCCCGAATAACTCGCGTATATTTAAATAAGAGTTACACAAACACAACATATGCCTCATTCCAATTCATCAGTCACTAATCGTAAACTAATCAAGAGAATAATTCCCCAAATATTAACCCCGAAGGCCGAAACCAACATCAGATCAATATCCAGAAAACCATTCTGCTTAGCTAACCGACAGTTAGTTTCTAAATTTCACATTCATAGGGAAAGGTTCCCATTAATTTTATCAAAGATAAATCATTAAAATTTATTCTTTAATCTACTTTTTGAATATCTATTCAAACTAGTCGGGATTAACAAACCTTACCGAAGTAATCATTTGTTTTAATTTCCCAAACCCATCCAATTCATCCCATGATGTAAAACTGGTAATACATCATATCTAACACCACGGTGTTATCGGTAAATTCAATTACCATTTCACGTTCAAATCTAATTAAAGATATAACTATCGCCTGGAGTAAAATTGGTGATACTCCATTCTCGATCTTTTCAATCTATTTAAAGATTCATTAAAACTCCACTTAGTTTTAATCTTTGACTGGGTTAAAGAATCAGTGTCGTTTAAAACACGGTTCACGATAAACCCAAAATCACAACACATTTCAATCAGTCCCTAACCGTAAATTAGCAAGTGAGCAATTCCCTAAGTATTAACCCCAAAGGCCGAAACCAACATCAGATCAATACCTCTGAAACCATTCAACTTAACTAATCTCCAGTTAATTTCTGATTTTCTTAACTCCTTTAGGTCTAAGAACAGTATTATTGAAGATACCATTCACGACAACCCAAAATCACATTTCATTAATTATCGGGTTAAAGAACAAGTGTTATATAAAACACTGTTCACGATAAACCCAAAAATCAATACCAATTCAATTCCAATTAAATATTATTTAATTTGCACACTTCATTAAATCCAAATAAAAAGATTTAATCTTTTCTCAACTGGGCTTAAGAACAGTGTTGATGAAGACACCATTCACGACAAACCCAAATCATATTTGATATTAAATACAAGGCTCTGAATAGAAAATACACCGGCTTATATTCAATGTCAAATTCTACGACCAACAAATATCGTATTGGAAATAACGATATAAATTTATATCTTTCAAATTTCCATAACAACATCTGTATAATCACGAATTCCAACATCGAAATAATCCAAAGACAATTTCGATTCAAATCCATTCCAATTCAATTATTGGAAATTCTGGTTACTTTTAAGACCCTTTTCAAATTCAATTTATTTATTTAAAAATAAGTAGAATTATAATTCTAGTTCAAAACTAGTTCATTTCGATAAAAATCTATTTTTATCTTTTCAAATATAGAGTTTTTCATCCCAATTCTTCTCAAATCATTTCTTATGATTTTACACAAATTATTACTATTTTTAATAATTTTATCAAGGCCCGTACAGTCGATTTCCACTAATGGCCATCAAACTGCACTTACAGCGACCTTTTTCAAATTTGATTTGGACATAATTCCAAATCCATCCATTAGATTTCAAATTTCTAATACTCATTGGAAAGCTCTTTTCGATACGAACCCAACGGTTCCGGTTTTAGGAGAATCCGACTGTCGGATCTGTCGGAATATCCGTTCGAAGTTAATGGTTGAAATTCGCGAACTACCGCGGCGCGGCGCGTTCTATTCAGGCCATTATATATATAATATATATAATATACACTTCATCGATTTCCTTTTAAAACGTATTTTATAAACCGTTTTAAATTCGTTTACAAAACAATTTCAACTTCTTTTCAAATTCAAATCAAAATTGAATTTTTTCCTTATAAATTCGATTTAAATTCATTTCAAATTGATTTCAATTCAAATTGATTTCTAATTCAATTTCAGTTCATTTTCAATTCAATTCAATTTCAATTCGAATTCATTTCTATTCGATTTCAATTCGAATTCATTTCTATTCAGTTTCAGTTCGAATTTCAATTCTTTTCAAAATATCTGATTTTGAAATCACTTTCGATATTCATTATAAAATGAATAAAATCGATATAAATATCGTTCATGTCAAAATGGGGTCAATCTAATCAACACGGCTTCATATATTTCTATTTTCAAATATTCTATTTCAAATATTTCTTTTTCAAATATTTCTATTTCAAATATTTCTTTTTCAAATATTTCTATTTCAAAACTGGAATGAGGCCCATTCAATTACCATATAATGTTAATTATATGGATTTCTACAACACATGTATACAATAACAACGATGAATAATCAACCATCATCCAAAGTGCATTCTACATTGTATAAGCATTAAATATAAATATTTAACGCTCATAACAGTCTGTCAATCAATCGATCAACATATAACTAAACAATCGGGATTAGTGTACGTCAAATGTCATCCCAATACCCGTGTGGGGTTTCAAACAATCAAACACAGATTTTATTTGTGCAGTTGGGCGATGTGTAAAATTTATCGTCCCAATCAATATTAGTCAAATGTGTGTATATAAACAAATCGTCCGATCTGTTTATTTTTATTTCACTTCATATACACGTTAAAAATTCTATTTTTAACTATAAAATATTTTTAAGTATATAAATATTTTATTTCATTTCACACCACATCACACAATCAACTACACATCAAAATCAAACAAACAAGCATACAAGCCGTCCATGGTCTGGGGACGACGGGTGTCGGGTGCTACTAAACACCGTCTGCATCCTAGTATATATTTATAACTAGAAATAAAATTAAAAGTGAGAAGTTCTCACAGAATTGCTAATCCAACGCCACGACTCGTCTTATGTAGAAATCTTCGCCGTTCTTGCCTCTTGTCACTTTCTTTGCCCGTATTCTCTACATATGAAAAAAATCGAATTTTTACTTCGCTATTCAATATATAAAAATCGAATTTTTATTTTGCTATTCAATATATAAAAATCAAATTTTTATCATTTCTACTATATAAAAATTTTATTTTTTACTTGTCAAAAATGATTTCTTCTTACGATAAAATCAAATCTTTATATTTTCAAAAATATCAAAGATGTCTATATTCTTCAAAGTAATTATGCTCACAAAACTGATTTTTTTTTCTTTTAAAGCTAATACATTAAATAAATAAAACAAATAAACTAAGAAAACACTTACAGCGGAAAAAAAAGGCTGAGGGGCGTCTCTGTTTGATGGAGGGGGGTGCTGCTGGTCGGAGGCGGGGTCAGGGTGGCGCGGTCTGAGGTGGAGTCGGCAGGGGGTGGAGGCGTTCCTGCGACGAGGTCTGAGGCAGAGGGGGAGGATTAGAGGCGGTTCTAGGGTTTCACGAGGAGGGGGATGCGAGATGAACGGAGGGGTGTCGAGGGGAGGGAGGCGCCGACGTTGGGCCCGGAGGCGATGGCGGCGGTGGTTCGTCGCTGGTGGAGGCGCGATGGAAAATCGAGATCGCGGGTTTTTTTATTCTAATCGGGGAGAGAGAGTGAGGGGAGAAAGGGGGTCAACGCCTATTATAAATATATATTTTTTATTTTATTTTAAAATTCTAAAAAGTAACTTTTTCATTCGAACTCGAAACGAGACCCACCGCCTGTCGTCCATAACTAATTACCCTCATTCCGAACACAATGGGATAAGTATCGTAAGCTGATTCAACTGTTTCGATCAGTTTTCGCCAAAATCAACATATAACTCTATATATTGAATTTGAACACGCATTTCAATTTACCGGGGTCACATACTAACTCGAAAAATTCCAGAAAAATATTTTCTAGCTTCGTATTGACGATACGGTCCTAACAAAACTAATTTCATCGAATTCTGAGACCGTTTGAAAAATGGCCATTTTCCAGTCGATTAAATTTAACTTAAACTGGTCAAACGCGTTTTCCTTTGCCACGCTCACATATTGATTTGAAAAATAATGAAATTTGAAACCTAGCAATAACTTTACATCACGGATCCAACAAAAGTGGTTTCATCGAAATCCGAGGTCGTTTGCAAAATTTCCATTTTTAAGGGCCTGAATTCCATAGCGACTATTCAGAATTTTCAACTGGGCATATCTTTTTATCCCCGCTATGAAATTTCAATTTTTCGGATTTGTTGGAAAGATATTCTCAAATATATTCTAATATTTTTGGTTTCACTAAAATCCGGTTTATTTTGCACCCGGTACATTCATTTGAAGTTTGAAATCGAATTATCGAATTACCGCGCCATTTTCGATTCCTTTTATAAATATAAATAAATATTTATATTCTATCGTCGATTCAAACGAATATATACATTCGAATTATATTCAAAATAAATTTCTCGTCATTATTATTTAAAATAATTCATTTTAAATAATCAAAATTCGCTAAAATTGCCAAAATAAAAATTTTAAACTGGCCCAGATTTCCGGATTATTACAACTTTGGAGTTTAGTCAAATCAAGAAGCAAAATTCTTCATCAACGATTCAAGCTCTTCACCAATAATCAAATAAAAAGATTAAATCAGCGTTCTACATCAACAACAAATCACTTATTTCTCTAATCCAGTCAATGTGAGTGGATTTGAACTATATTTGTTGTATAATGTTGCTTCTATCGTTTACCATTCCCCATAATGAATATGATGTTAATTTAATAAGATCTGTTATTTTATTTATGCCTACTTTTGAGTTCTCTCCTTTTTATCCTTTCCCCTTTTTATTTTTGGATCTAGGTTATCTCGAACCTAGACGAAATCTTATTATACAATACGCACGATTGGAATATGGGGATATTGGAATACAATCTATAATTTTGGGGTTTGTGGCATAACAATTCACATATATTGGGCATAATCTATTTTATGCGGTCGAGGAATATAATCTATAATGTTGAATTTATGTAGGTTTGACATAATTGTCATTGGATATGGAATTGGTATAATTTAATATTAACAACATATAACTGGATAATATGGGTTGGTGAAATTTATTTGTGACTTGGAAAATAAGCCTAGAGGGTGAATTAGATTATATGTACGAACATGGGAATGTTGGGATATATATATATATATATATATATATATATATATATATTGGTAAAATATTGATTATATGAAATTGGTATAATTGGATATTGGAAATTGGCATGTTTGGAATTGGTGAATTTGGCTATAAATGGATAATTTGGTTAATATGGAATTTTACTAACTATTATGTAAATTGGTATAGTTAATGACAAATTTGAAGATAGGCATAAAAATATGAATTGGGATTAAGTTGAATTTGGACCACATGACATGAATTTGGGGTTTGGGTGAAAGACGAATGTCAATGAAAGCCTAAGACACGAGGCTAAACATGTTTGTGGTGTAAGACTGCTCGGAACCGCCCGACAAATCCAGCAACCACAAGCGGACGTCTAATGTGAGAGGTCAATGACAAGAACTAGAGGCGTAACGGTTTATGACACGAGGTTAGGCGCATTGTGGTATAAGTCTGCCCGAAACCACCCGGAAAATCCAGCAGCCACGAACAGACGTCTAATGTGGGAGGTCATACCTCGTTACGGCATTATATATAAATTAAGAAATACTAACCATAATAAGACATGTGGGTGACATGGGTATGGTGAGAGGGTTAAGTGGGTGATATAAATGACATGCAAAACATGACTAAGGTAGACTTAACCGTAGTAATACATGTGTAAGATATGGAAACTATAATAAAGGGGGTTAAGTGGGACACGGGTGACTTATGAAACAAAATTTAGATATGCTTAACCAAATGGTACCCGTGACGGTATCATAAATTAATTGAATTGGGTAAAGTTTAAGTAACGGGTTAAGTAAATGGAAGGGTTAAGTCAAATCTAAAATTAATAACGAGAAATGGGGAATGATAAATAACCTATTATGAATAAACTTGAATAAGGCAAGAAAGGATAATAGGTGGAAATTATAACTTATGGGACAAGATAAGTTATAGGAAACGATAAGGAAGACGAGATAACTTATATGTAAAGATATACTTAAATTAAGTGGTTTGGAAAGGAGAAATGTGAAATTAAAAATGATATAAGTTATATGAGTGGAAAAGAAGTAAATTAGAATCATATATGTTGGTTGGGTTGAGTAATTCTCTGGGTGCCAGTCTGATGTTGATTTCGGTCTTCGGAGTTGGTGTTTAGAGGGTTATTCTCCTAATCAGTATGTATGTGGAATAAGGTATACTTAACTATGAATTAAGTGTAACATGTTGTTGTAACCCAAAAAGGGAATAATTTATGAGATTGGAAAATAACATGTTGTGGGCTTATTAATGGACTTAAGTGGGTTAAGTATAAATTGAATTAATAAGTAAGGGTAACTTGGTGAATACGGAAAAAAAGGAAGCTAATGTGAATAATTAAGTTAAATGAGAAAGTTGACGAGGTGGCACAAGCGTGAAATAAATGGTTAGACTTAGGGTCTAATGACGTATAAAACTAAGGCGCTTGAAGCAGTTCGTACGTTATAGGATGAAGAACCCAACGAGGTAGATCATGATGGTGTCATAAGGCACGAGGAGAGCGCACGTTCGCTATTTTGGCAGCTCCAACGGACTGGAAGGGGAAACATGCGGCTTCCTGGGACGTTAAAGGTGCTTCTAGTAGTCCTCTGTAGTGGTTTAGCTTTGGGCTAGGATTACAGAGGTTGGGTCTGCGCAGAACTACCAGGTGGGTGGGCCTTGATTGCACAAGTAGGGGGCAGTCAGAATGTTGTACGCGGGGGCATTAAGGGTGGTTCGGTGATTGCCTCAGGCGGAGGTGGAGGGTCAAGACCAAACGATTGCAAGATCGTCGGACGCCTATCACCAGCAACCTAAAGAATGTGAAAAGACAATAGCTAACCCCTAGAGATCGTTAACCTTTGCTATCAAGGGACGGATCCGGGGAGACCCCACATGGATGTTTAGATTGTTTTCTTGTTAGAGGTGGTCGCTTAGCTCATGTGGTCTTTACTAGTTGAGGGAGAGGCTGAGGTGGGGCCATAGCTACCATAGAAAAACCAGACCCGAGGGATATCTGTACATTGGACACTCTTAGAGGCGGGCCCGTATAGATATAGAAAAGCTTCCGACCGAGTTCCGTGTTTTCTGGTGTAGCCCTGCCACGGAACTTGGGTGCACAAGTAGAGGTTATGTGTAGTAGAAACATTGAGTATGATTGATGATACGTACGTGGGAAAGTCTACGTACAACCATGTCTGCTCTGGGTGGTGTATCGTAGACTAGAGGGCATTATTCGGTGATGGAACCAAACTCGATCGAATAGTTCGAGGATAGCAGTCAGTACGCTTACGTAGCACAGCGATAGTGGTTCTATGCGGATGTGGCGTTGTACATTACTATGGCATAGGATGAGGGATTGCGCATATTACTGTGGCGATACGGAGGAGACCGTGCAAGTGGGGTATCATGGGGTGTACCTCAGTTTGGGGGTAGCTACATATACACTATATTAGGTTAATCTACTGGGGGTAGATGGGTGTGACGTGTGTGTAAGCTTTGAGTGCTAATAACACGTATAACCTAATAAATAAGAAAGTGTAATTGAACGATATATGTAGGATTATTCAAGAAGTGTAGTTTAAATTCATTCACACAGAACTTATGTTCTGACTTCCTCCTCATAACATTCGCAGGTTAGACAGAGACTTATAGCTTTGGGAATACTGATTTAGCAGTATTGTGATTAAGGTCAAGCTATGATTTAAATATATTATATTTTACTCCTTCCGCTGTGAGGTGTTTTCTGAACTCTAACATATCTCTTTTCTCTGTCTTTTTCTGCAGGATACCAGAGCAACCAACTCGGGATTCGGTGGATTGGATTTTTGAAAACAAAATCTGTCCGTCGGAATCCGGGTTGTTACAGTGCCAGACTTTGAGCAGTTCTATTCGATTTGATAGTAAGCATGCTTTCTAAAACATCTGGTCTTACTTGACTGGATGAGGATGCAGGAACTTCTGCCACTTCATTTACCTGTACTACTTCAGATTTCTCTAATAGTAGGCAATCCTTGGCAAGGTGACCTATCCGGTGACACTTATAACATTACCTTGTGCCATGAGATTTCTTTTGCTTCTTAGTGGGTTTGAATCCACTCTTTATTATTTTCTTTAAGGGTCCGCAATTTATCGCCAAATGCCCTTTCCAATTATAGTTAGAGCAGGTGGCAGTTGTTACTGGTTCTTTCTCAGATTTAACCTTTTTCCTATTGAATTTTGGCTTCTTACTAAACTCAGACTTCGTACTGGCCTCCGGCTGTGTACTTGTCTCTGGGCTATCAGTTTTAAAATTCCTTTTATTGCTAGAACTACATTCCTCTTCGTCTTCCAAAAGGCTTTGCTTATCAAGATCTTTATACTGGTAAGTCATATATATCATAGGTTCACATGTGCAGTTACCCTACTTTGATACTTTCTTTGGAGCCCGTTAATAAATCTCAGATTCTTCCTCTTTGGATTTTGAATTAGATGCGGGGCAAAACGAGAAATTTCGTTGAATTTCTTATGATATTCCGGAATGGTCATATCTCCTTGCATCAGATAGTAGAATTCATCACTTAACCGGTCAGTTGCTTCTGGAGGAATAAATCATTCATTGAAAATTTCTTTAAATCCATCCGAGGTAATATTACCTACTGGATTATCCTTAATGACAGTTTCCCACCAGATTAGAACTTCATCTTTGAGTGCATAAGATGCCAGTAATCTTTTCTGATCATCTCTCAGCTTGAAACCTTCAAAAATCCTCTTAACAGAACGCATCCAAGCTTGAGATTGAATAATAGACTCATTGCCCGAGAACGGTACTCCACCCAGATTTCGATACCTCTTTAATAGAGCTTCTATATCTGATCCTGACTGTGGAAGAACAACTGGCTCATTAGATTATCGAGCCATAGGATTACTTATTCTTCTTCTGCCACTCATTTTTCTATGTCTGCAAATAGCAGACAAAGTGTCAGGTCAACAAAAAAGATATTTTAAATCATAGAGACATATACTTCAATGTAAATGTGTTTATCGGGGTGTATTTCATTCTACTACACTCATTCTAGGATATTACTAATCCTATCTGAAATGAGTAACCCGTCTTAGAACACTACTGATTCTATTTCTGACGAGTTCGTTAATATGTTATATTCTAGAACTAAGCTTAATCAAAGCTCTGATACCACATGCGACGACCCCAAACCCCCGTTCCACGGTGGCAAGGGTAATCTTTTGGAATATAAATCATAAACAAATAACAGCGGAACAGAAATATATAAATACACCAGATACTGTACAATAAATACACTGGATAAACATAATCATCAGAGTTACACAGTATAACTGGATCATACTTAGTACAACATACAGTTTTAGCTTTATATAAAATGTCTACAACAGAATCAAAACATAATATATATAACAGAAGCTAAACAACATAAAAAGAAAGTAGTGATAGAATCCATCTTCAACTCCATAGCTATCCAGAGAGAGCCTGCTAAAACCTGAATACATGGTTGCCCATGTAGAAATAGAGGCACCCGAGTTTGCAAGTGAAACAATCTATGAGTCAGTTATAGGACTGGTATGAGAAATCTACTTAACTTATTTTATAATAAGGCCAATCACAGGACCACGCCGCTAACGCGGAACGGGTTTACTCCATTGGATTGCCAGTGCTTAAAACAAGTAAATCATTTAAACATCACAATGCTTTTTACAAAAATGAAGCCATTATAAGACTCAGGTCCCATCACACAATGCAACGCAAGCCGGAGGATAGAGTTTTACCTTATAATGGCCAAAATATGCTTGATACGTATAAAACAAAAGCATTTGATATTATTACTAGTGTTTATGTGTTAAACACAAAGCTAGCTATTTAAAGCCATGCTTTGATCATCAACCACAAAGCTCTGCTTTTCAATAAAAGCTTTGATCACAGCATCTCTGCATGCCACGTTGTCAATCTACAACATCAGACACACATCCATTTACAAGTCCATTCTGTGTGTGAATGAAACCGCAGGCACCTTGTTCCTCATCCCATATGTCCAATATAGGAGAGAGGCCCTCGCACATCCGAACGATCAACAAGTACGTCCGAACAACCACCACTGTAACCCCTTCAGGGCAGCAACTCCCATCAAAGGCATCAGTAGCCATCCATTCGATGTGAAGATCATCGGTCTTGCACCGTCTTCATATCTTCGACTTTTAACCATCGACCAATTATTCGAAATGAGAATTAACTCGATCTTTCCAAATAATTCACATATATTTAGAATTTCAAATCAATTCATTTCCATGGTTAAATTATTTGACATCCATAATTCAGTTCATTAATGTAATTTTCACGTCAAACACATTCAACCATCAAATATCCAATAAATCAAGTAAATTCGGTTTATTTCCATTCCATATCGTTATAATATTTTATAACGATTTATTACAATTATTATTTATTTAAAAATAGCCTATTTATTTAAACGACGCTTCAGGCCATAACGCGGCCAAGGCGCTGGTTTTCCTCAGATTTAATTTACATCTATCAAAAAATCTAACCGTTGGATCTTTACAAATTTTATACCATTGGAAAGATCTTTTCAAAGCGGACCCAACGGTTCTAGTTTTGGGAAAATGCAATGGTCGGATCTCCCGGTACAATCGTTTGAAGTTATGATTTCAAAATACGAACTGCAGCATCGTTATTCGATTTATTTTAATTATATTTATATATATAAATATAATTCATTCTAGCGTTGTTTTCATTCAGATTTGAATTAAACATTTCACACAATCTAACCGTTGGATCTTTACAATTTTTATATCGTTGGAAAGATCTTGTCAAAGCGAACCCAACGGTTCTAGTTTTGGGGAAATCCGATGGTCGGATTTCTCGGTATAATCGTTTAAAATCACGATTCCAAAACATGAATTACAGCTTCGTTATTCGTTTAATTTAGTTATATATATATATATATAATCCGTTCTTCGACTTCCAAACCATTTTCGTTTCACACATGTGCTAAAAATAATATTGTTAGCCAACAAATATTCATTTCAACACATGATTGTTTTTAACACTTCATATCTATGGTAAAAATGTGATTTTTATTGTCAAAACAATTTATTTCAAACACGATTATTTTATATACCTTATATAGATGATAAAAATGTGATTTTTATTGTCAAAACAATATATTTCAAACATGAATAATTTTAGCGATTCATATATATAATAAAAATGTGATTTTTATTGTTAAAACAATTTTTTTCAAACATGAATATTTTTATCAACACATGAATATTTTTCAACACATGAAGAAAATTCAAACACAAGAATATTTCAGAAAATTTCGGCAGTATAACGGCAGGGTAGTTAAAACCAGCACTGTCCTGAGTACGGCTCCTCGCACTACCTTACGCCTCACAGTGTTCACTAAGGGGCTTATCCTTAATATCTAAATATTTTGATCATTTTCATATCACAATGGATTTTTCCACAAACAATTCCAATTTTTTTTAACCATAAACAATCATTAACAACCATTCACATTTATCAACCAAATTTCACGTCAACCAAAATCCAAATAATCACAACCAATATATATCGTCCATGGTATGTGAACGAGGGGAGTGAGTGTGTATATATATATACATATATAAATATATTTTCATTTCATTTCAACTCCATTCAACGCGCATATGATTTTTACAACGAATATATAACTTATACATCACACATATAATTTATACAACGCTTATACATGAGGTGTACAACGCTTATTTAACTTATACATCGATTATATAATTTATACATTGTCATTCCATATCGTATTGTATTTATAAATCTCACATTGGGTTCCACTTCTTCAAAAATTGTAGGAAGCTCCAAAAATTCTCCGGCCTCTTCTAGGATGTAGAAGACGTCCACACTAGTCCAATGTCTCTTGTTTCACTGGATTTCGACAACATAGCAAAAAGATACGATATTTTTTCCATAAATTAACTTCGCAACGCTTTTAAACATTATAATCATTTAAAATAAACACAGCTGATTACCTGTCATGTTCGTTCAAAACTAGGTCATGCAAATTCGTGAAATCCGTGAAGCTTCGCAACGATCGGGCTATGCCACGACGTAGGGCTTGGAAAATCGCACCTAAGGGTGGTGGTCACGGCGAACTCGGTGCAGCGGTGGTGGAGGAACCAGGCACGACGCGGGTCGACTTCCCAGGCTCGAATCTCGAGAAATACTCGATGGTTCAGGGCATGGTGGGTATAGATTTGAAGCTCGTGGTCTAATCTACAAAAACCATAACTGGAGCTCTTGAATTCGTGGAGTGGTTTGAGAGGAATCAGGCTGGGAAGGTGGCAACCTTTTTCGTCGTTGCCTGGAGCAATTATCGGGGAGAGAGAAAATGGCTTTGAATTTAATTGGCCCCCTTTATTTTTATATTTATTTTAATTCTTTAAATCTAAAAATACCCCTTACTTCATACTAATTCCAATTCAAACCCAACGACTATCGACCTTAGCTAATTACCCCCATTTTGGACACAATGGAATATGTTTCGTAAGCCCATTCGACTGTTTCAGTTAGTGTTTCTTCAAATTAAAATATAAAATATTCAAATATGGATTTGAATGTACATTTTGGTTTGCCGGGGCCACATACTGATTTCAAAAATTCCATAAAAATAAATCTAGCTATGTTTGGATGATACGGTCCTAACAAAACTAATTTCGTCGAATTTGGAGACCGTTTGAAAAATGGCCATTTTCCGGTCGATCTAAATTGTCTGAAATTAACCAAACACATTTTCCTTTGCCACGCTCACATATTAACACCAAAAATTATGGAATTTGGAACCTAGCAATAATTTGATATTCCGGATCCAAAAAAATTGGTTTTGTCGAAAACAGAGGTCCTTTGCAAAATGTCTATTTTCAAGGGCTATATTAACTCCATAGCGACCTTCTTGAAAGTTCATTTGGCCATAACTTTGGATTCCCGCTATGAAATTTCGATTTTTCAGATTCGTTAGAAAGATATTCATAAAAATATTTAAATATTTTGGTTTCACTAAAATCTGTTTTATTTTGCATCCTGTACAGTCAGTCAAATTTCGAATTCAAATTTTCAAACTACCGCGCAATTTTAGGCCTTGTTTTATAATTAAAATAAATATATTCGCTATAACTTCGATCCAAATAGATTTTTAGTCATTATTATTTAAAATAATTTATTTTAAATATTCAAAATTCCTTAAAATTGCCAAAATAAAAATTTTAAATTGGTTCTGATTTTTCGGGTTGTTACAAGTTATTAACTTAATTTTGTGTTTTGACGTGTGGTTAAGTATTATTGTATATTATCATGTTATTATGTTGCTTGAGTCTTAGTAGTTGATGTATGAAAGAATATTTCTTTTATGTTGTTTGGTTTGGAAGTTCGAAAAAGTTAGTAAGCAAATTTCATGATAATTTGCAAGTTTATGTTTTTAATTATGGATTGATGTTTGGATATAAGTACTTATGTTATACTCATGTATATTAGATGTTGTAATAATGTCTAGTGTGGGAAATCTTGAGTCTTGGATTGAGACATTGATTTGAAACCTTTTGAGAATAAATAGTGCTCTTGAGATTTTATTTCAAAGCAAAGGAGGTTTATGTGCTATTTGGTTTGATAAACTCTTACTTTTGTTTTGAAATTCTGTTGTAAAGTTTATATATGTTTTAAGTACCAAAAGAAATCATTTTTGAAGTTGTTTTATGTAAAATCCAAATTTTGAAATTACGGGTTTATAACGATAGTTGCTAAAGTACAATTCTCTAAAACAAACCTTTTCTTTTCAAATTTTAACTTGTTTTTAATTTTAAGTAAGTTTAGAAAATGTTTTCAAAACTTAATTAAAGTATACAGAAGTAATTAACATTATTTAATTGAGAAATGGTGCGACATTTGAATAATGGCTAATCCTTGATAATGGCTTCCTCCTCCTCCGGTTTTGTTTCGTCCTCTTTGTCTTCCTTTTCTCTTTCTTTGTCCTCCTCCTCATCTCCTCTTGTTCGTCTTCAACCTACTCCCGATCCAAATCCTTTGCTTGTCCCTTTTTCTGATGGTGTCTTATCTGATGCTGTCAGCTCGTTTTCTGAGGTGATCTCTTTCAATTCCTCTTTGATCTCTTTTTCTTCTTCCTTATCTGGTACAGATCTGGTGCAATCTTCTGTTTTGAACGATGTGCCTCTCAATGGAAATTTGTCAATCACCTATCAGAATGTTGGTTCTGCAACCATTGATTCTGCTTCTACATCTTCTAATCTTTCTACTGTTGGAATTGGTCAAGGTTTATCTGGATCTAATGTTGTTCCTCCCAATGGACCTGAACTTGCTAATCAGACTTTATATCTGTGACTCATCCGCCTATTGTAAAGAAGGATTATCTTTCTCTGTTTAACTCTCTGCCTAAAAATGCTGGATCGTATAAGCCTCAGCAGTTTGAAAAAATAAAAGATAAATCTAAGAGGAATCCTCCACCAGCTATTGTTAGAAAGGAAGGTATGAAATACTGGGATCATTACCTTTTGGTTTTTTTTCTTAATGGTTCATTATCTTATCTCTCTGTATCAAATTTTCTACGTGGATATTGGTCTTTAAATGGAGAAGTGGATATTAAATCTAATGGTTTATACTTTTATTTCAAATTTTCAAATGATCTGGATAGGGAGAAAATACTGAAGGTAGATCCAATTTTTATTAAGGGCCGCATGTTCAGTATCACAAAATGGGATCCATCCATTGGTAATGCCCAATCTCAAATTAAAAGAGTGCCAATATGGATTCACCTTCATAGAATTCCACTCTTGCTTTGGACTTTAATTGGGATTAACTGGTTGGCCTGTCAAGTTGGTAGGCTGATATGTTTTGATGCCAATACAGAGAAGATGCATAGGATTAGGTATGCAAAAGTGTTAGTGGAAATAGAAGCTGATTCTGATTTACCTCATTGTATTGAGTTAGGAGACTTAGGTGATTATTCCACCAGTGGTAGTATCCTATGACTGGAAACCTTGTATTTGTACCTCATGCAAAGTGTTTTGTCATTCAACTGTTGAATGTGATATACATGTCAATGAAAGCAAAGATGACAATGGAATTAATGATGGTTATAGTAAATTTAGACAAGTAAATATGACTGTTAATAGTAGGAAAGGACAAGACAATATGGTAGATAATCGTAGAAGGCAACAAGCACCAATTCAGCTTAACCAGAATGGATGGAATAGAGTGAATAACAAAAAAAAAAAGAAATTTTGGAGAATGAAGCAAGGTAAATTTGGGTCTGATGTGCAAAAAGATGTAAATGATGCCTTGAATAAAGTGGTTGAGATTACTGGTAATCAAGGAAATTCTACCGGGGTTAATAATAATGAGAGCATGCAAATTGATTCTTCAACCCTTGGTAGAGGCAATGATAATGTGGTGGTAGTGGATGTGAATGGCAATTGTGTGGTGCAAAAGAAAACTGATTTCTGTGTCACAGGAAATTTATTTGAAAAAGAAAATCAGAAAGGAAAACAATTTTTATAAGGCATTGTTCATCATAATCCTTTCTCATCTCTTTTTGATTTACCATCATCTGATTCATCTATCTCTCTAAATTATAACTTGTAATCTCCTTGTAACATTGGTTCATTATCTTGTTCATCCTCTTTCTCTACATCCTTTGGTAATAATTCGTGTGACTCTTTTAGTTTTCAGATTCCTTCATCTGCTGCTAATTCTTCATTATATTCTCACCTTGCTCCTCCTAAGGATATCATCCTTCCTCCACCTCCTAATCTAAATGTTGACTCTAACCCTCTCTCTTCTTTTAGCAATCAGGAAAAAGATCACACTGCAGTTCCTCCCGAATCCTTGATTAGTGATTTCGTAGCTTCAGCTTCTAAGACCACTTTTTTGAAATCTAAGAAAGGAAAAAAGAAACAAGTAGTTCAAAAATCTGTAACTGATGATGATATTGATGGGGGTACTGATTTCAATCAAGATGATGTACTTCCTATTGGCAGTCAAAAATCTCTTTCAAAAAGGAAAACTAGGCAGAGCTCTGCCCTTTCTATTAAATCTCCACAAGCTAAGAAATGATTCACAACGTATGTTTTTGGAACATTAGAGGGATGAATCTGCCCTCAAAGCAAAGTGAAGTTAAATTTTTTTATCCATAGTAGGAGTATTCATTTGTTATGTATCTCTGAAACTAAATTGGATACTTTTTCAATAGCTAAAGCAGTCTCCTTCATATCTCCAAATTGGAAATCTGATAATAATCTTGCCGATGTAAATTTTGACCGTTTATTGACATTGTGGAATCCTCATGTCTTTAATCTTTCAAAATTGTCCTCATCTGACCAATTTATTCACTACAAATGTGTATACATTCCTTCTAACACTGTCTTCTTGCTCACTTCTGTTTTTGCTTAGAATGCTATCTCCTTGAGACTCTCTTTTCTTCATAATCTTCATAATCTTAATCCTCTTGGAGATCCATGGATTTTAGGAGGTGACTTTAATTGCATGTTTTCCTCTTCACATAAATTGGGTGGTTGCTCTCTTACTATCAATGATATAGCTCCTTTGAATCAAGCTATGATCAAATCTAAAATTTCTTCACTTAATTGGATTGGGTCCTCTTGTACCTGGTCCAATAAGAGTCGCACTGGAAATCCTACTCCTTGTAAATTAGATCATACTTTTGTTAATTCTGCATTTTTCAATTTCTATCCTTTTTCATCTTATCATGTCCTTCCTCCTACCATATCAGATCATTGTCCTTTACTTTTATATTGAGGTGAAGCAGATGCCATTGTTAAAGGGAAGTCTTCTTTCAAATTTTTTAATTTCTGGCTTTCTCATGAGGATTTCTCAAATATTCTTTTATAGGTTTGGCAGCAAGATTTTGGCTTAAATCCTATGGACAAGTTGATTTATAAATTGAGACTTCTCAAAGTTCATCTTAAAGCTTGGTCCAAACATAATTTTGGTGATTTTATTAAGTAGTCTTCTCTTGTTAGATCTAAGCTTATTCAAGGGTAGAATTCAATGATTTCAAATCCTCAGGATTCACATCTACATATTTTGTAAAGGGAATTGCAGGACAAGCTAAAATTAATGTTGGATATACAATTTCAGTCAATGAAGCAAAAATCCTATCTTAGGAAAGAATTGGAAGCCAACAGAAATTCTAAATTCTTTCATAATTCTCTGGGATTGAATAATTTGAGAGAAGCAATTCATATGATTCATGATAAAAATGGAATTCTTATTACTTCTCAAAATGACATTGATAAGGCTTTTGTTAATTATTTTAGGGTACTATTAGCTCCTGAAGCTCTTCCTCCTTGCAATATTGAGCCATTATCTCATATACAGCTGCCTTTCCTTTCACATGGTCAGTCTATGGATCTTATCGAGCCAGTAACCAATGATGAAATAAAGCTAGAAGTACAAGGATTGGAGATCCAACTAGTTTAAGAGGGCCTGATGGATTTAATGCTTACTTTCTTCAAAAGTGCTAGACAATAATTGTTAATGATATTATTAAGGCAGTAAAATATTTTTTCTACTCAAATTCTTTACCAATTTCCTTTGCTGCCACTTTTATTGCTCCAGTTCCTAAAATTGATAATCCCTCACATGTATCTGACTTCAAACCCATATCATGTTGTAGTGTTTTCTACAAGATAATTTCTAAAGTGTTGGCTAATAGATTACAGACAGTTCTTCCTTCTATTATTTCATGTAATCAATCAGCATTTGTCCCTCGAAGATCTATAAGTGAAAATATTTTGATTGCCCAAGAATTACTTCATGGTTATGATAGGAAGAACATTTCTCCTCGTTGTATGTTAAAACTGGATACTAAGAAAGCCTTTGATAGTGTTTCATGGTCATCAGTGGTTGCTATTTTATCAAGAATGAATTTTCCAAAGCCTTTTCTTGCTTGGATCTACACCTGTATTTCATCACCAAGGTTTTCTATCTCTTGACATGGTTCTTTGCATGGTTATTTCAATAGTAAACGAGGAGTTAGACAAGGTGATCCCATTTCCTCATATTTATTCATTTGTATAATGGAACTTCTCAACTCTTTGATTATCAAACAAGTGGAATTAGGAAATTTGCAGCTTCATCCTAGATGTAAGAATCCTTTGATAACTCATCTTTGTTTTGCTGATGACCTAGTTATCTTTACCAAGCCCAATTTGTCAAATATTCAATGTTTACTTAATGTCTTACACTCATTTTATGAGATAACTGGTTTGGAAATTAACTTAAAGAAGTCTCATACAAAAGTTGCTGGTTTTAGTCAATTGGCATTGGATGAATTAGTTCAACTCTTTGGCCTGAATATCTTACCTGAAAATTCTAAATATTTGGGTTTACCTCTCTTCACTGGTAGAATAACTAAGGAATGTTGTATGCCTTTATATGAGAAGATTATTGCAAAAATGAAATAGTTGCCCTCATGTCAATTATCACAAGCTGGAAGACTCACAGTTATTTAATCCATTATTACATCTATGACCTCGTATTACTCCAGACACTACATTCTGCCTCTCAAACTCATCAACATGGTGGTGAGGCCATGAATAAGTTTCTTTGGCATGGTGATCCTTTTGCTAAAAAGCTTATTCCCATAGCATTTTCAAAATTATGTGAGCCAAAAAATAATGGAGGCTTGGGTATTATTAATCTTTTTCAATGGAATAAGGCAGCCATTTCAGTTTATATTGACAAGATTTTTGCTAATGAGAATTGTTTATGGTCTAAATTTGTGAGGAGTAATTTGATAAGTAAAAAAGAACCTTTGGACAATGCAAATTCCTAGCTTTTGCAGTTGGAGCTGGAGGCAAATTCTGAAGCTCAGAAGTTCCTTTTTGCCACTCATTCAATGCAGTTATAATCATCTGACTGGTTCATTTTGGCATATACCTTGGGCAGGTAAAGGTCTAGTTTTATATAATGTGGTTGATTATAACTTGAGGAGGAATTGCGGCATACCTGATTCTGCTAAAGTTGATGATGTGCTACATGATGAAGAATTCCTTTTACCACATAGCAGTTCTGCATTATTAAGAAAGCTTTGGCATGAAATTACTAGTAGTGTTAGAACTGATAATAATAGAATAACTTGGATGGGAAAGAGCCACACTATCAGATCAGTGTATAATCATTTATGTGGTGAAAAGGCAATTTTTCCTTGGTATAAAAGGGTGTGGAATTTGATGAGTAATGCAAAACAGAATCTCTTACTTTGGAAGGTGATGTCAAATGCTTTGAATACCAAAGATAAGTTGTTCAAATTAGGAATTACAACTGATGACATATGTGTTCTCTGTCGAGCTGAAACTGAATGCAATACACACATATTTTTTGAATGCTGTTTTGTTTATCAGTTATGGAAGAGGGTGCTTGATTTTGGGAAGTTGCATCAGCCTGCATGCTGTAGTAGAGATGAGTGGTTCAACTTATTTTAAGGCAACAAGATGGAAGTCGAAAAGAGGATTAATTCTTTTAAGAATTCTGAAGATATTTATGATGAAAATTTGGACTGAAAGGAACCGTAGAATCTTTTCTTCTACTGATCTGTGCTCAGATGCTCTGTTCTCTATTATTATCAAAGCAATTCTTAAGAAGAATGGATGATCTCTGGTCTATGATTGGCTATTCTGTTTTGGTTACTTTGATGATGTTTAGTTGATTCTGGCTTGTTGTTTTTGTAATCTGTAATAGGTAATTGTTAATGTGTCGTGTCTTTTTGTTTTAGTGTTAGCATTGAGGTTTTTTTCATTTTGCTTGTTTAGATCTTATCTTATTTTTCCTCAATGCTAACAATTATAGTTGAATGTTACATGTAAATTTGTTGTTGTGAATAAAGTCTTATTTGCCTTTCAAAAAAAATTAACATTATTTAATTATTATTTATTTATTTAATGATTATTTATTTAATTATAGAGATTAATAAGTACTTAATTACCAGTTAATTAGGGATTTTTTTTAGCATAACGGTTGTGTAAAGCGGATCTACACATCCGGTTCATATATTATATAGCTAATAGGATAATATAAATCGGTCAATAGGCCTGACCGATGGCACATGTAGTGATAGGTATGCATGCAGGTATGCATGCACTGAAGTACGTTGCGCTTAGCGCAAATAGTTACATACATAGATAATTTACATATAGCAAAAATACACAACCAAAAGATAAACATACGAGCTAAAGTGCGTAGCTCCAAAACGTTGCTAGTAGAAATCATCAAAAAGACATGCGGAAGTGTACGTGGTGCTTGAGTGTTGGCTGAGCAGGTGGAGATTACCATGGGCAGGGGTAGTTCCTTTGTTGTTGGTGGCCCAACACCTCTGAGCTGGCTACTGGTTTGTCCCAAATGGTGGTAGTATCCATGATGGTAGGTATGTATGGTGCTGACTGGATACCGGAAGCTGATGCGTTAAGCCTGGCGCTGCGGCGGACGCCAGATGTTGATAGTGCAAGAGCAATCATCGGAGACAAGCCATTCAAAGGAGGTGGTGGTGTGTTAATGGCTAGCGAGAGGTCTGGATCATCAAGAAAGCTGGGAGTGGTTACAAAGGGAAAGGGTTTAGACAGGTCAATGTCGCTGAGGGGTTCCCATCTCGGTTCGGGCGACGACCATGGGTCCTATCCAAATAGACCCATCACTCCTATGGAGCTGTCAGATAGCAGGAGCGGGGCAGGGTTAGCTGGAAGTAGGGCAACAGGTTCAAGGATGGTAGCTTACATCTACATGGCGTCAAAGCGGCTCTCTGGGTCAGGTATGGGTAAGCTGAAGGGTTCCATCATAAAGCCGCGGTTGTTCTCCCACTGGTTACCAAGGAGTAGGTCTTCTGGGTTAAGGGTTGGGTGAAAGTGGTCCTACTCCTCGACTGTTGTGACATAACGTGCGTGGTTGAGGTAGACGGAGTATGTGGCGGGTAGGGTTACAGCCTTAAGGTATTGTACTCTGGTGAAGACAAAACGGAAGTCCCTTTGGGCCCATCCACAGTCATCGGCCCTAAGGAAAAGGCCATCTGGGTAAATAGCGGTGGTTAGGCAATCATGGAGGTGCCAGAGCTGTACGGGGAAGCCTCGTATTCTAACCCACGTGGTAGGCCAAAAATCTCTGATAATGGGTTCAGGCATCCAGGCTTCGAGAGTAAGCGAGCTTCCAGTCTTGTGAATGAACCGACGGTTGTGGAAGGCGTGGTAAAGGTCAATTGAGGGGAACTGGATTAGGTAGCCATGGCCGGCGATGATGTAGATGTTCCATTCATAATGGTGGAAGAAATCAGAAAGCGTGGAGCGTACTGAGTGGATATTCCAGTATCCAGCAACGATGGAGGTGCGGGTGAGGTTGGTGGCATTGGTGGGGAGAACCATGTTTGTTAAAGTGGGAGAAGAGTTAGGGTGAATTGGGAGCGGATTTAATAGATAGAGGCGATTTGTTGGGGAGAGAGATAGATGGTTTGATATCTGGCATGTGTAAGGGGAAGAAGATGATATGATAGCCAAATGATCTTCTATAGAGGAATTCACAGAGGTTGGTGCAATGAACGAAGCAGGATTTTCTTAATGGTGTTTTGTCCAACATGTGCAGCTTTTATGTGAATGCCCGAGAAATCCACGCTTGTAGAAAATCCTAGTATTCCTACAGTTCTTTTCCATGTGTCCAGAAGAGGCACAGTGGAAACAAAGACGTTAGATTTCAAAAAATCTACAGTGCGCGCCAAAGAAGTGAACGTTGGCAGCAGACCCTTTCTGATCGCCATAGAAGACGACGTACTTAAGTCTTAATTCAAGTAACTTAATTTTAATTTAATAATTAACAAAGTTAATCATTGTTTAACAACTTTAATTAAGTGTTAATTATGACAAATTATGTGAATAAAATTTATTTTAATCAATTAATTATTTAATAAAGGTTTAATAGCTTATAATTATGAATTAAGTTAAATTTTAACTTAGGAACTTTATTAAGGTTTTTTAATTACTATTGGAAGTTTAACACTTATTTAACTATTTAATAAATATTAAATTGATTTTTAACTATTAAATTAATTATTATTTTAAAAGATTAATTAAATGTTTAATTATTTATTTCAACGGTTATTAATTATTTAAATATTGATTTGGAACTAAATTATTTAATTTAAAAGTTTATTTATATTTAATAATGAGATTAATATTATGTGATTGTTAAATAAATAATTTTAAGTTGAATATCTTATTTTCCAAGGATATTTAGAAAGGCACTTTTATTCCAAGGGATCTCATTATCAATTACCTTTAAGTAACCTCATGGGTTAGGTATTAGGTGACATTTGTTAGTAGAACCAAACATCATTCTACTATTAGTTCAAAATGAATTGAATATTAGGGATACTTGTTAGCAGAACAAAAAAAAAACCCTTTCTGCTAGTAGTTGAATTTAGAAATCTATTTAACAGGACAAATCACCCTCCTGTTATAATATTACTGTGGACATGTTATATTTTGGGTGTTATTGATATGTTATGTGATGATAAATAAGTGTGGCCCTCTATTGGTAGAATTTGTCTCTATTCTACTATAACTTGATTATTAATTACGTTGGACATATTGGCAAAACAAAAACCCATTCTACTACATTGTTAGTTTTGGCTTGTGTTTAGCAGAACAATTCACTATCCGCTATTAGTATAACTTTGTTAAGTTAAAAAAATTAGGTAAGAAACATTGTGGTCTCTAAGCCGCTTTTGGATTTTGAACTTAATAACTTATTCTTTTGAAAAGTATAAGAGTTTTTATCATTTTAAATTATAATATTCAATGATATTTAATAATGATCTTAGCAAAGATATTGTGTAGTAATGTAATGTTTTATTGATTGATAAAAACTATCAATTATTGTTTGGGTTTATAATTATTTGGAAGAAGAATTCGTTTAAAGAAGTAACTTGTTTATGCAAAGGTATTTCGAATCTTTCCTTATTTAAAAGTAAAAAAAGAAAGAGAAACGTTAATTATTAAGATATTTATCAAAGAAGTTACTAGATGGATTGAAATTATGGAAATTATTTTGGAATAAATATCATTTGAAATTTAGTCAACTTGGATATTTATAACTTGAGATAGCAAACTTCTATTATTTCAAGGATAAAGTTATGTTGAGTTAAAGTGTGAGGGGTAATAAAACACCCCAACTTGAATGGCTTCTTTGTGGTTTAAGGAATAATATTAGTTTGTAATAGAGAGATGATTCTCAAAATCATTATTTCCTTAAATGATTTTTTACTTAAAGGACAAGGACTTAGAAGTTAAATTAAGTGATTTAGGTTCTAGCAACCCATAAACGACAAATTACAAATGAGAAACCATCTTAATTGGGATTTAAAATACGTACCTATATCGGAGGATTAAGTATTGTATCGTTTTGAGATAAGAGATTTGAAGTTTGATTAATAAGAAATTAAATAAATAAAGGCCTAGTGATTGTTATGGGAAACAAACCAATTGTTGTTGTTGTGTGTGTTTTTTATAGTTAAATAACCGACTATGAAATATGGACCAAAATCTTACTTTGAAAATACCTTGGGGAATTGCTTGAGTTATACGGTATAGTCATCCTTGTTAATGGTTTACTATGTGTGTAAACCTTGACTAGTTCCCTAAGGACAAGGGATGATGATATCCATCCACTAACGGTTAGGAGCTGAACTCCGTAATTATCCTTGTCTATTTATTTTCTAAAGAACCGGGGATGAGTTTACAGGAAACTATGGACAGTCATTTCGAAGAGGCCGGGATTAGATCAAGTATCCGAAAACCATTTCGTTCCGATTGAGCGCCGAATGTAGAAGACTTTGAAAATGATGAAATCAAGGACAACTTGGTGGATAAAGTTAAAGGCGTTGACCTTTGAAATGGAAAGGACTGCTTATCGATTTCTCCGGTTGGCTACCAGGATTATGCCTATTGCATTAGTCCCTACGTCCTCGGTTTTGCATGATGCAACGAATTCTTCTTACTAATCCTACGAATTATTCCTAACACGACGTAGTAAAAGAGTACCTTTGGTTTGTACTGCTCCTGGACAACTTGTATGGATGTATGCCTGACATTGCATTTCATAAATTACATACATTGATTTTTACAAACATACATTTGTTTGGTGGCCAAGAAGGCAACTTCTTTAAGCTTAACACCCTTCTTTAAAACGTATGAGCTTAGAGGTTGTATTTTTACGGATGTCAATTTTTGATCGACAAAATGGAGATGTAACATCTGAAGATGGATGTATGGAAGGTAAAAAACATAGCCTCTAGACTCTTCAATCAGTAATGACTAAAACAGGGAATAGGCTTGAGGGCTATATGGGTTGCACCCACTAGGGTATTATCATCACCTGATCTAGGTTCAGTGTTGACCCATTTTGTATGCTTAACATTTGGTGGTTGCTGATCACAACCATGGTGATGAAATATTCAGTACAATTCAGAGAGGGGTTGGACGGTCCTGGTTTGCAGGGAGTCCATGCGAGGCTCTCGGTATGCTTGTCTAGAGAGGTACCGTGATAGGTGGTACCCCAATGCCTTATCATTGTATGGAATCCAAACTCCGATACACGCCTTTATGGTTTTAGACGTAAACCAATTATGCTGAAACGTGAGATGCAAGCATTCCGAATATTTTCTAAGTACTTGTATTTTAGACACTATTATAATATCATGAGATGTTGTATAAAGAGTTTTAGTTATCGTAAGGTAAAAAATCGTCAGTGTTTAAGTACAATGTAGTCTTACGAGATACCTTTGTTTTTAAATTGGTTTTGAAAATATAAGAATCAAGTTGTTTAAGTTTTCTCACATCGTGCCCATGTCTGACTCGGAGTTTTATTTTTCTTTCCCTAAAACTCTTGGGTGCCCAAATTTTTATGAGCAGCTAAGTGTTCAGGTTTTCACAGATTCATTTTGAACTCAGAAGAGAAGCTGTAGTCCAAGACGTATTTCCGCTGTGCTATTGTGTTCTTGTGTTATATAAGTAGTTCGGAAAGGTTATTATACATGTCCAGGTTAGTATTTGTTGTCTACTCTAATGTGTATGCATATGTAGTAAAAGTTCTTTCGGTTTGAAAAGACTTGTTATATATTATATTTTATCCGCTATGATTGTGAGACTCTGTTTTATCTTCTTTTCTTTAGCCTCTAATGATTCGGTCTTCCGGCATATGTCATTAAAGATTAATATATCATATAATAAACCTTAATCACTTTAATTTAACATGGCTGATTGTAACGACTTAGAAATTTCAACGTTTAAAATATGAATTTAATTAAGGATTTAACATTAATAATCAAGACTTATATTTGATTTTTTTAGAATTATAAATCTAGTTTACTTTAAATTAGTTTCGAATTTATCTTGTATGTTCAAATTTAATTTCGAAGTTTAAATCTGAATGTTTTAGTTTAAATTTAAACATCATTAATAAATTAAATGATTAAACTGTAATCATTCGAATATTTGGGATTTTTATTTTTGAAATTCAATTTAAGAATTTATAATCTAATTTATTAAATTTAAATTTGAAATTGGTTTTAAACTTAATTATTGCATGTATTTGAAATGTATAAAAACACTTATATTTGTTTGTATGCTCTAGAATAATAAGTAGTATGTGCAAAATATTAAAAAATACTTCTTTAATATTTTGCACACTTGTTTAAAATTTGAGAAACCCATTTACACTTATCCCTGTTCAAAATGTCCATTCACCACGTGTTAGTTTGCTTCGACAAATTTTCTCCATGCATTCATTTATTTTCCCTGCTCTCTTTTATTCCAATCGAAACCCATCTTCTCTCATTTTTCACTTTCCACCTGAAACCCCTCTTCCCAAATCATTCGTGAAAAAAATGGCATCTATCCCAAATCGGAACCACCGCCTCTCCTCCACAACAAAACCCCTCATCATCACCGGTGCCCTCCATGTGCTCCCCGCCATCAGTCCTTTTCCATCATCGTAAGCTGTTGCCTCCTCTCATCGAACGCCAGTCCATCTTTGAGCCACAAGCACCAACACCTTTCTATGGTGTTCGATTTGAGAAAAAGGGAAGATCCCGAAATAGCAAACCGTCGCAACCTAGAAGAAAACACCTGCGCCAAATTGTTGTTGCCTCTCCTTTCCCGAACCAGCCCCACGTCATCAGTCAACCAATCTGAGCCTTTAATCATTGTTCTAAGGTGAGTATTTTCTCAAGATTTATCTTGGTTCAAATATCTTGGCCCCAGTAATTTAAATAAAATAAATAATTAAACCTGTGTTGTTTCATATCGGTTTGTTGCATTTTGCTATTTCACAAATAAACTAAATATGGTTGAGGTTTCACTATGATGCCTATCACTACTGCATTGTTTGGATGCTATTTGTTTGGTTGTACCTTACCTGGTCCATATTGTCACTATTGTTGCATATTGTTTGAATGCCCTGAATATACTCAATTATTTGGATATAACTTGAAAACCTGGCATTAATAAAGTAGTACACTAAATTTTACCTACATACTTGGGTCTTACCAGTAAATTTTGATATAGGACCAAGACATTACTTTAGTTATATGTACATAGCTTGTTTTAAAACACCATGCTTTGTCTGGTTATGCACTATTAACCATGAATATTGGGACTATTAGTGAATGTTTCTATGCACACATATTATAAGAATTAGTAATTACTTGTTTCTCCTAAAATGCTTACTAAATTTTAAACCTGTGTTGTATACCTTGCTTCAAAAATCTGCATGCATACTTGAAACACTAATTGTGCATGTTTTCCTTGTTGCACACTTAAATCATATATGTGTATACATATATATTATATATGTGTGTGTGTGTATATATATATATAATGTGCGGACATGAAAACTTGAATCTATTTACTTGAACTTGGACATGCCACTGATTCAGGCCATATCCACATATTTATTGACCTAAGGAACCTGATTTGGGTTTAGGCTTGAGTGTAGAACTGTTTAGGCAATTTTGCCGCACCCGTGCACTTATGTGATTATGCAAATTTCAAACTAGAAGACATGGTGTTACTTTGATTTGTAACTTGCCACATTTTCATTGGTCCACTTTTTTTTGCCACGAAATGGATACATGCCATTTTATTTTCCTTGAGTTGATTTGCTCATTGTATATGCATTTTTACCTATTACTCCCTTAAATTCTAATGCTATCACTTGTTCTCTGCACCGACTTTCATGATGAATATACCCCATGTCACAGTTATTGTTGCATCTA
The DNA here is from genome assembly GCA_030737875.1 of Allium sativum. Taxonomy (NCBI): domain Eukaryota; kingdom Viridiplantae; phylum Streptophyta; class Magnoliopsida; order Asparagales; family Amaryllidaceae; genus Allium; species Allium sativum. The sequence continues at coordinate 55,457,078 of CM060916.1, read as the reverse complement.
TACTAAAAGTGTTAAGACTATTTAGACACTATGGATTTGAACTATGTTGATACTTGCCTGCACCTGCTTTGAGTCCTTAGCACCTTATATGTGCTATATATATATATATATATATATATCTTAGCTTGGATCACTTGGTTTCATTGGCACAATGTACATTTTCATCCTCTATTACGTTAGTTGTCATATGAGCAGGCATACCACTTGCAATTTCATTTGCAGTGCTACCACTTTTACTATGTGCATTTAACATATGTTGGCCTGCCACTATATACTTATAACTGATCGTGAACTGAACATCATGTTGATGTATTTGGCCCGGTGTCTTGTCTTGATCTATATTCAAATATGTTGTTTTATTACATACATAAGAACATGTGTTACCTTTGAGTTTCTTTCTGATTATAAACCTGAACTAAGTTTTGATTTCTGTTATGCGCATTTGGACCCACTAATGATTGATTCATCCATATTTAAAACCTGACTGCTTATTTTCTGCATTGTTTGGACCCATGGGGTTCAAGCTACCACTATATTTTGAGTATGCCTATGGTCAAATAATATCACTTCTATTAATTTTCCTGTTATGTTACTCTGTTGATTCCAGGTTTCTGGGTTGCTGAGGCTGTACACACGAGTACATGTACATGTGTGCACATGCTAGCTCCTATGACCACTTGATCCACATACTGATATAGAACAGATGCTACATAACTGTGTATTTGCATAAGACATGCATTTAAAGTTAGGGTTAACTATTATATTTTACTTTTTATTGAAGTTAATTTATTTGAACAAAGATTAATCCTGATTCGAGTGTTTTATGTTTTGCATGGAATGCTCGAGTTAGACCTGAGAGTTACAGCGTAGATTTGAAGTTTGACGAAGTAGGGATTTTCGAACATGCATGCGCTCTGAAGATAAATTCAGTAATTTTTATTGTATTAAATTGTATTAGAAATTCGGTTGTATATAAATCATTGTACAAACTATGATATTTATATAAAAAAATTCCGTTGTGAGATATTGATGTTTATTCTGTTTGTGATTCGGTGCGATATTCCGTTTAAACCCTGTAAGCTAAATAATTATTTGTCATTTTAAACGTTTTGAGTTGGTTTAATTACCAACTTGGACCGGTAAAAAAGGAAGGTCATTACAATGTGGTATCAGAGCTTGTGTTTGACAAAGCTTAGCTTATTAGGTTTGAAACTCATTAGAGATAGGGCAGCTTTGCCACCCTAAAATGAGTGGAATCATCACTAAAATTACTCTAGAGAGAGTGTATTTTGAAAATATAAAGTATGTTGAAATATAAGGTATTGTGAAATTAAATCCTTTACGAAATCCCCACTCTTCGAATGCATTCCTTTGATAGTTCTATTTGAAAAGGCCTTCCTAGATTTGAATCTTGATTCTATTCAAAAACCATCGTTGAGTTGTTGCGGTTTGTCGAGAAATATGTGCATAAGTTAAGTGAATTAATAAAAGGATTAATTGTTGAGAATAATCCGAAGTTCTACTTGTCTTTCCATAATAATCCCAAGTTTGGATTATTTCTGAATAATCCAAAGTTTGGGGGTGTCTTCCTATAATGATCCCGATGACTTTTTGACATGTTATTTTGGGATCAATATGGGAAGACACCTCCAAACTTCAGATTAATATGGAAAGACACAAGTAAATGAGATTAATATGGGAAGACACCACTAAACTTCGGATTATTCAGAAATAATCCAAACTTGGGATTATTATGGGAAGACACGTTAAACTTTGGATTATTCTTGACAAAATCCTTAATAAAATAAGTTATTCAGTAATTAAACTTGATCAAGTATTTGGAAAACACTTGTAAGAACAAGTGATTGTTGAAATTTTGAAAATGTTAACTAAGTATGTATGATAAGTGGATTAATGAATTGAAAACATTGAACCATTGAAATGTAATAAGAAGTATATATTCTAAATGAAGACAAATTGTGAAATAAAATGGTATATCAATCTAGTTATAACTATGGATATCTTTTGGCTAAAATTTGAGAATTTGATTCCGGAAATTTTTGAAATTGATTTCCAAGGTTTTGGAAAAATACTAGTAGTATATACAAGTATTTTCGAATAGAAATGTTTAAAGTGATTTTCTGAACTATTTTTAAAAAGGAAAATATATGAACGGAGAACCAACTTTTGTCGCTAGAAAATAGTTTCGATGATAATTTTACGTCATGTGAATTTATTCTTAAGTGAAAATAGGGGAGACCACTTTGGTAGCTTTGCTACTTGTTTACCTTGATCAAATGAAGTTGATTTATGAAGCATGATTTGATATGTAAATACATATGTACATTTTTAATGAATAAAAGAAAATCAGGAATTAATTCTCGAGTTTGGTGGAATGATAATCCCATGTATTAGGATAGTGTAATTGTACATCTTGAAGAGATGTCTTGATAAGAAATGATTGACTTCATGATTTCCAATTATTGAATTGAAAAATATATTTTTTGACTATTTGAATGATCCAACCCTTTGTGAACAGGATTTAAGTTTTAAGTTGAGTATAATCTAAATAGCTCAAAGGAATTAAATATTGAAAATGAAAAAAAGGATATTTTATAAGTATGAAAATTAAAAATATTTTGAATAAAATTTTGTTTTAAGGAATATTTTAACAAAGGTAATAATTATGAAAATTTATTTTAGCTTGAAATTTAAAATCAAAGGGTTTTGATATTAAATTTGCAAACTTAGATTAATGTGTTAAAATATTTAAATTGAAAGGTATGAATTTACTTAACTAATTCAATGAATGGCTTTAATTTACTGGAATTTAGTTAGTATTTTGACAGTAGAAGATAAATGCAAAGTTAAATGGTGTTTAAATTTAAAATTTGAATTGGTTAACTTAAGGATTCTGTTGAGTTTAGTGGCTTAATAGATTAAAAAGGGAAAATTTTGACTTATTGTAACACCCCACCTCCGCTAGGGTCACTCACAACGGGAATGCACTAGGTTTGGTGAAGCATTATCGAGGTAAACATGCACAGAAATATTACAAGACAGAACATATACAAAACAGCGGAAGTAAAACAAATTTCATTACCTTATAAAATAAGGTCTAAAGCCTTTTACATCAAATACATCAAAACCTGTCTTGCAATAGTAAAGAAGCATAAAACCTTTTCATAAATTATTCCCCAAAATAAAGCGGTGAAGCAGCCATAGCCAAGAGAAGACCAAGCTATACACGATGACCTTCAAGCATAAGAGGTCCGAACTAAACAACAACATTTCCTCCCTGAAAACCTAGGGGGGAAACGGAAGACAAAGAGGCGAAAGAAAACGGGGTCAGTCATAAAGACTGGTAAGTTCTATCTACTTCCAGTATAAAAACAGGTAAAGGTAACATGACATGCATAAACTGAAAATAAACATAAGGATGTCGACAAGATAGATAAGCTAACCCAAGATAACTGGATGAACTACTGTATCAAGATAAACTAAGGTATCATGATAAACTACGGTGTCAAGGTAAATCAAGGTATCACATCGTCAGGTTTCTATCAAGCATACTATCCCAAGGTATCTATCATGTACAACATTCCCCGGTATTTATCATGTATATTTACTCTGCACCTCTCGTACTAGTATCCCAACCCGCGTCATGTGTTAACTATGAATGTCCCTTGCCCAATGTCATGTAATGGTCCATGTCAACCTAATATATAGCATATGTAGGTTTTTCCCAACTCGTATGTTCCTTTCCATGTATAAGTTCAGTCTTTTGCCGTAGGTCGTACGGCTTTCCCATGTAAATCTATACCATCTCAACGTAGTACCATTTTATCCTTGAAGTTGTTTTGGACTGCTACCCTTGATCTAGTTATGTTTTCTTACCATGAACTATCGCGTGTTCACTTAGGATTTATGCCAACTAGGACCACTAGGGATTATGCTACTTAATGAACGTATTCGTAACTTGGTTTGGGTATTAGCCACCTAGGACCACTAGGGATTATGCCACCCGTCAACCGCGCCCCTTATCCCACGTATGTATCGTGAATCGTTTTCCATGTCTAGACGCACATGTATCTCAATGTGCCACCCGAGTTCCGTGCCAGGGCAAATCAAGAAATACGGAACTCGGTCGGGAGCTTTAAGTCGTCTGCTGATGCAGATATCAAGGTCTATTTTTTGTATCCGTGGCTGTGGTCCCACGTGACCCCTCCCTCAACTACTGAAAGGCAATCCAAGAAAAATCATGTATGAGAACTACATCCCGGCCCCACTATAGCCCCACTTTCCTACGGGCCAACCTCACCCATGACTCGATAGCAAGAACATGGTCTGTTGGGAGTTCTCTGCCTTTCCGTTCGTACACGGTTGACTAAAGATGGTAGGTAGTCGGCGACGTGCTATCCAGGGCAAAAACAAGTATCGTCGATTCCACGCTAATCCATCCCAGTCTTTAGGTCGCTCGCATAGCAATCAAGGCATACTCTTGGCTCTTCTACCGCAGACCTTAACCTCTATGAGGCCGGGTTTCATGGACCATCTGCCACCTCACAGAGGGATACCAAGAGTACCCTCACGTCCCCCGAAGCTACCGCTTCGCCACCCAGTTCGTTGGAGCCTTTATCTAAGTCAGATAATTTGCTCCTCCTCGCGTTTTAAGCGATGACCTACCGTATCGGGTTACTCATCTATCTATGAACTGGTCCAAATTCCTCGACTAAGAATTACTACTTAGTTTCCCAAACTAAGGTTTACCACTTAGTCTCCTTTCCCGTTATCCTTGTTAATCCCAGTTTTTCCACCTAGCTCCCTGAACTAGGGTTTTGTCTAATGGGTTAAGTATTGTCATTTAAGTTCATGGCTTAACCTGCCTACGAATCATGTCAAGATTTGGCTAAGTATTCAAGTCCAAGACCTAGCCCTACAAATTGGTTAAGTATACCAAGAAGCTCATGACTTAACCCTATTCAATCATCAAGTCAAATTGGTTAAGTATTTGTTTATCTTAACCCTATCAGATTATCGTGTTAGGTTGGTTAAGCATAGATTATCTTAACCTCATCGGATTATCGAGTCGGATTGGTTAAGTGTAGGTTAACTTAACCCCATCCACTAATCGTATTAGAATGGTTAAGTATATTTAAACGACCCTGTGACTTAACCTTGTCAAGTTCTCATATTAGATTGGTTAAGTATGGTTGCTTAACCTCATCAAATCATCATGTATAATTGATTAAGTATAAGTTACTTAACCCCATTAAATTATCATGTTAAGTTGGTTAAGTATTGGTTACTTAACCACATTGAATTACCAAATTTAGATTGGTTAAGTGTTTAACTTAACCTCATCGAATTGCCGTGTTTAGATTAGTTAAGTGTAGGTTACTTAACCCCATCTAATTACCGTGTTTAGATTAGTTAAGTGTAGGTTACTTAACCCCATCTAATTACCAAGTCGGATTAGTTAAGCGTAAATTATTTAACCCCATCTAATTACCAAGTCGGATTAGTTAAGTGTAAATTACTTAACCCCATCCCCTAATTGCCTTATATGGTTAAGAGTCATTAAGAAATCAAGTCCGGTTCCACTTAACCTACCCATTCGTGTCATATCGGTTAAGTGTCATTAGTCAAAATTACTTAACCTTTTCATGTGGCATTAATTAGATTAATGCACCCCAACCTCTCACATTAGACTTTGTTGTGGTTACTAGTTAAGCCGGGCGGGTCCGGGTAGATTTATACCACAACCTAGTCTAACCTCGGGTCTTAAGTGACTACTCACATTGGGTCCTATTGTTTGTAGCCACAAGTTAAGCCGGGCGGGTCCGAGTAGATTTATGCTACAAACTCAACCCAACCTCGAGTTGGCCACTTTCATGTTTGGTCTAGTGTCATATTCCACTTACAACCCATACGTGTCTAGTTTCAAGTCCCATGTTTACCCCACATGTCATGTCCCCATTTAGGTGTATCATGAGTGTCATATTTTCATGAAATCCCATGTCAAATTATCATGTCATAATCATGCTCGTCTATCCTACCCCAAATCGTGTTTCCAACCCAAGTAAAAGTGAGTCAATATAGTAAGGATACTATGCTACATATTGGCCTCAAAGCATGCACGATGCCAAAAAGGGGTTGGCCACAAATATGCATGGTATCATAAGGGGGTTTGGCCTCAAAACATGCATAGTATCATAAGGGAATTTGGCCACAAACATGCATAGTATCATAAGGGAATTTGGCCGGCCAAACATGCATAGTATCATAAGGGAATTTGGCCACAAACATGCATAGTATCATAAGGGAATTTGGCCACAAACATGCATAGTATCATAAGGGGTTTGGGTTCATTTACATGCATAAGCCCCAAAGTCAAATCTTTGCCAATGTTTCACAAGTCCAATGGTTCCCAAAGGTTCATGCTAGCATTCCATAGATAAAGATTCAAACTTGCAAGATAAACTAGGTTAAGCATAACATGAGTGGCATGATTAAGTCGCTAAAACTTAGCCCAAGGACACAGATCATAGAAAAGGGGAAAAGTTAGGTTCACATAGGCTAGCATACTTATGTTTCATCGCATTTTATTCCATGTCACATTAGAACCACCGTTAGAATCTACAAGTAGCTAGAACTTACATGCAAGGCTTAGGGAAGGATCATGCATCGTCTTGACGAAGAAAGGTGGCTCCTTTGTTGAAGAATCTTCATGAAACTTGCGTAGCAACGTTCATCCTCCTCGATTTGGTGTAGAAAGCTTGCACCTTTTGATTTGAACCCGATTTGAATGCATAAGCCCTTGGAGTTGGAGATGGAGGCCATGATCAAGATAGATTTTGGCAGCACTTAGTTGTAGGATTGATTTTTAGTGATTTAGGTTAGGTCCTAGGGTGTTTTTATAGAGATTAGGAGTAGTTTAGGCCCTTAGATTAACCCTAGGATAGATCTGAACCCTCAAAACCCGTCACAGGCCAATAGACCAGACCCAAATGAGCAACAGGTGCACCAGGTCGTCCAGACCCAAAATGGGTTTCTGGGCCAGGTCGACACCCGTGTCGACTGGGCAGTCGACCTGCCCCTGGCCGTGTCGACTCCCTAGTCGACACCCCAGTCGACCTGGGGCTTGGGCGGGAATTTTCCCGCCCAGTCTTGTTTGGCTCCAGATTTGAATTTCGAACTGTTTTTGAATTTGAATTTTTCTGAAAACTTTGACGGGCCATAACTGGGTCATACGGAATCCGATTTTCGAAAACTCGGACTCTATTTCGCGTATTTTTTCGAGACGAACGCAATGGCCTAAGTTTCTCCTGATTCAGATTTTATAATTAAATTCTGCCTTGATTCTCGTCCTAGCATGTTGTAAAAATCCGGGTTGTTACATTCTCCCCAACTTAAAGGATTTCGTCCCCGAAATCTCCAAGTTAGGAAGAACGTATCCTACCATCCATCATCCATCTACTCAAAACATCATCCACAAGCAACCATTGTCCTTAGACGATTTCTAATGCCATATGAACATATGCAGAACGTGTGTGTATATGCTCCTTAGCTAATGCTAATGATCAGGCCTGAATGATCTTTCTAATGCAAAATATGTTTAGTGCCATGGATCCAACATGTATGCAAATAGTCCTAGTCATATAAACACTATATGTGTGCACAACCATTCATCCACATGCAACATCCACATGATAACATATTCAATTTCATCCATAAACAAGTATAAATACTCGTGCATATGCAACATGAAATGTGACTGAGTCGATCTAGTATCTAGTGTGTATTCGCGCATCCACGAGCAACCACTTGCAACCATTTGCAACCACTTGCAACCATTTGCAACCATATCAATCATAACATGTTTCAAATACATGTTTACATCCATAGGGTTCTACCTAAGGTTCCCCAAGATAGGGTCGAGGAAATAAACAAGATAAACTCCTTATGGGGTTTGCAACGGAAACAGGATCGAGAGGATATCCACCAAGCGATAGCATGCAAGCAAGCTCTACAGGAGAACCAGGGATCAACGATATACTCTTAAAAAGAGACATGATGCGCGCGTCTAAGCCGCATTTCCATGAGCTTAATTCCATTGTGTCTTGACTGCCTTTGACTTCATGATTTTCGTAGCTTCTTGATTCCTATTTCCAAGGTATGAGTTGGAACTCATTTCACTGTCGCCTCTCGTTTCACTTTCACTTATTCTTTCCCTAGTATGCTCGGCTCAAACATATCTGCGTACTCATGCAAGCTCTCCAAAATTCACTGGTGAATTCTGGATCTCGTTTACCGATGCCAATCCATGTTACCACGTGCACTTACTAGGGTGATTCCTATAACCCATGCTTGAGCGGAATGAACCATCCGCCTTAGTGGCGAACGTTACTCGATCAGATCCGAGATTTCCGATAAATGCATCAAGAGATTCTAGGTAACTAACCATGACAGAACCCAAAAGGTTACACGAGACTTCGAGGGTATTACCAAGGCAAGTTAAGAGTTTGACTACCCTCCTTTCAAAACCGAGAATGGAATCCCTTACTGGATAACCGCTTCATCCCTAGAATCCATCCATAGCTCAGCAATAGAAGCATTGCTTCTAATCTCAACACTTGGCATAGACGTTCTCAAATCCAAATAAGTCATGAATAAATGGACCGACTCTCCAACCAGATTTTGGGACTTAAAGTGGGATCCTCTACCATGCTAGTACTAAGGTGAAGAGACTTAACTATCGAGGCAGACTTAAATGATGCGATGATCAATACAAAGTCTAGACGGGATGATAGAAAAGAAAGGCTAAGCCTTTAACAGAAACGGTACCATTTCTCTTAGGTACGCTTAGAAATGAGAGCATACAATTGCCCTCTCGCTGATCTTGTCCTTATCTTCCTTTGTGGATCAAGCCATACCAACAAGTTTCTTATTCTTAAGCTCGTGTCGTTTATCCTTGCTCTTATTATCCCTTCTTATAACTTCGGTAACAGGTCTCTCGAGAACTTCCTCCATCGCACGGGAAAACACTTACGTAGCTAGACAAGGATTAGTCGCAGTTAAAACTACTGTGACTACAGATGGAGGAAAGAAAGGAAAAGAGATTCAGTCAAGGAAACAAAGGATAGTGCTAATGGCTTTTGGGGAATAGCCTTTAAAAACTTTTCTTGAAAAATGCTTCTTTGTAAACGGTTTCTCAAATAGTTTTCAGAAGGTTTTTAAAACTTTTGTCCAGTCTGGTAACCTTCTGCTCTGATACCAAATGTAACACCCCACCTCCGGTAGGGTCACTCACAACGGGAATGCACTAGGTTTGGTGAAGCATTATCGAGGTAAACATGCACAAAAATATTACAAGACAGAACATATACAAAACAGCGGAAGTAAAACAAATTTCATTACCTTATAAAATAAGGTCTAAAGCCTTTTACATCAGAATACATCAAAACCTGTCTTGCAATAGTAAAGAAGCATATAACCTTTTCATAAATTATTCCCCAAAATAAAGCGGTGAAGCAGCCATAGCCAAGAGAAGACCAAGCTATACACGATGACCTTCAAGCATAAGAGGTCCGAACTAAACAACAACATTTCCTCCCTGAAAACCTGGGGGGGAAACGGAAGACAAAGAGGCGAAAGAAAACGGGGTCAGTCATAAAGACTGGTAAGTCCTATCTACTTCTAGTATAAAAACAGGTAAAGGTAACATGACATGCATAAACTGAAAATAAACATAAGGATGTCGACAAGATAGATAAGCTAACCCAAGATAACTGGATGAACTACTGTAGCAAGATAAACTAAGGTATCATGATAAACTACGGTGTCAAGGTAAATCAAGGTATCACATCGTCAGGTTTCTATCAAGCATACTATCCCAAGGTATCTATCATGTACAACATTCCCCGGTATTTATCATGTATATTTACTCTGCACCTCTCGTACTAGTATCCCAACCCACGTTATGTGTTAACTATGAATGTCCCTTGCCCAATGTCATGTAATGGTCCATGTCAACCTAATATATAGCATATGTAGGTTTTTCCCAACTCGTATGTTCCTTTCCATGTATAAGTTCAGTCCTTTGCCGTAGGCCGTACGGCTTTCCCATGTAAATCTATACCATCTCAACGTAGTACCATTTTATCCTTGAAGTTGTTTTGGACTGCTACCCTTGATCTAGTTATGTTTTCTTACCATGAACTATCGCGTGTTCACTTAGGATTTATGCCACCTAGGACCACTAGGGATTATGCTACCTAATGAACGTATTCGTAACTTGGTTTGGGTTTTAGCCACCTAGGACCACTAGGGATTATGCCACCCGTCAACCGCGCCCCTTATCCCACGTATGTATCGTGAATCGTTTTCCATGTCTAGACGCACATGTATCTCAATGTGCCACCCGAGTTCCGTGCCAGGGCAAATCAAGAAATACAGAACTCGGTCGGGAGCTTTAAGTCGTCTGCTGATGCAGATATCAAGGTCTGTTTTTTGTATCCATGGCTGTGGTCCCACGTGACCCCTCCCTCAACTACTGAAAGGCAATCCAAGAAAAATCATGTATGAGAACTACATCCCGGCCCCACTATAGCCCCACTTTCCTATGGGCCAACCTCACCCATGACTCGATACCAAGAACATGGTCTGTTGGGAGTTCTCTGCCTTTCCGTTCGTACACGATTGACTAAAGATGGTAGGTAGTCAGCGACGTGCTAACCAGGGCAAAAACAAGTATCGTCGACTCCATGCTAATCCATCCCAGTCTTTAGGTCGCTCGCATAGCAACCAAGGCATACTCTTGGCTCTTCTACCACAGACCTTAACCTCTATGAGGCCGGGTTTCATGGACCATCTGCCACCTAACAGAGGGATACCAAGAGTACCCTCACGTCCCCCGAAGCTACCGCTTCGCCACCCAGTTCGTTGGAGCCTTTATCTAAGTCAGATAATTTGCTCCTCCTCGCGTTTTAAGCGATGACCTACCGTATCAGGTTACTCATCTATCTATGAACTGGTCCAAATTCCTCGACTAAGAATTACTACTTAGTTTCCCAAACTAAGGTTTACCACTTAGTCTCCTTTCCCGTTATCCTTGTTAATCCCGGTTTTTCCACCTAGTTCCCTGAACTAGGGTTTTGTCTAATGGGTTAAGTGTTGTCATTCAAGTTCATGACTTAACCCGCCTACGAATCATGTCAAGCTTTGGCTAAGTATTCTAGTCCAAGACCTAGCCCTACAAGTTGGTTAAGTATACCAAGAAGCTCATGACTTAACCCTATTCAATCATCAAGTCAAATTGGTTAAGTATTTGTTTATCTTAACCCTATCAGATTATCGTGTTAGATTGGCTAAGCATAGATTCTTAACCTCATCGGATTATCGAGTCGGATTGGTTAAGTATAGGTTAACTTAACCCCATACACTAATCGTATTAGAATGGTTAAGTATATTTAAACGGCCCTGTGACTTAACCCTATCAAGTTCTCATATTAGATTGGTTAAGTATGGTTGCTTAACCTCATCAAATCATCATGTATAATTGATTAAGTATAAGTTACTTAACCCCATTAAATTATCATGTTAAGTTGGTTAAGTATTGGTTACTTAACCACATTGAATTACCAAATTTAGATTGGTTAAGTGTTTAACTTAACCTCATCGAATTGCCGTGTTTAGATTAGTTAAGTGTAGGTTACTTAACCCCATCTAATTACCGTGTTTAGATTAGTTAAGTGTAGGTTACTTAACCCCATCTAATTACCAAGTCGGATTAGTTAAGTGTAAATTATTTAACCCCATCTAATTACCAAGTCGGATTAGTTAAGTGTAAATTACTTAACCCCATCCCCTAATTGCCTTATATGGTTAAGAGTCATTAAGAAATCAAGTCCTGTTCCACTTAACCTACCCATTCGTGTCATATCGGTTAAGTGTCATTAGTCAAAATTACTTAACCTTTTCATGTGGCATTAATTAGATTAATGCACCCCAACCTCTCACATTAGACTTTGTTGTGGTTACTAGTTAAGCCGGGCGGGTCCGGGTAGATTTATACCACAACCTAGTCTAACCTCGGGTCTTAAGTGACTACTCACATTGGGTCCTATTGTTTGTAGCCACAAGTTAAGCCGGGCGGGTCCGAGTAGATTTATGCTACAAACTCAACCCAACCTCGAGTTGGCCACTTTCATGTTTGGTCTAGTGTCATATTCCACTTACAACCCATACGTGTCTAGTTTCAAGTCCCATGTTTACCCCACATGTCATGTCCCCATTTAGGTGTATCATACGTGTCATATTTTCATGAAATCCCATGTCAAATTATCATGTCATAATCATGCTCGTCTATCCTACCCCAAATCGTGTTTCCAACCCAAGTAAAAGTGAGTCAACATAGTAAGGATACTATGCTACATATTGGCCTCAAAGCATGCACGATGCCAAAACGGGGTTGGCCACAAATATGCATGGTATCATAAGGGGGTTTGGCCTCAAAATATGCATAGCCTCATAAGGGGTTTTTGGCCACAAACATGCATAGTATCATAAGGGAATTTGGCCACAAACATGCATAGTATCATAAGGGAATTTGGCCATAAACATGCATAGTATCGTAAGGGAATTTGGCCACAAACATGCATAGTATCATAAGGGAATTTGGCCACAAACATGCATAGTATCATAAGGGGTTTGGGTTCATTTACATGCATAAGCCCCAAAGTCAAATCTTTGCCAATGTTTCACAAGTCCAATGGTTCCCAAAGGTTCATGCTAGCATTCCATAGATAAAGATTCAAACATGCAAGATAAACTAGGTTAAGCATAACATGAGTGGCATGATTAAGTCGCTAAAACTTAGCCCAAGGACATAGATCATAGAAAAGGGGCAAAGTTAGGTTCACATAGGCTAGCATACTTATGTTTCATCGCATTTTATTCCATGTCACATTAGAACCACCGTTAGAATCTACAAGTAGCTAGAACTTACATAGCATGCATCGTCTTGACGAAGAAAGGTGGCTCCTTTGTTGAAGAATCTTCATGAAACTTGCGTAGCAACGTTGATCCTCCTCGATTTGGTGTAGAAAGCTTGCACCTTTTGATTTGAACCCGATTTGAATGCATAAGCCCTTGGAGTTGGAGATGGAGGCCATGATCAAGATAGATTTTGGCAGCACTTAGGTGTAGGATTGATTTTTAGTGATTTAGGTTAGGCCCTAGGGTGTTTTTATAGAGATTAGGAGTAGTTTAGGCCCTTAGATTAACCCTAGGATAGATCTGAACCCTCAAAACCCATCACAGGCCAATAGACCAGACCCAAATGAGCAACAGGTGCACCAGGTCGTCCAGACCCAAAATGGGTTTCTGGGCCAGGTCGACACCCGTGTCGACTGGGCAGTCGACCTACCCCTGGGCGTGTCGACTCCCCAGTCGACTCCCCAGTCGACACCCCAGTCGACCTAGGGCTTGGGCGGGAATTTTCCTGCCCAGTCTTGTTTGGCTCCAGATTTGAATTTCGAACTGTTTTTGAATTTGAATTTTTCTGAAAACTTTGACGGGCCATAACTGGGTCATACGGAATCCGATTTTCGAAAACTCAGACTCTATTTCGCGTATTTTCCCGAGTCGAACGCAATGGCGCAACTCGTTTCTCCTGATTCAGATTTAATAATTAAATTCTGCCTTGATTCTTGTCCTAGCATGTTGTAAAAATCCGGGTTGTTACACTTATGAAGAATTGATTTAAGGGATGAACTAAATATTCGAAATTTGAAAGTTGGTTGAAAACCATTTATATGAAATGACGGAAGAATGTAAACTTCAAATGAAAAGTGAAAATGAGAAATTGAATGAGAAATTTGAGTTGTGATCTAACTTGAACACTTGGTTCAAATTGAAAAGTTTCCAATTGAACCTTAAGTTAAATTTGTGTTCGATTTGGACATTGGAATTAACGTTAGATGAAATTTTGAAAATTCGGAAAATTGATCCGGATTGGAATATTTATTGAAATTGACATTATTTATTTTACTACTATTATATGTTTTACCATTTCTTTCTTTGAACTAAAGTATAAAATTTATCTATCTTATTCCATTATCCTATACCATATCAATTTTGATTCTTAACCATTTTGCAAACTATTTCGTATTAAAATATATTTAATTTATTCAACCTATTTTTATTAAACCTACCTAATTTATTTAAATTATTTTAGACCAAAATCTATTTATTCTATTCAAACTTATTTATGTCAAGCTTACTATACTTTGATCTATTATATACCAAATCCTATTTATTTTATTTCAAACCTATTTTATCAAACCCACCTAATATATTTAAACTATTTTCACCAAAACCTATCCAATTTACTCGAACTTATTTATTTTAACCTATTTTATTTTAAGCTTACTATTTTACTTAAACTATTTTGTATCTAACTATTTTGAGATAAAGCATATATTTCTGATCCAAGCAATTTAAGTCTGAAATGAACTGTGTATAAAGATTCAATTGAATACTGATATTTGTGATATGTAGTCCAAATCGAATGTGAAGTTTTGAAAATGAATTGATTGCGAATATGAACTAGATTTGAAAGGATATTGAAATTCAAATCGATTGTGAAATCAAAACTATATTGGTGTTGAAATGGAATTTCGAGAACCTTAGATTTTGAATATTTGATGTGAAGTTTTCGAACCTTATATAAGGAAGATTTATATAAGAATTATGATTAATTTGAAAACTATTGATATGGAAGAAAATTGATTTGAAATGAAATCTTATATAATGGAATTTATATAAGAATGATATGTTTGAAAACATGATTTGAAAAGACAATCTTATATATATTGATATCTATATAAGTATGATATATGCGAAAATGAGATGAAGTACTATAAGTATATAGTATCTTATGCTTTCAAAACCAAGGATATGAGAAAGCACCTTCCAGTGCAAGCCTACTCGGTAGGTAACGTCTGGGACCTAGGGTCCTTTGAAAACCGCAGTTGCACTGGTGCTCCAATGTTTGGAACCTACATCGAAATCAGTGCTCATGTGACGGAGACACGTATTTTACATTATGATTGATTTTCTAGTGTAATTTGAAGGGAGTGATGCCTACAGTTACAAGGGATTCCACGGCATAACCGCCATGTAACTGCAATCTAGACGTCATAGCGAAATTCGATGGGGACATGATGCCTTTAGTACAAGCGACTCTACTTGGATAGTAGCATAACCGCCACGTAACTGCGATTTATGGCAAATAACCATGGAGAAATTGGAGGGGTGCGATACCTACGGGCACAAGCAATTCTACTATGATAATAGCATAACTATCGCGTGTCCGTGATCCATGGGGGAAGTGAAGTATTTTCCATATCTATTTTTCTACAAATATTTTAAAGTATTTTCACTAGAAGTTGAAATAGGTATATTTATGTACTTGTAGATTTTAGTCATTCGTCTGGTCAGCGTATGTCTAACGTCTATGAGAATGATAATAACTTGTTAAACTTCGAGTTACCAAGCATTTTCAAACTTTAAATAGCAAATCAATAATCTAAAATTAAACTTGTATAACTTCAACCAATAAACTAAGGAAGAGGGTTTTAAAGGTTCTACAAGTCCAAAGCTTTGAAATATAACAAAAAACTTTTTCTAAATTTCCAGCATGAGTATTTTTGTTAAATTTGAGTTTTGTAAATCAAAATTTCATAAAAGGTGTTTAATAAATTTAAGTTAAATAATAAATGAACCGTGTAAGGTAAAACAAATTAGATAAAATTTTGAGTTTTGGAGCCATAATTTTGTATATATGTATATTGTTAAGTATGATTTGATATATAAAATATATAGAGAGTATTTCGATGATTTGAAATGAAACTGGTATTTCAAGATTAAAGAAATTAGTTTAAGATTTTAAATGTTCTTAAGCTTATTATTTGCAGCAAAGCATTTAGCTTTATATTTTTGTTTTTCCAAACTTTTCCGAAGAAAAGATTTATTTTCAATCATAAGTTTAACAAATTTGAAGTTCTAATAAAAAGAAGAGTTTTGATATTTAAATAAAATTTTGGAAGGTTTAATAAATAAATTTTAATAGTAAATGAGTAGTGTAAAATTTATATAATTGTAAGAATGTGAAATGAGGCGATTTACTAACGAATTCAACACTAAATGAAATTATGGATTATGGATTGAAACCAATCTAAGTGGATTTGAATGTGATCAACCTAAATGAAAATAAATTAAGCGACTGAGAAAATGAAGGATGATAATTTGGTAAGTGAAATGGAAATGAACCGAATGTAATGAGTAAAATTAAACTTGTTGATAAGATTACGAACTGAGAAAACCAATGAGAATACAAATTGGTAAAAAATAATTTGAAAATGAATATGACGAATAACTGAATATAAGTAAACTAAATATAAATGAATGAATGAAATCAATAGAATGGAATTTGTAAGATTTAAAAGAAATGAATATCGACAATAATGTAGTTTTGACGATTAAATGAAAGAATGTGAATATATATTTGATGGTAAATGAATTTAATAAGAATGAATCGACATGTAAATGATTTGTATGACATTCTATTGATGTAAGCGAATTTAATATGAATAACAAGTATATGGAATGATGGTGCTAGAAATAGTAAAATTTATGTAATTGGAATGACTGATGTTAATATGGCTATTTATAAAAATGAAAAGAGTTGTATTTAAATGTTAACATTAGCTTTGTAAATAAATTTTCATGTACATCGAAATTTACATATCGTGCTTGCCTATGCTTTATGTAACAACCCGGAAATCAGAGCCAATTTAAAATTTTTATTTTGGCGATTTTAGTGAATTTTGAATATTTAAAATGAATTATTTTAAATAATGACGACGAGAAATTTATTTTAACAGAATTATAAGTATATATTTATATAGATCGTCATTAGAATATAAATATTTTATTTTATTTATAAAAGGAATTGAAAATGGCGCGGTAGTGAAAATTCGATTTCGAATTTCAAATGAATGTACAAGATTCAAAATAAATCGGATTTCAGTGAAACAAGAAATATTTGAATTTGTTTAACGATATCTTTCAAACGAAATTAAGAAACTGAGATTTCACTTTATAGAGTGTAAGGTATGTCCAGTTTAAAATTCAGAAAAGTCGCTGTGGAATATATATATATATATATATTTAATATATATAAAGCCCTTAAAAATGGAAATTTTGCAAACGACCTTCATTTTCAACGAAACCACTTTTGTTGGATCCAGGATGTCAAATTATTGCTAGATTCCAATTTGCATAATTTTCTGAATCAATATGCGAGCGTGGCGAAGTTAAACGTGTTTTTACAGTTTTAGTCAATTTCGATCGACCAGAAAATGGCCATTTTTCATTAGGTCTCAGAATTTGATGAAGTTAGTTTTGTTAGGACCGTATCGTCAATATGAAGCTAGAAATAATTTTTTTGGAATTTTTAGAGTTCGTATGTGGCCCTGGTAATTTGAAATGTGCGTTCAAATTAAATATATAATGATTTATGTTTTATATTCAGCGGAAACTGATCGTAACAGCCGAACTGGGTTACGAAACATATCCCATTGTGTCCAGAATGGGGGTAATTAGCTAGGGGCGACAGTCGGTGTGTCTCGTTTAGGGTTTGAAATAAAAAGTTACTTTTTGAAATAGTTAAATAATAAAACATATATATTACACTTACCCCCCTTTTTCTCCTTATCAGTTCAGAAAGAAAACGAAATAAAAAAACCACCGTGACCTCGTCTGCCCTAGCGGCCCCCCATCTCATCGCGCCTCCGATGAAGAGACGCCGCCGCCGCCGTGGGGCAGCCACCAGCCCCCCTCGCGCCTCTCTCTTCTCTCTAACCCTAATGCCCCTTCAAATCTCGTCGCCCTCCCCTTCCATAACCGCCGCCATCGCCAGGAGGCCCCACCGCCTGAGCCGCCGCTCCCCCAACCCCGTAGCGCCACCCCTCTTCCTCCTCTATCCTCTCCAACTTCAAACCCACGGACCCCCGAGACCAACCCAGAAAACCGCCACCTACACCGTCTTTCCCCCTCCTCCGGCCAGCCAACCTCGACTCCGGCGCCACCTAGCCCCATTTCCGACTGTGAGTCCTCTATTTAAATTCAATTTTATTTATTTAAAGTATTATTTAAAATAAGTGTTTCATTTATATGGTATATGAAAAGATAGGGATTTTAAATATATGAAAGGTATGATTTTGCTTAACATGAAGTTGTAATTTTTATTTCAGTTTTAGATACATAAAGGTTGAATTTTTGTGTAAAGAAGAGGTCTTTTATCGTATAAAAATAAGATTTTTATGTTGAAAGCGAAAATATAAAAATATAATCTTTTATATGTAAAGAGGCGATAAAAATAAGATTTTTATCATGAAGTTAGAGAAGAAAAATATGATTTTTTATATGATAGAGATAATAAAAAAAATTATATAAAAGGAAGCGTTGTAAAAATATGTGAAGTAGAAATAAAAGTATGTTTTTTAGTGTATACATAGCGTCATGAAAATGTGATTTTTTTATATATATGTAGCATACAAAGATTCGATTTCTAACTATGTAAAGACTCGATTTTTAATCATATAAAGTTTCGGTTTTTAACGTTATAAAAATATAATCTTTATATAGGAAGTAGCGTTGTTAAAAATATAATTTTAACATATACCGTGTGAAACAGATCTCGTTGGAGACACGATGAAGATTTCCTACATATGAAGAATCGCGGTGTATTGGTTTATCTAGTCGGTGAGAACTTCTCACTTTTAATTTAATTTTCTAGTTAAAATATATACTAGAATGCAGACGGTGCTTAGCAGCACCCGACACCCATCGTGCACAAACTATGGACGACTTGTATGCTTGTTTGATGTGTTGTGAAGTTTATTTGTGATGTTGTTGTGAAATGGAAATAAAGATTCATGTGTTGAAATAAATATTTTATCATTAAAAATATAATTTTTAATGTGTATGTGAATAAAATAAATATTCATTTACAAACCGGACGGTTTGTTTATGTATACCCATTTGAAGGATATTGATTATGACGATAAATTATACACATCGCCCAACTGCACAAATAAAAATCTGTGTTTGTTGACTGAAACCCCACACGCGTGTTGGGATGATATTTGGCTTACACTAATCCCAATTATTTAGTTGTATGTCGATCAAATGGTTGACAGACTGTGTAAGCGTTAATTATTTATATTTAATGCTTATGCAGTTGTGTGGTGCGCTTTGGATGATGGTTGATTATTTATCATTGTTATTATATACATGTGTTTAATGGAATCCATATAATTAACATTATATGGTAATTGATTGGGCCTCATTCCAATTTGGAAAATAAAGATTCATGTGTTGAATAGAATAAATAGTCATGTGTTGACGATACTCATGTGTTGAGAATATTCATGTGTTGAAACTTATCATGTGTTAAACGAAATATTTTAACAATAAAATTCACATCTTTATCATATATAAAATTAAAAACTAACTGGAAACTAGTTAAGATGAGTGGTTTCCTCCGTACTGATCTGATGTTGGTTTCGGCCTTCGAGGTTAGTACTTAGGGAATCGTTCTCTTACTAATTTACGGTAGGAGTCTGATTAAGAATTAAACGATAGAAATCATAATTTATAAAATATATTAAATAACAAAAATAGTCATGTGTTGACGATACTCATGTGTTGAGAATATTCATGTGTTGAAAGAAATATATATTCATGGGTTGAAGAAAATATTCATTTGTTGAATAGAATAACGAAGTTATTGAAATATATAAAGGCGTGTTGATTAGATATGCGCCATTTTGACGCGAACGATATTTATAACGATTATATTCGTTTTTGTAATGAATATAGAAAAGGAAGTGATTTCAAAATCTAATATTTTGTAAATATTATCATTTATATATTAATGATATGGAATATTCACTTCTGATTTAAAATTGAATATAAAGTTAAAATCGTTTTGAAAACGAATTTAAACGATTTACAAAATACGTTTAGAATTGAAATAGACAAATATATATATATAATATATATATATATTATATATTAAATGGCCTGAATAGAACGCGCCGCGCTGCAGTAGTTTGTGAATTTCGACCATTGACTTCGAATTGTTGTTACGGGAGATCCGACCGTCGGATTCTCCTGAAACCGGAACCGTTGGGTTCGTATAGAAAAGAGCTTTCCAATGAATATTCGGAATTTGAAATCTAACGGTTGGATTTGGAATTATGTCCAAATCAAATTTGGAAAAGGTCGCTGTAAGTGCAGTTCGACGTCCGTTATTGGAAATCAACTGTTAGAGCCTTGATAAAATTATTAAAAATATTAATAATTTGTGTAAAATCATAATAAATGATTTTGAAAGAACTGGGATGAAAAATTCCACATTTGTAAGGATAAAAATATATTTTTATCGAAATGAACTAGTTATGAACTAGAATTATAATCCAATATTTTGAATAAATAAATTGGAATTGAAGTGGTTTTAAAAATAATCAGAATTCCCAATATACGAATTGGAATGGATTTGAATCGAAATTATCTTCAGAATATTTCGATGTTGGATTTCGTGATTATACAGATATGGTGGTGGAAATTTGAAAGATATAATTATATCGTTATTTCCAATACGATATTTGTTGGTTTCAGAATTTGATATTGAATATAAGCCAATATATTTTCTATTCAGAGCCTTGTATTTAATATCAAATGGGATTTTGGGTTCGTCGTGAATGGTGTCTTAAATAACACTGTTCATGAACCCAGTTTAGAAAAGAATAAATCTTTTAATTAAGATTTAGTGAAATTGTCCAGTTAATTAGTATTTAATTAGAATTGAATTTAAATTGGTTTTTAGGGTTTATCGTGAGCGGTGTTTTGAATAACACCTGTTCTTTAACCCGATTAACAATGGAATGTAATTTTGGGTTTATTGTGAACCGTGTTTTAGATGATATTGGTTATTTAACCTAGTTAAAGACAGGATATTGATTTTTGGGAAGATTAAAACTAAGTGGAGTTTTAATGAATCTTTTATTAGATTAAAGTGATCGAGAATGGAGTATCACCAGTTTTGCTCCAAACGATAGTTAAATCTTTAATTAGATTTGAACGTGAAATGGTAATTAATATTTACCGATAACACCATTGTGTTAGATATGGAGTATTACCAGTTTTGCTCCATGGGATGAATAGGTTGGGATTGGGAAATAAAATAAATGATTACTTCGGTGTGGTTCGCTAATCCCGACTAGTTTGGAAAACCTTAACATGGTTTGTAATGATATCCAAAGGAAGATTAAAGAATAAATTTAGAAGAATTTATCTTTGACAAAATTAATGGGAACCTTTCCCTAAGATAATGAATATTTGAATAAAAGAATATTCTGAATTGGAATGAGGCGTATGTTGTGTTTGTGTAACATTTGTTTATTATATACGTGAGTTATTCGGAAAGGCCGGGTTTATACCCATTCTGAATAACTGATTCGACGATAAGTCGAAGATGAAGACGGTGGTTGAAGACCGGAGGTCTTCACATCGTTTGGATGATTACTTATGATCTTGATTGGGCTGTGTACCCAAGAGGAGGGAATCAGTTGGTGATCGTCCGGACGTACTTGGAGATCGATGGATATGCGAGGAATATGGTTCCTTCGGCTTCGTTCATACCGAGAATGAACTTGTAAATGGACTATGCGTTTGACATTGGATTTTATTCTGTGTGATTGATTTCTATTAAATATATATATCTGTTTGGCGACGTAGAATTTATTCTCTTTCTTAATGCCCTTCTATGTGACGTACGAGCTCAGAGGTTATATATTGATGGATATCAATCGCATGGCATGAATTGCCTGTGTGGTATGCCTAAGTGGCAAATGATCAAAGCTTCTGTTGAAAAGCAAAGTCTTGTGGTTGATGATCAAAGCACGGCCTATGTGACACAGCTTTGTGTATAGCGTTAATTCGCGAGCTTCACACCTCGGTATGAGTCAAAAACGGGATTGTGATTGCAGGGAGAGCACGACGTTTCTTTCTAGCTATGGGTGATGCAGTGGCCTACCAGCCCTGACATTTATATACTTTTTACCTGTGTGGTTGTTGGATGTGAGGCGCCTCGGATATAGGTCTGATAGGACCTGGAAACGTGTGTTCAGGAATAACTAATCCTCAAAAGTAAAAGAGGACCGACCGTGAAGATCCAGGATTGCTGTGTGTGGTCCTGAGACATTTGCTAGAGTGTCTCGAACGGAGATGAGCTTGTCCCTTGCCTCGATTCATGACGGAAATCCAATTTCCAATACGTGACATTTCGGTTTTATTTGTAAAGCCTAGTATGGCGACATGATATATGGTACCCATGTCGTCTATGATTGATACATTTACATTCGAAGTTGTTTTCTTCACTTATAGTAATAATAAAATACGAAATTTCACGTGTCAAGAATTCTTTGGCTATTATAAGGGAAAACCCTATCCTCCGGCTTGCGTTGCATTGTGTGATGGGACCTGGGTCTTATAGTAGCTTCATTTTCTTTATTTAGCGTTGCGCTATTGTTATATGCACTGGTATTCTTGGGGTAAAAACCCGTTCCGTGTTATACGGCGTGGTCCCTTGATTTACCTAACTTTAAAAATAAAGATCAATAACTATTTTAGTTCTCACATCAGTCACATGACTGACCTGGAGTTTATTGTTTTAACCTAAACTCTGGGTGCCCCTATTTTCCACACGGGCAGCTAGTAGTTTTGGTTTTGTAGATTTATATTCATAGGATCCTGGTTTATAGCTAAAGCGATATTCGGAAAGCTCTGTATCCGTGTATTTCTTTCAGTTTTGTTTTGTATTATTTTTCTACTGCTATGTATTTAAATGTAATTTAAATCTCTGATATTTATCAAATGTGTAATGTTTATTCATACTCTGTATATTCTTGTACTCTGATGGAATTGTTGTAATAGAAAAATGATATGTTCTTTTGTTTGCGTTCTGATTCGTCTTGTCCTCGAAGCAATCCGTGCTTTCCTTCACGGGGAATTTCGGGTCGTTAAAGTTGGTATCAGAGCTTTGGTTACAGAGCTCGAGAATAAGACACATTAGAACCAAACGAAAGAATTCATCGGAGATTGGTTTAGTAATGTCCAATAAGAATATCTCGTTGGAGATGGGATCAGTAGTATCCTAGAGCGGATCGAAAGAGTGTTATTTTTAAGATAAAAACGAAAACAAATTTTGTTTTGAAATTTAAGTCATTTTATACATATTTGAATATTTTATTTGTATTGAATTTGGACAATCGAGTATATAAAGATTTTGCATATACGCGTCATGAACGTATATTCGAAGTTTTAATATACTGGATAGATATAAAGTCACACTGTAGTCGCCCGGACATGATTCTGATGATGGTGCGCCATCACCAGTATTTATTTTCGAGTTTCGAAAGTAGGATATCTATATATTTCCAATTGACTAGTGTGAGAAGCAAAACTTACGTAGAATTATTGTTGTGATTTGGAACGTTAATTCACTAATTGATTGATGGTTGTGTTGTATGATTATTTGTTTATTTATTAAAATTTTGAACCATTTAGCCTAATGGAACCAAATATTGAAATGTATTGAAAATTGTTTGAAAATGCATGCATGTACATATATATGTGTAAACAGGTCATAGCAAGGAGGCTAGAGAAGAGGAATAAAATTGTTTACCTGACAAATAGGTAAATGTTTATTGTATTTCTTGGGGATTTGATGATTTTATGAGCCGATTGGCTAGCCGCTTGGCTTTTTCTTTTGAATTGATGAGGGCCATGGGAGGCTGTTTGAAATATCCCCAAGCTCCCGGTGCAGGGGAGGTTATGGCGAAATTTTTCGAAAATTTAGGGTGTTAGCCAAATTTTTGAAAAATTTGAAAAGTTCTTAGAAACTGAAAATTTGAAGAACTTAAGTCGTAATGAAAATAATAGAAGTTGAGTTGGTTTGTTAAACAACTTTCATCTTCGTTCCTATTCGGGGACGAAAAGTTTTAAGTGGGGGAGATTGTAATAAATCGGAAATCAGAGCCAATTTAAATTTTTTATTTCTGCGATTTTAGTGAATTTTGAATATTGAAAATGAATTATTTTAAATAATGACGACGAGAAATTTATTTTAATAGAATTAGAAGTATATATTTATATAGATCGTTGTTAGAATATAAATATTTTATTTTAATTATAAAAGGAATTGAAAATGGTGCGGTAGTTTGAAAATTCGAGTTCGAATTTCAAATGAATGTACAGGATTCAATATAAATTGGATTTCAGCGAAACAAGAAATATTTGAATCTGTTCAACAATATCTTTTAAATGAAGTTAAGAAACTGAAATTTCACTTTATAGAGTGTAAGTTATGTCCAGTTTAAAATTCAGAAAAGTTGCTGTGGAATAAATATATATATATATAATGTATATAAAGCCCTTAAAAATGGAAATTTTGCAAATGACCTTCGTTTTCGACAAAACCACTTTTGTTGGATCCGGGATGTCAAATTATTGCTAGATTCCAATTTGCATAATTTTCTGAATTAATATGTGAGCGTAGCGAAGTTAAACGTGTTTTGATAGTTTAATCAATTTCGATCGACCAGAAAATGGCCATTTTTCAATAGGTCTCAAAATTTGATGAAATTAGTTTTGTTAGAACCGTATCGTCAATACGAAGCTAGAAATAATTTTTCTGGAATTTTTAGAGTTCATATGTGGCCCTGGTAATTTGAAATGTGCGTTCAAATTAAATATTTAATGATTTATGTTTTATATTCAGCGGAAACTGGTCATAACAGCCGAACTGGGTTACGAAACATATTCCACTGTGTTCAGAATGGGGGTAATTAGCTAGGGGCGACAGTCGGTGTGTCTCGTTTGGGGTTCGAAATAAAAAGTTACTTTTTGAAATAGTTAAATAATATATATATATATATATATATATATATATATATATATTACACTTACCCCCTTTTTCTCCTTATCAGTTCAGAAAGAAAACGAAAAAAACCACCGCGACCTCTTCTGCCCTAGCCGCCCCACCATCTCGTCGCGCCTCCGACAAAGAGCCACCGCCGCCATCGTGGGGCAGCCACCAGCCCCCCTCGCGCCTCTCTCTTCTCTTTCTTCTCTCCAACCCCAATGCCCTTCAAATCGCATCGTCCTCCCCTTCCATAACCGCCGCCATCGCCAGGAGGCCCCATCGCCTGACCTGCCGCTCCTCCAACACCGCCGCGCCACCGCCTCTTCCTCCTCTGTCCCTCTCCAACTTCAAACCCACGGACCCCCGAGACCAACCCAGAAAACCGCCACCTACGTCGTCTTTCACCCTCCCCCGGCCATCCAACCTTGACTCCGACGCCACCTAGCCCCATTTCCGACAGTGAGTCCTTTATTTAAATTCAATTTTGTTTATTTAAAGTATTATTTAAAATAAGTGTTTCATTTATATGGTATATGAAAAGATAGGGATTTTAAATATATGAAAGGTATTATTTTGCTTAACATGAAGTTGTGATTTTTATTTCAGTTTTAGATACATAAAGGTTGAATTTTTGCGTATGTAAAGGTGAGGTCTTTTATTGTATAAAAATAAGATTTTTATGTTGAAAGCGAAGATATAAAAATATAATCTTTTATATGTAAAGTGGCGATAAAAATAAGATTTTTATCATGAAGTTAGTGAAGAAAAATATGATTTTTATATGATAGAGATAATAAAAATATATTTTTTATATAAAAGAAGCATTGTAAAAATATGTGAAGTAGAAATAAAAGTACGATTTTTAGTGTATACATAGCGTCATGAAAATGTGGTTTTTATATATATATGTAGCATATAAAGATTCGATTTTTAACTATGTAAAGACTCGATTTTTAATCATATAAAGTTTCGGTTTTTAACGTTATAAAAATATAATCTTTACATAGAAAGTAGCATTGTTAAAAATATAATTCTTAACATATACCGCGTGAAACATATCTCGTTGGAAACACGATGAAGATTTCCTACATATGAAGAATCGCGGTGTATTGGTTTAGCTAGTCGGTGAGAACTTCTCACTTTTAATTTAATTTTCTAGTTAAAATATATACTAGGATGCAGACGGTGCTTAGCAGCACCCGACACCCGTCGTCCACAGACCATGGACGACTTGTATGCTTGTTTGATGTGTTGTGAAGTTTTTTTGTGATGATGATGTGAAATGGAAATAAAGATTCATGCGTTGAAATAAAATATTTTATCGTTAAAAATATAATTTTTAATGTGTATGTGAATAAAATAAATATTCATTTACAAACTAGACGGTTTGTTTATGTACACCCATTTGAAGGATATTGATTGGGACGATAAATTATACACATCTCCCAACTGCACAAATAAAAATCTGTGTTTGTTGACTGAAACACCACACGGGTGTTGGGATGATATTTGGCGTACATTAATCCCAATTATTTAGTTGTATGTCGATCGATTGGTTGACAAACTATGTAAGCGTTAATTATTTATATTTAATGCTTATGCAGTTGTGTGGTGCACTTTGAATGATGGTTGATTATTTATCATTGCTATTATATACACGTGTTGTATGGAATCCATATAACTAACATTATATGGTAATTGATTGGGCCTCATTCCAATTTGGAAAATAAAGATTCATGTGTTGAATAGAATAAATAGTCATGTGTTGACGGTACTCATGTGTTGAGAATATTCATGTGTTGAAACTTATCATGTGTTAAAGGAAATATTTTAACAATAAAATTCACATCTTTATCATATATAAAATTAGAAACTAACTGGAAACTAGTTAAGATGAGTGGTTTACTGGGTATTGATCTGATGTTGGTTTAGGCCTTCGAGGTTAATACTTAGGGAATCGTTCTCTTACTAATTTACGGTTTGAGTCTGATTAAGAATTAAACGATAGAAATCATAATTTTATAAAATATATTAAATAACAAAAATAGTCATGTGTTGACGATACTCATGTGTTGAGGATATTCATGTGCTGAAAGAAATATATATTCATGTGCTGAAGAAAATATACATTTGTTGAATAGAATAATGAATTTATTGAAATATACAAAGCCGTGTTGATTAGATATGCGCCATTTTGACGCGAACGATATTTATATCGATTATATTCGTTTTTGTAATGGATATAGAAAAGGAAGTGATTTCAAAATCTAATATTTTGAAAATATTATCATTTATATATTAATGACATGGAATATTCAATTTTGATTTAAAATTGAATATGAAGTTGAAATCGTTTTGAAAACGAATTTAAATGATTTATAAAATACGTTTAGAATTGAAATCGACTAAATATATATAATATATGTATTAAATGGCCTGAAAAGAACGCGCCACGGCAGTTCGAGAATTTCGACCATTGACTTCGAATTGGCGTTACGGGAGATCCGACCGTCGGATTCTCCTGATACTGGAACCATTGGGTTTGTATCGAAAAGAGATTTCCAATGAATATTCGAAATTTGAAATCTAACGTTTGGATTTGGAATTATGTCCAAATCAAATTTGGAAAAGGTCATTGTAAGTGCAGTTTGACGACCGTTATTGGAAATCGACTGTACGAGCCTTGATAAAATTATTAAAAATATTAATAATTTGTGTAAAATCATAATAAATGATTTTGAAAGAACTAGGATGAGAAATTCCACATTTGTAAGGATAAAAATATATTTTTATCGAAATGAACAAGTTATGAACTAGAATTATAATCCAATATTTTTGAATAAATAAATTGGATTTGAAGTGGTTTTAAAAATAATCAGAATTTCCAATATACGAATTGGAATGGATTTGAATTGAAATTATCTTCGTAATATTTCGATGTTGGATTTCGTGATTATACAGATATGGTGGTGGAAATTTGAAAGATATATTTGTATCGTTATTTCCAATACAATATTTGTAGGTTTCTGAATTTGATATTGAATATAAGCCGATATATTTTCTATTCAGAGCCTTGTATTTAATATCAAATGGGATTTTGGGTTCATCGTGAATGGTGTCTTAAATAACACTGTTCTTGAACCCAGTTTAGAAAAGAATAAATCTTTTAATTAAGATTTAGTGAAATTGTCCAGTTAATTGGTATTTAATTGGAATTGAATTTAAATTGGTTTTTAGGGTTTATTGTGAGCGGCGTTTTGAATAACACCTGTTCTTTAACCCGATTAATAATGGAATGTAATTTTGGGTTTATCGTGAACCGTGTTTTAGATGACATTGGTTCTTTAACCCAGTTAAAGACAGGATATTGATTTTTGGGAAGATTAAAACTAAGTGGAGTTTGAATGGATCTTTAATTAGATTAAAGTGATCGAGAATGGAGTATCACCAGTTTTGCTCCAAACGATAGTAAAAACTTTAATTAGATTTGAATGTGAAATGGTAATTAATATTTACCGATAACACTGTGGTGTCAGATATGGAGTATTACCAGTTTTTCTCCATGGGATGAATAGGTTGGGATTGGGAAATAAAATAAATGACTACTTCGGTGTGGTTCGCTAATCCCGACTAGTTTGGAAAACCTTAACATGGTTTGAAATGATATCCAAAGGAAGATTAAAGAATAAATTTAGAAGAATTAATCTTTGATAAAATTAATAGGAACCTTTCCCTAAGATTGTGAATATTTGAATAAATGAATATTCTGAATTGGAATGAGGCGTATGTTGTGTTTGTGTAACATTTGTTTATTATATACGCGGGTTATTCGGAAAGGCCGGGTTTATACCCATTCTGAATAACTGATTCGACGATAAGTCGAAGATGAAGACGGTGGTTGAAGACCGAAGGACTTCACATCGTTTGTATGATTATTGGTGATCTTGATTGGGCTGTACACCCAAGAGGAGGGAATCAGTTGGTGATCGTCCGGACGTACTTGGAGATCGATGGATATGCGAGGAATAATGTTCCTCCGGTTTCATTCAGACCCAGAACGAACTTGTAAATGGACTGTGCGTATGACATTGGATTTTATTCTGTGTGATTTATTTCTATTAAATAAATAAATAAATATATATGTTTGGTGGCGGAGAATTTATTCTCTTTCTTAATGCCCTTCTCTGAGACGTACGAGCTCAGAGGTTATATATTGATGGATTTCAATCGCATGGCATGAATTGCCTATGTGGCATGCCTAAGTGGCAGATGATCAAGGCTTCTGTTGAAAAGCAAAGTCTTGTGGTTGATGATCAAAGCATGGCCTATATGGCACAGCTTTGTGTACAGCGTTAACTCGCGATCCTCACACCTCGGTATGAGTCAAAAACGGGACAGTGACTGCAGGGAGAGCACGACGTTTCTTTCTAGCTATGGGTGATGTCAGTGACCTACTAGTCCTGACATTTATATACTTTTTACCTGTGTGGTTGTTGGATGCGAGGCGCCCAGATATAGGTCTGATAGGACCGGGAAACGTGTGTTCAGGAATAACTAATTCTCAAAAGTAAGAGAGGATCGACCCTGAAGATGCAGGATCGCTGTGTGTGGTCCTGAGACATTTGCTAGAGTGTCTCGAACGGAGAGGAGCTTGCCCCTTGCCTCGACTCAGGATGGAAATCCAATTTCCAATACGTGACATTTCGGTTTTATTTGTAAAGCCTAGTCCGACAACATGATACATGGTACCCATGCTATCTATGATTGATACATTTATATTCGAAGTCATTTTCTTCACTTATAGTAATAATAAAATATGAAATTTCACGTATCAAGCATTCTTTGGCTATTATAAGGGAAAACCCTATCCTCCGGCTTGCGTTGCATTGTGTGACGGGACCAGGGTCTTATAATAGCTTCATTTTCTTTATTTAGCATTGCGCTGTTGTTATATGCACTGGTATTCTTGGGGTAAAAACTCGTTCCGTGTTATACGGCGTGGTCCCTTGATTTACCTAACTTTAAAAATAAAGATTAATAACTGTTTTAGTTCTCACACCAGTCACATGACTGACTGGAGTTTATTGTTTTAACCTAAACTCTGGGTGCCCCTATTTTCCACACGGGCAGCTAGTAGTTTTGGTTTTGCAGATTTATATTCACAGGATCCTGGTTTATAGCTGAAGTGATATTCGGAAAGCTCTGTATCCGTGTATTTCTTTCAGTTATGTTTTGTATTATTTTTCCGCTGCTATGTAATTAAATGTAATTTAAATCTCTGATATTTATTAAATGTGTAATGTTTATTCATACTCTGTATATTTTTGTACTCTGATGGAATTGTTGTAATAAAAAATGAAATGTTCTTCTGTTTGTGTTCTGATTCGTCTTGTCCTCAAAGCAATTCGTGCTTTCCTTCACGGGGAAGTTCGGGTCATTAAACTTTATAAATTAATTTTTTTATATATATGATTCTCATTATTTGTAAAGTATTTTAGTAGGTTACAATGGCATATGCTTTACGTTCGGAGCTCGCTTTTGCATTAAATGTTAAATATTAAGCATAAATGCTTATAAACGCTAAATATGGTATGCATCTCGGATTAAATACTGTACTTGGGTTTATGTGTTGTTTTTCCCGTGGTTTGGGATGCCTCATAGTGTGGATGAGATGTATATTAATATTATATATGTATTGTAAATTTTGTCGATCAAGTCGTACAAAGGAGACATTGCCAAAATTTTCTGTTAATCCAAGTGTTAGAAAAATCTTAGGTTCCTAAAATCCTATAACTTGTTTTTGTTCTAATAAGTTTTCAACGTAAATAACAGTCTAAGTAAGTTATATGTAAATACGATTCTTGTAACAATCCGAAAATCCCCGCCTTAGGAATCGACCATAAACCACACAGGTCCTATCCAAAATGGCACATATCCTCGAACCGTTATGGGAATACAACACATCAGAACAAAACCCAAAAGAACATTTCATCGTTATTGCAACAATTTTACATCAGAGTACAAGAATATATCATAACACATCGCAAATAATCAACGAAAATAAATACATTGTGTAACAACCCGGGTTCCGACAGACCGAATGTTTTTCAAAATCCAGTCCGCCGAGACCCGAGTTGAGTGCTCTGGTATCCTGCAGAAAAAGACAGAGATAAAGAAACATGGCAGAACTTGCAAAGCATCTCACAGCGGAAGGATTTAAATATAACATATTCAAAAGTAGCTTTACCTTATAATAATACTGCTACACCAGTATTCATAGCTATACCATCCCTGTCAAGTACCTAACCTACGCATGTTGTGAGGAGGGGGTCAGAACATAGGTTCTGTGTGACTGGATTATAATAAACTCCTGTGTAACCTTACATATACCGTTCAATTATAATTTCTTGTTTATTAGGTTATTCAAAATATTAGCTTTTAAGGCTAAACCCATGTCATTCTCATTCACGTACTAGTATATTAACCTAATACATAGTATACGTAGATTTTCCCCAACTCGTACAATCCTTTCATGTATGTGCACAGTCCC
The DNA here is from genome assembly GCA_030737875.1 of Allium sativum. Lineage (NCBI taxonomy): Eukaryota > Viridiplantae > Streptophyta > Magnoliopsida > Asparagales > Amaryllidaceae > Allium > Allium sativum. Next base: position 55,425,471 of record CM060916.1, on the reverse strand, counting down.
TTGCCGTATCGTATGGGCTTCATCACGTAATTCTATACTACTTCAACGTAGTGCCACCATTCTTAAAATCGTTTGGACTGTCACTCTTGATCTTGCTAGGTTTCCTTACCATGAACTACCGAGTGTTCAACTAGGTTTTATGCCACCTAGGACCACTAGGGATTATGCTACCTATTGAACATTTTTGAGATTCGATTAGGGTTTATGCCACCTAGGACCACTAGGGATTATGCTACCTATCGAACAACGCCTTTTTCCCACGTATGTATCGCGAATCGTTTTCGATGTCTAGATGCACATGTACACTATATGTGCGGCCCGAGTCCCGTAGCAGGGCTTAATCAAGAAACACGGAACTCGGTCGGGAGCTTTAAGTTATCTGCCGATGCAGATGCTAAGGTCTGTTTTTCTACCAGTGGATATGGTCCCACGTGACCCCTCCCTCAACTAATGAAAGGCAATCCAAGAAAATCAAGCACGAGAACTATACTCCTGCCACCTATGCCCCACTTTCCTATTGGCCAACCTCACCCATAACTAGATAGCAAGTATATGGTCTGTTGGGAGTTCTCTGCCTTTCCGCATGCGTACTACAATTGTCTGAAGATGGTAGGTAGTCGACGACGTGCTATCATAGGGCTAAACTAAGTATCGCCGACCCACGCTGATCCACCCTAGCCTTTAGGTTGCTCATACTGCAACCAAGGCATACCCTTGGTTCTTCTACCGCAGACCTTAACCTCTGTGAGCCCAGGCGGATCATCTGCAACCTCATAGAGGGATACCAAGAGTACCCACACATCCCCCGAAGCTACGTTCTTCTAAACCCAGTCCGCTAGAGCCTTTTTCGAAATCAGATAAACGTTTGCTCCTCCTCATGTACTTGTTAAGCGATGATCTACCATATCGGGTTATTCACCTATTATGGATCGGCTCAGTTTTCTTGACTAAGAATTATTACTTAGTTGTTCTCAACTAAGGTTTACCACTTAGTTTCTTTTCCCATAAATCTTGTTAACTAAGGTTTATCACTTAGTTTCTTTAACTGGGGATTTCAACTTAGCTCCCGTTCTCGATTGTTTCTTTTTTTTCTTAACTAAGATTTATTGCTTAGTTACCATTAACTGAGGCTTATTATTTAGTTATCATTCTCATTTGTTTTACTTAACCAATTTTTGTTACCTTAGTCATCAGACCGTGCATTCTCACTTTATGGTTCAACTTGTTTGTCTAAGGTTTTCCCATGAATACAACATGACTTAAGTTCCCTTTCATTTGGTGGTAACAAATGGGTGTTATCCCTCTGTTCTAGTTTCGCTTATCCATATTATAGTTTATCCCACCTTTACAGGTCTTACCTCAAGTCTTAGTTTTTCCCCCGCCCCTAGTATAGGTTTACCCGATATTTAATCCTTCGATTACCCCACCTTTGGTTTATAATATGAAGTTAACATTCCCTATGTCTGTTTTGGTTAAGTATTGCTTCCCAAGTTTATGACTTAACCCTAACCTGTGGCATTAAATAAATTAATGCACCCCAACCTCTCATATTAGACTTTGTTGTGGTTACTGGACAAGCCGGGCGGGTCCGGGCAGATTTACACCACAACCTAGTCTAACCTCGGGTTTCAAGCGCGATATGACCAACTACTCACATTAGGTCCTATTCTTTGCAGTTACTGGATTCGCCGGGCTGTTCCGGGCAGATTTATACTGCAGACTCAACCCAACCTCAAGTTGGCCTAAGTTTATCTACGTGTTATGTCCATGTTCAAGTTTTAGCTGCCAAGTTTCATGTCAAGTTCTAGATGTAAATCCCATGCTCTTATTCATGTCCAAGTTACAATTCATGCCTTATTCAAGCATCACGTATCCATGAACAATTTTATAAGCAAATTCATGTTTAAGCCGTTTTAGTGATGTCAAGTATATGACATATCCTAAATCATTTTCATGCTTATAGTTTTCCAACTTGGTCCACCCATTCAAATCTTACTTAAGATTATATTATACTCAAAACCCATTGTAATTTATTACTAAGCCTTCCAATTCATGTCATGACCCAAAAGCAAGCGTTCCCCTCTTTAGTTCGCAATAATCATTCCGTCGTATTCATTTCATAATAAAGCTAGGCTCGTGATAGCCTAGTCATAAAAAAGATAAAAGATGGAGAATAAAAGAGGACATAATCGTAGGCATAATAATTAAAAGCGAACACATGACAATATTCAACATTACAGATCCAATTTCCACAATAATTTCAATTTGCGTTTACATAGGGAATGTTTGAACGATAAATCATAATTTTACACAAAAAGTGTATTATAACTCCACTCACCTTGTTTGTCGTCTTCAGAATAGGGACTAGATAATTCTTGGATTGTTTTTCCCTCTTTCATTTAGCTTGAATTACTGTTTTGAATCATATTTGACTCCTCCTTGCACCGCGAATCTGCGAGTGTGAATCCCTTATCTTTTCTCTCTAGATTTCTTTTCTATTTCATTTGTTGTTCCAGATCTCATTCTTTTAATTTTTAAGAACAGATGTTGCAGAGGAAAGATGGAAGAATAGATCCAAGACCTTTTGAAGAAGATAATGAGAGAAAAGAGAGGCATGGCTTCGCCATGAATTGCTGTGGAGTCTAAAGAGCTTAGGGGGGTTTATTTATAGGTGCCAAGCAACGAATCTCGCCCAGAAAATGGCCCAAATACATCAAAAATGTACCCAGAACAGATTCTGGGAAAGTGACCTGGTCGACCCCCAGGTCGACTACATGGTCGACCTGGTCAGGGGTAGGTCGAATACCCAGTCGACCCCCAGGTCGACCTAGGTGTTGGGCGGGAAAAATCCAGCCCTTCCTTTCTGAGTTTGAATTTCGAAGTATTACTTTCGTTTTGAGCTGTTTTTGATTGTTTTAATATACCGCAACTTCGGAAGGTCATAACTTCTTCGTACGGAGCCTGGTTTTCGAAAACTCGGACTCGATTTCATGCAGAATTCCGAGACGAACGTAATGGTGAAATCCATTTTACTTAATTCTCTGTTTTTAAATTAAATATTCTTTATTTCCCATCGTTCTTAATTAATTCATTTCGCGTATCACCATTATATTTTTAATATCTCGGAATATATATATATATATATATATATATATATATTATAAATTTCTTATTTTTTAAGTCATAAAAATGCGGGGTGTTACACATTGCAATGCACAGCGGAAAACAAGATTACAATTGGCGGAAGACTATAAAAATGCTCTAGACACATCTTTAAGTTTCAATATCCAGAATCCTGCTCAAAATATCTGCAAAACCTAAACTACTAGCCGCCCATGTTGAAATTATAGGCACCCAGAGCTTAGGTGAAAAACAATAAACTCCAAGTAAGTCATTGGACTGGCGTGAGAACCAAAAATAGTTTAAACTTTATTTTAAAGTTTGGTAAATCACGAGACAATGCCATATAACACAGATCGGGTTTCCTCCACATGAATACCATAAAAAAAAATCTACAATGCCTTTTTGAAAAATGAAGCTATTATAAGACTCAAGTCTCATCACCCAATGCAAGCACAAGACAAAGGAAAGATTTTTATCCTATAATAGCCAAACATGCTTGATACGCAAAAAAATTCTTTTATTATTACTTGTGCATAGTGTGAAAATCATTTTTGAAAATAAATGTACCAATCTTAGACTGCATAATACCCCATCCTATTATATCGCCATATAGGTTTACAATTGAAAACGCTAGGTTCGTATTGGAAATTGGGTTTCCATCATGATGGCTTCTGATTCAAAAGATCGATCGCGGAAGTGTGTAATTATATGGTTAAGTCCACGCATTTGGATAGCACCGTAATACACATCGACACTATATCCAGGACTCGAGTATCACACCCTGCAGTTTAGTCCAAACTCGGAACACAACTATACTCTAACCTTCCGGGACTCCCGTATCACGTCCCGCAACTTTAGCCCAGGCTCGAAACACCGCTATACATATCCCTCCAGGGGTGGAGCGACCGCAACCCAGTTCATCTCAGTCGACCAAATCCATGATAACCCTAAAGTTGTCCAATTCCAACCCGAAGGTTGTCTATCCCCATCTCGAAAGTTATACTGATCTAACCATCAATTCACCGGCATACCAGTGTGTGAGGTTTGTCGAAGTCACGACACATAAAGCTACGCTATATCATCGATGCTTTGATCATCACCCATAAAGCTTAGCTTTTCAACAAGAAATTTTGATCTATTTGCCCGCAACACTCAGCATGCCACATTGTCAATTCATACCATACAAAGGATGCCTGCCAATATATAACATCTAAGCTCGTATGTCTCAGAGAAGGGTATTCATCTAAGAGAATAAATTCTCCGCCACTAAACAAATATATATATATATTTAGCAGAGATCAATTAATACAACATCAAATATAATGTTCGACACATAATTCATTTGCAAGTCCGTTCTAGACCTGAACGAAACCGAAGGCACATTATTCCTCGTCTTATATGTCCAATATTGGAGAGAGGCCCTGGCATATCCGATCTATCTCCGAGTATGTCTGGACGGCCACCACCTATTACCTCGTCTTGGGTGTACGCCCCTATCGAGACATCAAAAGTAGCCCAAACAATGTGAAGATCCCCGGTCTTCAACCACCGTCATCATATCTTCAACTTTTAATCGTCGTAATGGTTATTCAGAATGGGTTTAACCCGGTCTTTCTATATAACTCGTGCACCTTTAAAATCAAATGATATATAAAGATATTATACATATCAATCCAATCCAGAATATTCTTTTATTCAAATATTCTTTACACTAGGAATTAACCCCATAAATCTTATTAAAGATTTATATCATTTAAAACACATGTTTGAATCTTTCCTTAGAAATCATTCCAAAAGATTATAAAAACTCTTTTCATAGACGTAATTCAAATTAAGGTTTATTAGCCTTATCAGGATTAATGAGCCTTACAAAAAGGTAATTTCTCGTATAATTATCCATTCCCAGCCTATTCATCCTATAGAGCAAAACTAGTAGTACTCCATATCCAACACCCATCGTGTCTCGGTAAATTTAATTACCTCGTTACATTCCGAACCTAATTAATGATTTATTAAAACTCCACTTATTTATAATCTCCAAAAATCATTATTTAATGATTATTCAACCAAGGGAAGTTAATCATGTCTTTAACTGGGTAAAGAACAAATATCATTTAAAACGTTGTTCATGATAAACCAAAAATCAATCTTCCATTTAATACCAAATTATTTTATTGAAATTGGAAAACTTCACGTTGGAAAATCCCATTAAATCTTAATTAAAAGATTTATTCCATAAGTTCCATTTTCAACTGGGTTTTTGAACAGTATTATTAAAGACATCATTAACGACAAACCAAAAATCCAATTTGATATCAAATATAAGGCTTTAAATAAAAATCATGTCGACTTATATTCGATACTAAATTTTGAAACCAATAGATACCATATTGGGAATAATTGTCATGACCCGAAAATCCGGTCCAATTTGAGCTGACTAAATTACACAAGTCCAACCCCAAATACATTGGAAAATCAGAACACTAATAGAAAGAAAACAGAGGGTGAGGGAGGATAAGATAGAATCTTAGAATAGAAGAAGAAGAAGAACACAACATCAGAGTAACACGAATCTCACAACGGAACGAACAACGTATAATAGATAATATATCCTTGAAATAAAATCATTATATGTATACAATAACATTATCAGAGTACAACACTTACAACTCAGCGAAAATAAACTATAGCTATATGATCCTGAAGCCTCCTGCTCCAGCACTTCAAGTATATCTGTAAATTCTGACTACTTGACTGCCTGTACAAAATTGGGCACCCAAGAGTTTTGGGAAAACAAAACAAAATAAACTCCGGGTCAGTCATGGGACTGGTATGAGTAAAACAGTTTAAAACAGTTTGAACAAGTAAACGATATCTCATAAGACCACGCTGTATAACGGAACGGGTTTTTCCCTTATGAGAATCCAAATTATCTTTATATCAAAAAACCTTTTGATATTATAATAATGTCTATCAACCACAATATAATAATCATCTAGCAGAAACGCTTTCATCTCACGTTTTACATATATAGTATACAATCAAAACCGCAAGCACGTATTGGGTAATGGATTTCCAACTATGACAAGGTATGGAACCACCTTTCGCTAGTGTACCTCTAGAAAGTAATACACTGGGTTCAACAAGAATATCTTGCAACCCGGCCACACATGACCGACCACTCATTTCGCTTGAGTGTATCGAATGTATATCACCAACGGTTGGGATCAGCAACCGTTTCCCGAATGGGACAGTATCGACAATAGATTTTTAGAAATAAATGAAACTCTAGATCAGGTGATTATACACCCTACTTCAGAGCGACCGACTTAGCCATGCTGCCTGCCCGATTTCTGTCATTTACCGGTTGATGAGGCTAGAAGCTACGCTTTATCATCACACCAGATTCACTTCGAATGTCACATCGTCAAATCCATCGAAAATCACTAATTGACGTCTACAACAGTACATTACGTGTTAGCTAAAAAGGTTTCCTTCTCCGCTTCCCCTCTTGGTACGGTTGAAGAAATCAATGTACGTGACCTTTCTGGAAATACTCTGGCAGACATCCATCCATACAAGTCATCCAGGAACAGGATGAACCGAAGGTACTATTCAGTATATCCATCTTAGGCACTGTTATCTAAGACTTATACAATAGCCCTTTCACTTTACTCCGTCTTCAATTATCTTTGGCATATATGATTCGCAACGCTTATGCCATTACAGAGTCGTTCTTTGGATAATAATCCAACCGATCTCTTCATATTAACAACGTTAAAATGGTCAAAACTTCGATAGTCTGTGATCTAACCATCAAAGAAAAACAGGTGTGCAAACAACGATATTATTTCCAGATGGAAATTATATCGATCAATCATCATTTAACATATATATATATATATTCGCATTTCCTTATTTTCAATGTTTAGAAAGTATACGTTATTAATACTAGAAAACATTTCCATGGCTTAATTACATATCACTATTCTTTTCACAACTATCAGTCCCTGACTGATAACTAGTAGGAGAACAATTCTCTAAGTATAAACCCCGAAGGCCGAAACCAACATCAGATCGATACTCAGAAAACTATTCAACTTAACTAATCCCTAGTCAGTTTCTAATCTTGTTTAACTCTATTTCTTACCTTTATTCGATTAACTCTATTTGATTAACTTTAATTCGAATAACTATGACTGTTTTTAACTCTATCTTGAATAACTATATTCGATTAACTAAATTCGATTAACTCTTTTATATCTCGTCAATTTCCTTTATAATCCTATATAGTTTCCAACTAAATATTCCTTTTATAATTCTATTTATTTTCTAAATAAATATTCCTTTATTCTATTTATTTTTTAAAAATATATTCCTTTATTCTATTTATCTTCTAAATAAATAATCCTTTATCAACTTTATTTATTTTCCAAATAATTTCTCTTTTATAAAACCCTTTGATTTTATAAATAGTTTATTTTCAATATTCACTTTGAAAGTCCCCTTTCCCACATCCAGTATTTCTTATGGTATTTAACATACCATATAACAACAATAAATATCGTCCAAACACACATAATCGACAACATATTATATATCACATCATATATCACAATATATGAATCACAGTAAAATAAATGTTGAGGAATCCAGTTGGATTCGCCCAACATGTTTTCCCTGCATCCACAGATGTTACACAATAAAATCAACATCACTTTCAGTTCCATATGATATATTATGTTAAACAGAATCAATAAAGAAATTCAACTAACTGACTAGCAGTTCAATCAAAAAGTCAACACAAAGTTAATCAGCCAATATTTAACAGTTCTAAAAATACAACATGAAAGTATAAACTGTTCAAAGTTAGTGAGATTTACTCACACTGGACTGTTATCGTTAAAGAACGATAAACTGTTTGTTTGATCTGAATCAAACAGTTTATTTCTCCATAAATTCGTACGAGCCCCAATCCACTTCCAGTCAGCTTTATTGTGAAGCTCTCGTCCATACGGTCCCAACGCAACTTACGGTTCGTGATTCTGTTTTCATATGGCCAAGATATTACCAATACAAGTTAGTACTTTATTTCGATTAAAAATTAAATTTCTAATTTAATTAAACCATGGGCCTTTATCTATACCCCTTGGTCCAACTACTCCCTTAAAGCCCAACACTCCCCTAGTCTTCTTCCCCAAACAAACACTACGCGGCCTCCTACTGTACACATACCATAGCCGCTCCATTCATCCTTCTACTCCTCTCTCTTCTCTTTACAAAAACTCAAATAATAAATACAAAAATTCTCGTCGTGTTCTCCTCTTCCATGTGATACCACTCTGGTGCAACTCGGTTCTTCTTCCTTCATTTCGTCACCTGCTCTGTCGCACGCTGCTCAGAAGAAAGCACCAACCCATTTATACGCAGAATCCATCAACACTTTGCCACAAGCTGCCCCTCGTTGCTACGAACTCGGATTTAACATCCATTTCGTGGATCGAACAACCAATTTCACAAATCAACTAACCCTAGTTGTTTCGCAAATTTCCAGTGATGCACAAACTAGCGTCGAGCCCTACAAAAGTTACACGGGATTGAAGAGGAAAGCTCCCTGAATCCAAATATATTTACGATTCGATTTATAGATTGTATTCCATTTGATTTTGATTTTTAAATGCTGCATTTTGGTGTTTGGATGGAGAAACTTAACTGTCGGCGCAAAAAGAGATTATATAAGGGAACATCAAATTTTGTGTGGCTGAGAAAGAGATATGTGGCTTGTTTGTAGGCCTAAGAAAGGATTTAGATATTTTATTTTCATCATTTCATATATTTTTTACCTTCTAAAAATCCGTGTGATCACACACGACACCTAAAAATCACGTAACTGGAAATCTAACAACTATTTGACATTGCGGATCCAACAAAACTAGTTTCGTCGAATTCCGACTTCGGTTGCAAAACTGGCTATTTTTAAAGCTCTGGATGACCCATTTAAATATATAAATATATTTAAATAAAATTAAATTAAATATAAATAAATTTATATTATCATATATATTCACAGTGGAATACCATTCAACTCTACTGGGATTTATAACTTGATATTTCAATTCCCGATTAAATCGATATTCGATAAAAATGAAATTCCTTTTAAAAATATAATTTATTCCTTTATAAATTATAAAGGAATTCCACAGCAACTTTTCTAAAATTTGATTTGGACATAAATCAAAATCTACACGACGAAATCCCGATTTTTCTCTTCCCCTAGAAAGATATACTCCACCAGCTCCACACGTTACTTGTTTCACAGAAATCCGGCTTAAAACGAATCATGTACATTCAGTTGAAGTTCGAATTGCTAATTTACGAACTGCAGCCCCATTTCGAGCTCGATTTTAATTATGGTATAATTATACGTTCAAACTGTCGTTATTTAAATATATTCGTTATTCTAATTCAATTCTAAACTGAATTTAAATATCACAGATGATCCAGTTCACACCATATCGCCATTTCAGCCAATTCTGATTATTTCAGAATTAAATATATTATTTAATTTATTATTTTAATTAAATATTCATCATTATTTAATTCCACGACCATTTAATTCACTATATCACTATTTATATAATTAAATAAATTAATTATAATACCTCTGTAAATGCGGGTCATTACATTCTTCCCCACTTAAAATAATTTCGTCCTCGAAATTGCTAAGGTAGAGAACGACCCTATCGACTGGTTAGAACATATTTGTTCACTTCTTAACTCCAGTTTTCAACTGAACCAATTTAATTTCAATTAAAATATTAACCAATTCTTATCAATGAAAATTTTCAAAAATCCTGAAAATTTTCTAACACCTTAACTTTTCGAAAATTTCGCCAGCACCTCCTTTGTACTGGTCAATAAGTCAAACTCCAACTCGCTTCTCTAGGCCATCTCCATCCCAAAAGGAAATCAAATAGCCAAGCGGCTTGCCAATTCGGCTCATAAATCACCAAACTCATATGAAATATAAACTTGTACCTTTTTGTCGGGTATATTAACTCTATCACTTCTATTTGCTATCGACTCAGCATATACCAATGTTATCCCCAATCAAATCCTGTAATCACTTTTATTTCCAACACAACCATTCGCTTTATATCCAAGCCAAATATCATTTCAACTCGAGTTTCTTCTCGATTCCCAACTCTTAACTTGATTATCACATTACACTTCAAATTTGAATCTCACAATCCAACTTGTCTTGATATTATTCTAATTCAATCTCAGTTACGACTTTACTGGCTTTACTTTAATTCAATTTTGCTTTCATAAATTTCTGTTAAATTTGTTTTTAATTCAAACAGTCTTTCCCTGGGAGTTTTCAAACAGTTTACTCTTTTCAAAAATCAAATTTTCCTTTTGAACATGTCACTGAACCCTTAATTAATATTCCATTAGTTAAATCACTTCTCTATTTCTTTATCAATATTTGTTAACCAAATATTTTCAATAACCATATTGGCCTTTTATGTTATTTGGAAAACATTTCTGAATATCGCCTTCCTTTATTTTCTTAACTTTAGAAAATATATGCTATTTATAAATGGAAAATATTCCAATTACTTATCTCTTTTCCGATCTCGTTTATTTCTATACTTAGGAAATATTCTTTATTTTATTTCCAAGCTTACACTTATTTGGGTTAAAACGGATGTTGTGTAAAACATCGTTACCACAACCCAAATACTATATTCAACTAACTCTTATTCAACATTGATCTTCGAGCCTGAAATCTTACTATTTATTTGTTAATAATGAAATCAATCAAGTTGAGGTATAACTACCTCTCACACCTTGACTGAATAACATTTATAACGTCAAAACAGATATGACTACTTACTCGAATAATCAATACAATACAACTACTTATTCACTTTTAAACACGTATATGCTTCCTCTTTCTATTCTTATTAGATTTTATTCTTAGTCTTCCTTTTTGATTTTACTATTCTATTTCTAAGTTCGTTTCCTTATCGACTTCTATATATATATCGATACGATGATTTCTAACTATCAAATTATCTTAAAAATATTCTAACTCCTTAAATTCCTTGAAAAATTCGCCATAACCTCCTTTGTACTAAGAGCATCGGGATATTTCAAATAGCCTCCCATGGCCCTCACCAATCCAAAAGAAAAAAAAAGCCAAGCGGCTAGCCGATACGGCGCATAAAATCTCATATATGAATTAAATACATACCTTTTCGTCGAGCATTCTATTTATATACCTTCATACCTTATCCATACCTATCTCATGTATATTTATACCTGCCCAATCTATTTTAACTATACCTGATCGTTTTAACTCAATTCGTTAATTAATTTGTTAATTAACTCTTTAGTCTATTTCACTTTTATATTTGAACATGACATGTTCAAATATATTTTAACTTGCTTATTAACTAATTTGAATCCAAATTTCAAATTTAAGTTCTATATTCGATTTCGAATATCCATTTACAAATCCAATTCACCTTTCAAAGTTCAACTTCAAATTCAAAACTCGATTAACTAATTCCTCTTCGACTTAGTTAATTCTATTCAATTTCTATTCAAATTTTATATTATAAATCCCATTTGAATTTCTATATTCAAATTCTATATATTCAAATTCTGTATTATAAATCCCATTTTGAAATTCAATACAACTTGTCTTTCCCAAAACAAATTCAAAACAGTATCTCTGGTAGTAATTCGTCACTTACAACTCGAAACTGAATTCTGATGATGCAGCTCTCATCATCGGAATCTATTTTCCAGCGATCGAAGTGAGTACAATACTATAAAACCATTTCTAAACATTTCCACTTTGAAATTCATTTCAAAGTATAATTCACACTACCTGTAAAACAATTTAAAATCTCCCAAGATCTTAAATTTTCCTTACTTTCAATCCAAATCCATTTACAAACACTTATCCAATTCTCCAGAGTTTTAACTTAATTTCTGGTTCAAAATTTCAGATTCAACTCATCTGATTTCACGTATTTCACTTATATGAATTCTGATTGGTTATTTACATAACCATTTAATTTATAATCTTACTCGATTATAATAACAACCAACATATCCACTATATTATAATTATTCCAATATAAATCCTTTATATCAAAATATAATTTGGGTAAAAAATTTCATTTACCCTCTTTCAAAACATACCATGACGGTTCATTGTATTCGAGTGTTTACAAAATCCCTACCAATACAGTGGATCAAACTGATCGACCAGAACTCATAAACAACTCAACCAATAAATCTCCACAATATAAAATTATTTTTATATCATCTACAAATACGTTCACTCGTATATATACACTCAAACTCAATCTAGGGTATTACTAACCCTATCTCTACCGAGTCACGCCACAGAGCCAAGGTAAATCACTTAACTTAAGCTCTGATACCAACTGTAATGACCCGAAAATCCGGTCCAATTTGAGCTGACTAAATTACACAAGTCCAACCCCAATTACACTGAAAAATCAGAACACTAATAGAAAGAAAACAAAGGGTGAGGGAGGATAAGATAGAAACTTAGAATTGAAGAAGAAGAAGAAGAACACAACGTCAGAGTAACACGAATCTCACAGCGGAACGAACAACGTATAATAGATAATATATCCTTGAAATAAAATCATTGTATGTATACAATAACATTATCAGAGTACAACACTTACAACTCAGCGAAAATAAACTATAGCTATATGATCCTGAAGCCTCCTGCTCCAGCTCTTCAAGTATATCTGTAAATCCCGACTACTTGACTGCCCATACAAAATTGGGCACCCAAGAGTTTAGGGAAAACAAAACAAAATAAACTCCGGGTCACTCATGGGACTGGTATGAGTAAAACAGTTTAAAACAGTTTGAACAAGTAAATGATATCTCATAAGACCACGCCGTATAACGGAATAGGTTTTTCCCTTATGAGAATCCAAATTATATTTATATAAAAAAACCTTTTGATGTTATAATAATGTCTATCAACCGCAATATAATAATCGTCTAGCAGAAACGCTTTCATCTCACGTTCTACATATATAGTATACAATCAAAACTGCAAGCACGTACTGGGTAATGGATTTCCAACTATGACAAGGTATGGAACCACCTTTCGCTAGTGTACCTCTGGAAAGTAATACACTGGGTTCAACAAGAACATCTTGCAACCCGACCACGCATGACCGACCACTCATTTCGCTTGAGTGTATCGAATGTATATCACCAACGGTTGGGATCAGCAACCGTTTCCCGAATGGGACAGTATCGACAATAGATTTTTAGAAATAAATGAAACTCTAGATCAGGTGATTATACACCCTACTTCAGAGCGACCGACTTAGCCATGCTGCCTGCCCGATTTCTGTCATTTACCGGTTGATGAGGCTAGAAGCTACGCTTTATCATCACACCAGATTCACTTCGAATGTCACATCGTCAAATCCATCGAAAATCACTAATTGACGTCTATAACAGTACATTACGTGTTAGCTAAAAAGTTTCCTTCTCTGCTTCCACTCTTGGTACGGGTGAAGAAATCAATGTACGTGACCTTTCTGGAAATACTCTGTCAGACATCCATCGGTACAAGTCATCTAGGAACAGGATGAACCGAAGGTAATATTCAGTATATCCATCTTAGGCACTGTTATCTAAGACTTATACAATAGCCCTTGCACTTTACTCCGTCTTCAATTATCTTTGGCATATATGATTCGCAATGCTTATGCCAATACAGAGTGGTTCTTTGGATAATAATCCAACCGGTCTCTCCATATTAACAACATTAAAATGGTCAAAACTTTGATAGTCTGTGATTTAACCATCAAAGAAAAACTGGTGTGCAAACAACGATATTATTTCCAGATGGAAATTATATCGATCAATCATCATTTAACATATACTTATATATATATTCGCATTTCCTTATTTTCAATGTTTAGAAAATATACGTTATTAACACTGGAAAACATTTCCATGGCTTAATTACATATCACTATTCTTTTCACAACTATCAGTCCCTGACTGTAAACTAGTAGGAGAACAATTCTCTAAGTATAAACCCCGAAGGCCGAAACCAACAACAGATCGATACTCAGAAAACTATTCAACTTAACTAATCCCTAATCAGTTTCTAATCTTGTTTAACTCTATTTCTTACCTTTATTCGATTAACTCTATTTGATTAACTTTAATTCGAATAACTATGTCTGTTTTTAACTCTATCTTGAATAACTATATTCGATTAACTAAATTCGATTAACTCTTTTATATCTCGTCAACTTCCTTTTATATTCCTATTTAGTTTCCAACTAAATATTCCTTTTATAATTCTATTTATTTTCTAAATAAATATTCCTTTATTCTATTTATTTTCTAAATAAATATTCCTTTATTCTATTTATTTTCTAAATAAATAATCCTTTATCAACTTTATTTATTTTCTAAATAATTTCTCTTTTATAAAACCCTTGGATTTTATAAATAGTTTAATTTCAATATTTACTTTGAAAATCCCCTTTCCCACATCCAGTATTTCTTACGGTATTTAACATACCATATAACAACGATAAATATCGTCCAAGCACAAATAATCAACAACAGATTATATATCACATCATATATCACAATATATTAATCACAGTAATATAAAAGTTGAGGAATCCAGTTGGATTCCTCCAACTTGTTTTCCCTGCATCCACAGATGTTACACAATAAAATCAACATCACTTTCAGTTCCATATGATATATTCTGTTAAACAGAATCAATAAAGAAATTCAACTAACTGACTAGCAGTTCAATCAAACAGTCAACACAAAGTTAATCAGCCAATATTTAACAGTTCTAAAAATACAACATGAAATTATAAACTGTTCAAAGATAGTGAGATTTACTCACATTGGACTGTTATCGTTAAAGAACGATAAACTATTTGTTTGATCTGAATCAAATAGTTTATTTTGCCATAAATTCGTACGATCCCCAATCCACTTCCAGTCAGCTTTATTGTGAAGCTCTCGTCCATACGGTCCCAACGCAACTTACGGTTTGTGATTCTGTTTTCAAATGGCCAAGATATTACCAATACAAGTTAGTACTTTATTTCAATTAAAAATTAAATTTCTAATTTAATTAAACCATGGGCCTTTACCTATACCCCTTGGCCCAACTACTCCCTTAAAGCCCAACACTCCCCTAGTCTTCTTCCCCAAACAAACACTACGCGACCTCCTACTGTACACATACCATAGCCGCTCCTTTCATCCTTCTACTCCTCTCTCTTCTCTTTACAAAAACTCAAATAATAAATACAAAAATTCTCGTCGTGATCTCCTCTTCCATGTGATACCACTCTGGTGCAACTCGGTTCTTCTTCCTTCATTTCGTCACCTACTCTGTCGCACGCTGCTCAGAAGAAATCACCGACCCCTTTATACCCAGAATCCATCAACACTTTGCCACAAGCTGCTCCTCTTTGCTACGAACTCGGATTTAACATCCATTTCTTGGATCGAACAACCCATTTCACAAATCAACTAACCATAGTTGTTTCCCAACTTTCCAGTGATGCACAAACTAGCGTCGTGCCCTACAAAAGTTGCACGGGATTGAAGAGGAAAGCTCCCTGAATCCAAATATATTTACGATTCGATTTATAGCATTGTATTCCATTTGATTTTGAGTTTTAAATGTTGCGTTTTGGTGTTTGGATGAAGAAACTTAACTGTCGGCGCAAAAAGAGATTATATAAGGGAACATCAAATTTTGTGTGACTGAGAAAGAGATATGTGGCTTGTTTCTAGGCCTTAGAAAGGATTTAGATATTTTATTTTCATCATTTTATATTTGTTTTTACCTTCTAAAAATATGTGTGATCAAACACGACACCTAAAAATCACGAAACTGGAAATCTAACAACTATTTGACATTGCGGATCCAACAAAACTAGTTTCGTTGAATTCCGACTTCGTTTGCAAAACTGGCTATTTTTAAAGCTCTGGATGACCCATTTAAATATATAAATATATTTAAATAAAATTAAATTAAATGTAAATAAATTTATATTATTGTATATGTTCACAGTGGAGTACCATACAACTCTACTGGGATTTATAACTTGATATTTCAATTCCCGATTAAATCGATATTCGATAAAAATGAAATTCCTTTTAAAAATATAATTAATTCCTTTATAAATTAAAAAGGAATTCCACAGCTACTTTTCTAAAATTTGATTTGGACATAAATCAAAATCTACACGACGAAATCCCGATTTTTCTCTTCCCCTAGAAAGATATACTCCACCAGCTCCACACGTTTCTTGTTTCACAAAAATCCGGCTTAAAACGAATCCTGTACATTCAGTTGAATTTCGAATTGCCAATTTACGAACTGCAGCGCCATTTCGAGCTCGGTTTTAATTATAATATAATTATACGTTCAAATTGTCGTTATTTAAATATATTCATTATTCTAATTCAATTCTAAACTGAATTTAAATATCACAGATGATCCAGTTCACACCATATCGCCATTTCAGCCAATTTTGATTATTTCAGAATTAAATAAATTATTTAATTTAATATTTTAATTAAATATTCATCATTATTTAATTCCATGACCATTTAATTCACTATATCACTGTTTATATAATTAAATAAATTAATTATAATACCTCTGCAAATGCGGGTCATTACAATAATGATATCTATATCGTCCAAATTCTTCAAAACTGTATCCGTATAATCATGGAATCCAATACTGAAATACTCAAAGATGATTTCCATTCAAATCTACTTTAATTCATACATTGGAAAACTTTGCTTATATTAAAACCATATTCAATCTAATGCATTATTTTAAAACAATAGGATTCTTCCTCTAGTTGTTAACTAGCTCGTTTAGATAAAAATGTATTATTTCTTTAAAAACTTGGAATATTTCATCCAAAATCTTTTCAAATCTTTTATTATGATTTAACATAATCTATCCATATTTTGATAATTTTATTAAGGCCCTTACAGTCGGTTTCTAATTTCAGGTCACCGAACTGCATCCATAGCGGCCTTTTCAAAAATAGATTTGGACTTATATTAAAATCAGATCGTTGAATTTAAAACTTCTCATTTCATTTAAAAATTTACTTCACTTCAGTTATAATGCTTTTCATTTTAGGAGAATTTACGGTTGGATCTCGCGGTACGTCAATTCGAAGTTGCGGGTTAAATTTCGCGAACTATCAGGCTTTTCCAAAATAGATTTGGACTTATATTAAAATCAGATCGTTGAATTTAAAACTTCTCATTTCATTTAAAAATTCACTTCACTTCGGTTATAATGCTTTTCATTTTAGGAGAATTTATGGTTGGATCTCCCGGTACGTCAATTCGAAGTTGCGGGTTAAATTTCGCGAACTATCACTGCGTGACACATTCTATTCAAGCCCAAATCGATTTATAAATAAAAATAAATCGAATAACCTATCAAAATAATTTATAAACTATTAAAATTATTTCAACTACAATTGGGAATTTTGTTTCCATATTTTTACTTCAAAACCACATATTTCAATATTAAGCCATTTTAATAATATTTAAATAAATAAATTAATAATTGAAACTCGTTATTTCGAGCTCAAACTTTCCTGGTAGCCGTTATAAAAATAAACTGAAAACTTTCGAAAAAAATTCCTTTAAAACATCTCCTATATAGCCTAACCAAACTTCATTTTACAAAAGTTATTTGTTAAAACCAAAAATTTGTTTTCAACACCAAAGGTGTTATGGAAACACTTCAACAAATGGTTAGATTAGAATATGGAGCCATGTGATCACAAAATAAAGAGCATAAAATGAAGACATACCTGAATTAGATCTACGTCCACTTTTGAATCATTTACCATTATAATATTTTGTTTTACAATATACCTGAATTCTTTCAACAGATTACCCTAGATTCTGCTTCATTGCTGAAAGTGTTATAGCATCTTTGGCTTTAGTAGTATACAAGCGGAACTGCTCCTTGAACTTTTTGGCTAAGTTGGAGAATCGGTCTATGGCTTAGGTGGTAGCTTTGTGAACCATAGTGACGCAACACCTTCCAGATAGAGTGGGAAATATAAGCATCTCATTTCATCTGTTGCATTGCCGCACTCATAGGCCACTCTTATTTGAACATAAAGTAGTTAGGATCAACAAAGCCGTTGTATGAAGGCAAGATTGGAGGATTGAATTTCTTCAGGCACTCTGTTTCTCAGATCCTCTCGGTAAACGGAGTCCTGTCGGGAGAGAAATCCCATTCCCTATCATCGTCGCTATGAGCTTGGTTCCCCTTCATGATTTGTTCTATCATGCCCGAGATGTACTCTTCAGTGTTATGTTGTTTTGCGAAGCTGAGCTCTTTACCAAATGTTCGTTTAGGCATGCGATCTTGGTTATATAGTTTAGGTCCTTTACTTTCCCGACGAGGAGGTGCCCCGGTGAAGGGACTATGTAACGACCCAGAAAATCTGAACCAATTTAAAATTTTTAAATTGGCTAAAATAATGGATTTTAAATATTTAAAATAAATATTTTAAATAATAGCAATGAAAACGGAGTTTGAATCGACAATTGGAAATGAATATAATTAATTCTAATTAAAAGCAAGGCCTGAAAAGGGGCTACAGTTTCAAAAATTGAATTCAAACTTTGTTGGACTGTACCGGGTGCAAAACAAAACGGATTTTAGTGAAACCAAAAATATTTAAATCTGTTAGTGAATACCTTTCTAACGAATCTGAAAAATCGAATTTGCATAGCGGAAAGCAAAAGTTATGGCCAAATGAATTTTCAGAAAGGTCGTTATGAAATTTATATAGCCCGTGAAATTGGCCATTTTGCATACGACCTTGGAATTCGACGAAACCACTTTTGTTGGATCCGGGATGTGAAGTTACTGCCAGGTTTAAAATTTCATAATTTTTGAAGCTAATATGTGAGTGTGACAAAGGAAAACGTGTTTTGGTCAATTACAGTTAAATTGGATCGACCAGAAATGGGCCATTTTGCAAACGGTCTCAGAATCCGACGAAACTAGTTTTGTTGGGACCGTATCGTCAAAACATAGCTGGATTTATTTTTCTGGAATTTTTCGAATCAGTTTGTGGCCCTGGCAAATTGAAATGTACGTTCAAATTAAATATTGAATGTTATATATTTTAAATTGAAGGAAAACTGATTGAAACAGTCGAACGGGCCTTCGAAACATGTCCCATTGTGTTCGGAATAGGGGTAAAATGCTGGGGACGACAGTCGTTGGGTTTGGATTGGTGTTCGTGTACAGAAGAGGGTATTTTCGAGATTTTAAAAATATATAAATAAAAAAAATCTAGCCAATCACGTTACTTCTCTTTCCCCGACCTTCTTCCCGAAACCCTCCCAATGAACGGCGACTAGAGCTCCCTCTTTCTCTCCTCATTTCCGCCCAAATCGCGCAATAAAACCCTAGGGTCCTTCAGAGTATTTTGTAGATCTCATCTCATTCTTTAAATCCATCCTTGTTTCGATCTCCATCGTGCTGCATATCTCGTGAATCGGGCCAGGGAGTAGCCGCCACATCGCACCCTTTTTCTTCGCCGATCCTCCACCGAACTGAGCAAGACCACAGGTGTTGGAAAGCCTGTTCGAAGCTCTTCGACGTTGCAGCATCTGATCGTGACGATACTTCACGGATTGATCGTGAATTTGAAACCTAGTTTCGAAGGTTTGAAAAGCATATCTGCTTTGAAATTTCTGAATTGAAAATAACACTTTTAATTGTTGCAAAACTTTGAAAAATCATATCTTTTTAGTGTGTTAACGAAATTCGATGAAACAGGAAACATCGTGACCGTGTGGATGTCTTCTACATTCTAGAAGAGACCGGATATTTTTCTGAGCCTTCTGCAATTTTTGGTACAGTGGAACCCAATGTGAGATTTCTAATTTATAAACAATATGGAAAACGATGATGTATAAATTATATGATCGATGTATGAGTTATATAAGCGTTGTACACCTCTTGTATAAGCGTTGTATAAGTTGTATGTTCGATGTATAAGTTGTATATGCGTTGTAAAAATTATATATGTGTTGAAATAGAAGGGAATTGCTATATATAAATATATATATATACGCCCCTCGTCCACAAACCATGGACGATATTTATTGGTTGTGATTGGTGTGAAAATTGATTGATAGCGAATGGTTGATTGTGATTGTTTGTGGTTGATATTGATTGATTGTGGTTGAAAAATACCCGTTTGTGGTTGAGAAATATTTGGTTGAAACCACATAGGATTAGTTTGTGGAAATGAAATAAATATATACATGCCGCCTGCGTGCGAACTAGATGCATGATCCCCATTGTCAAAAACCGCGAGGCTTTAAGGTAGAGCGAGGAGCCGTACTAGGGACGGTCCCGGTTTTAACTACCCTGCCGTTATGCTGCCGAAATTTTGAATAATATTCATGTGTTTGAATTATTTTCATTTGCTGAAACTATATTTATTCGTTGAATAGAAAACCTTCATGTGTTGAATCGATATTCATTCGTTGATTAGAAATTCATGTGTTGAATGGTATTCGGGTTTTAAATATAAAAATCACATTTTTATCTATATATATAAACTATAGAAAACCTTCATGGGTTGAATCGATATTCATTCGTTGAATTGAAATTCATGTGTTGAATGGTATTCATATTTTGAAATAAATTGTTTTACAATAAAAATCCCATTTTTAACATCAATATGAAAAGTATAAAATAATCCTGTTTTGAAATAAATTGTTTTACAATAAAAATCCTATTTTATCCCCTATATTTACTATACGAAATAATAGTGTTTTGAAATGAATTGCTTTACAATAAAAATCACATTTTTATTATATAAACGAATTGTTAAAAATAGTGAAGTGTTGAAATAGAAGACAGTTAGATAAAAATATCATTTTTATCAAATGTATAAAAGGAATATAGTTTTGAAATTGAAGAATCGATATATATGTTTAAATAGAATTGAAATATATCGAATAACGACGCTGCAGTTCGTATTTTGAAACTGTGATTTCAAACGATTATATCGGGAGATCCGACCATCGGAGTTTCCTGAAATTGCAACCGTTGGGTTCGCCTTGGAAATATCTTTCCAACGGCACCAACTTTGTAAAAATCCAACGGTTGGATTGTCTGGAATGTTTAATTCAAATCTGAAGAAAAACAGCGCCAGAATCGATTATGTTCATATTTATATATAAATATAATTATATATAATCGAATAACGACGCTGCAGTTCGTATTTCGAAATCGAAACTTCAAACGATTGTACCGGGAGATCCGACTGTCGGATTTTCCCAAAACTGGAACCGTTGGATTGGTTTTGAAAAGATCTTTCTAATGATGTAAATTTTGTGAAGATCCAACGGTTAGATTTTCAGATATGTGTAAATCAAATCTGAAGAAAAACAGCGCCATGGTCGCGTTATGGCCCGAAGCGTCATTTTGAATAAAATGGCTATTTTAAAATAAATAAAAATAGCGATAAATCGTTATAAAATATTATAAACGATATGGATGTGAAATTTAGAAATTAATTGAAGGTTGGCTAAGTCGAATGTTGTCTTGGGTATTGATCTGATGTTGGTTTCGGCCTTCGGGGTTAATATTTGGGAAATCGTTCTCTTACTGATTGACGGTTAGTGACTAATGAATTAAAATGATGCGTGTATATGTTAGTGTTGCACTTGTTTATTATATACGCGAGTTGCTCAGAAAGACCGGGTTTATCCCATTCTGAATAACTGAATCGACGATAATAAATCGAAGATAAAGACGGTGGTCGAAGACCGGAGATCTTCACCTTGTTTGGATGGTAACTGAGGTCCTGATTGGGAGGCATCCCGAAATATGGATAACGAGTGGTGATTGTCCAGACGTACGTGGCGATCGATGGGTTTGCGAGGTATATAGTGCCTCTGGTTTCGTTCAGACCCAGAACGGACTTGTAAATGGATTGTGTGTCTGACATTGGATTTTATTCTGTGTTGACTGATCTCTATTAAATATACATCTGTTTGGCGGCGGAGAATTTATTCTTTTGCTTAACGCCCTTCTCTGAAACGCACGAGCTCAGAGGTTGTATATCTATGGACATCAGTCGTATAGCATGAATTGCTAGTGTGGCATGCCTAAGTGGCAAATGATCAGGGCTTCTGTTGAAAAGCAAAGTCTTGTGGTGATGATCAAAGCACCGCCGGTGTGGCGTAGCTTTGTGTATAACGTGCATTCGCGAGCCTCACACCCTGGTATGAGCCAGAAACGGGATAAGGACCTCAGGGAGGGCATGCGTTTCCTTCTAGCTAGGAGTTGTGTCAGTGTTTTTACACGGGCTGACATTTTACTTATGTGGTTGTTGCTGTTGCGAGGCGCCTCGGTTTGATCGGACGATCCGGGTCCGATGGAGTCATTCGTTGACTCACTTACGCCTCATAGGGCGGGGAAACGTAGTGTTTAGGCATTTTAATCCACATCGGTGGACCGGCCCTGTCGCTCCAAAGGCTTGACTGAGTACTTGCCTGAGACATGGGCTAGATTGTCTCGAAGTCGGTAAGGACTATCTTTTGCCTTGGTTCATGACGGAAATCCAATTTCCAAATACGACATCGTGCGGTTTTGATTGTATATATATATATGGCGACATGATATATGGTACCCATGCCGTCTATGATTGATAGTTATGATTGAAATTGTTTTTGAAACATATAAACACTAGTAATAATATCAAATGCTTTTGTTTTCTTCGTATCAATCATATTTTGGCCATTATAAGGTAAAACTCTATCCTCCGGTTTGCATTGCATTGTGTGATGGGAACTGAATCTTATAATGGCTTCATTTTTATAAAAAGCATTGCGATGTTTAAAAGAATGATTTGTTTTAAAGCACTGGCAATCCAATGGTGTAACAACCTGTATTTTTAATAACCTGTTATAACATAAATCGAGGCAGAAATTAATTCTAAAATCTGAATGAAGGGAAATGGGCTATGCCATTGCGTTCGTCTCGGAAAAATACGCAAAATAGAGTCCGAGTTTTCGAAAATCGGAGTCCGTATGACCCGATTAAGGCCCGACGAAGTTTTCAGAAAATTCCTAAGTAAAAACAGATTTAAATTTTAAGTTAAAAACAAGGGTTAGGGCACAATTGGCGTCAGGCGGGAAAACTCCCGCCAAGACCCCAAGTCGACAGGCATGTCGACAGGGGTCTAAGGGTGTCGACTGCCCTGTCGACAGCCCTGTCGACACGGGGTGGCCGGGCAGTTTTGCCTGGCGCACCATTTCTGATCTGGGCTTGGTTGTGTGGCTTGGTTCTGGAGAATTCCGAAATCTGATGGACCTAATTCAACTAGGGTTTAATCCTATGGTCTAAATCACTAGCCTAATCTATAAATAAGACCCTAACCTACCCTAAATCATTCATTATTCATTCTAGCAACTAAACTATGTCAAAATCAAACCTCTCATGGCCTCCACTCTCTTCATACAATTCCTAAATCAATTTCTAAGAGATTTCCATGCATACAAGTGTATTTAGGCTTGTATGATCCTCTTTAGCTTGCATTAAAGTCTTGTTTCTCTATTGTCATCATAAAGGAGGAGTCTTGATCAAGTTTGCTTGCATTTTGGGGTTTTATTTTGTTGCATAAGGGGTTTCTTACATTTGCTATACTCATTTGAGTTCGCATAAGCATTGTAAGCCCTCTTACCTTCATTTTAGAAACTCTAAAGTTAATATGTGATGAAAGTTGGGATTTATGCATGTTTAATAAGTTATGCATGCTTATGCGAGTTCAATATGCCATGTTACACATGTTTGATAAGTTATGCATGTTTATGCAAGTTTACTATGCCATGATTTGCAAGTTTAACAAGTTATGCACGTATATGCAAGTTCACTATGCCATGATTTGCAAGTTTAACAAGTTATGCATGTATATGCAAGTTCACTATGCCATGATTTGCAAGTTTAACAAGTTGTGCATGTTTATGCAAGTTCACTATGCCATGATTTGCAAGTTTAACAAGTTATGCATGTTTATGCAAGTTCACTATGCTAAGTTATACAAGTCCAACATGTTATGCATGTTTATTATGATATGTAAGATTCATCATGTATGTTGTGCCAAGTTCCCTCTTTCTATCCTTTACGCGTTATGACGAATATGTAAGCGATAGAATGACGTTGGGGGGTTTGGGTAAAACTTAAAATACATGAAAACATAAGATTGGGAATTTACCTATTAAGTTAGGTCTACCCCTTGGGAATTTACCTATTAAGTTAGGTCTACCCAAGTATTTGTTAAACTTGTAACTATGTTTTGAAAATAAAGTGGACATGACACTTAGAAAACATAAGTGTGGCCAACTCGAGGTTGGGTTGAGTTTGTAGCGTAATTCTACCCGGAACCTACCGGCTTAACTAGTGGCTACAAACAATAGGATCCAATGTGAGAAGTTGGTCATGTGGTGCCAAGACCCGAGGTTAGACCAAGTTGTGGTGTAAATCTACCCGGAACCCACCGGCTTAACTAGGTAACCGCAACAAAGTCTAATGTGAGAGGTTAAGGCACAATTAAATTAATTAATGCCTCATGATTAGGGTTAAGTCATGGCCCACTAATACTTAACCAATTTTGGGGATACGAGGGATTAAATGGGGTTAAGTGGTGAACTGTTGGTTACACTTAACTAATTTAATCCATGATTAGTGAGGGGTTAAACCACACTTAACCCTCTTAGAAAACCCTAGCAACGTGGTCTGTTCCAGCAGTAATCCCAGTTTGGTATCATTCACAACCCTAGAGGCTAGGCTAGGGCGGGGCACGATTACTGGACTGATGTAAGCGACCAAAGCGACGGCTGAGTGGTACAGCGGTGCGGGTCCAGGCGGGCTACGGACGTGCACGTAGTCCGGTGTTGGACAAACTCGAGGCACGGGTACCAGTAGGATTAGACTGTGCATTATTGCTTAGGTGTCTGGGGTTGACACCCGAGGGCTTGATACACCCGAAGGTGGACCCAGCACAGTCTGACTACAACCATATGTGGGCCGTATGGACACCAACACTTGACGTGTTAGGTTTATAGGGAGCCGATCGACTAGACCGTTGGGCTGGACCTTGTATTAAGGTCACCTCATGTTATTGGGCCAAAGTTTGGGCTGAGGGATCAATACCTGCTATGTTAGTTTGCTAGTACACTGTGGTGCAAAGCTTAATCTTCTTTATGTGATGACACCTTTATCTATTGCCAGTATGTTCATCTCAGTTTCCATCATGATGCTAACTTTACTAGTTTATAGACTGATCGTAGTAGGGCTTACCAGTCTTTTTGACTGACCTGTTTTCTTTCGCCTCTTTTCTTCCGTTCCCCCCCCCAGGTTCTCAGGGAGGGAATACAGGAGCTTAGCTTGGATCCTACCTGCTTTCTTGGATAGCTCATGTATGCTTTGGACTTGAGCTCGCTATGGTTTTTCTGCTTTGGGGATAGCTACTTATGTTTTTCTTTTCAGTTTTCAGATGATGTTGTTTATGTACTAGACTTATTTTATTTGGAAAATTGACATGATGTTGTACTAAGACTTGATTTGAAATGGTTTGAAAATCTTCCGCTGTTTTATCTATGTTATTTACTCTGCTTTACATATATATATTTATGTTCTTGTTCTGCCTTGATATATCATTATGCATGCTTACCCAGTTCTAACGCCCCCCAGAAGCTAGTGCCCCCGAAAGAGCGACCCTAGCGGAGGTGGGGTGTTACAAATTTGGTATCAGAGCATATGGTTTACAAGAAAGAACAAAAAAGTTTTTAAAAGACTTTTGAAAAACTATTTTCAAAACAAGTATAAAGTATTTTCCAAAGAAAAGTCTAGTATTTTAAAAGGCTATTCCCCAAAAAGCCATTAGCGTTATCCTTCGTTCCCTTGACCTAATCTTATCTTATCTTTCGTTTCAGTATGGCTGAGAATCTTGCCATCCCGGATGGAGTAAACGTATCGCTCTGGTATAGGAGACGTCTAGAAGCTAGGGCGGCAACTGGCCCCGAAAACCCTACTCCCACTCCTCCTCCTGTAGTTGAGAATCCTCCCCCTAATGTCCCTCCTCCGGTGGTTCCTATTCCTCCTCCTCCAGTTGCTGAGGCTCCTCTTCCTCCTCCTCCCCCTCAGCATCCTCAGGTTGAGTTCACGAAGGTTTGTAAAGACTTCAAGGCGATGGGAGGCAAGAATTTCCTAGGCACGGAATCTTTTGTTGAAGCTAGGAATTGGCTGAAAGACACTGAGGACTTGTTTGCTATCTTTAGGATTGATGACGAGAGGAAGATCTTACTGACAGTGTGGCTTTTGAAGGACGAAGCAGCCTATTGGTGGGAGGTCACCAATGGGACGAGGCCCGTCGAGACTTGGGCCGATTTGAGGGCTAGATTTGTGGCCAAGTTTCTATCTTCTGCTGAGGCGAATTTACAGATGGAGAAGTTCATTGCATTAAAGCAAGGTGATATGTCTGTCAAGGAGTATGTGAACAAGTTTAATCAGCTGGCCCGTTTTGGTTTGGATATGGTGAACACTCCTGAGAAGAAGGCTCTTCGATTTGCTAGAGGGTTGAATGAGCCGCTGCAGGGTTTGGCGATGTCACATATTCCGCATGGGGCTACTTTTGAGAGTTTGGTCGATATGGCTCTACTTCAGGGAGATGGAAAGAAAGAGGTCACATCGAGTGATACTCAAGCAAAGAAGACTGATTCTCAGGGTAAAGGCAATCAAGGTGGTCAAAGCAGTCAGGGGAATCAGAGCAAGAACAAGAAGGGGAACAACAACAAAGGCAAGGGAAAGTGCAATTACTGTGGTGTGCCTGGACACTTTGCTAAGGATTGTAGGAAGAAGAAAAGGAAGCTTAGTGGTGGATGTTTTTCCTGTGGTGAGACTGGACACTTCAGCAAGGAATGCCCGAAGAAGAAAGGGCAGGGTCAGACTCAGCGTGCTAGACCTTCAGGAGGGCAAGTTCATGCTCTCAATACCGCTCCAGTTCCCGATCGAGGTAGTGTTTCTGTTGAGAACCTTGTTTATGTTTCCGATCTTCCAGTTCGTACCTTGTTTGATTCTGGTGCATCACATAGCTTTATTTCATCTGATCTTGTTGATAGTTTGCACCTTAGTACTAGCTTAGTAGATGATCCCGTTTGTGTTTCGAATCCCATTGGGGGTTCTGCTCATCTATCTATGATATGTGAGGATCTGAGGATCTCTATACTCAGTGTAGAGTTCTTGTGTAGTGCGTATGTTCTTGGTTTCAGGGGATACGGATTGATTTTGGGCATGGATTGGCTGTCTAGACATGGAGCCATTCTTGATTGTGAGCATAGGGTTGTGAGGCTTGTGACTCGCCTTGGCAACACCTTAGAGATTTCATGCAATCCGAAGGATCCCGTCATGTTGTGCTATCTTGAATCTCTCGACTCGTCAGAGGAAACCCTTCAGTCTGTAAAGGTGGTCCGAGATTATCCAGATGTTTTTGAAGAAGTTAAGGGGTTGCCCCCCTAAACGAGAGATTGATTTTCGCATTTATCTGGTGGATAATGCTAAGCCTGTTTCTTTGCCCGTTCGGCACATGGCTCCGCGTGAGAGACGGGAGCTCAGCAAGCAAGTAAAGGAGTTGCTTGAGAAGAACTTCATCAGACGAAGTATATCCGAATGGGGAGCGCCTTTGGTGTTTGCTACTAAGGCAGATGGTTCTCTTCGACTTTGTGTGGACTATAGAGAGTTGAATAAGCTGACTAAGAAGAACAGACACCCATTACCGAGGATTGATGATCTTTTTGACCAGCTTGTTGGTGCTTCTGTTTTCTCTCAGCTTGATCTCGCTACTGGATTTCATCAGCTCAGAGTGGCTGAAGATAGTATAGACAAGACTGCATTCAGAACTCCAGATGGATTCTTTGAATGGCTTGTTATGCCGTTCGGTTTGACGAATGCACCCGCGTATTTCGTGGACTTGATGAGTAGGGTGTTTCGGGAGTTCTTGAACAAGTTTGTCGTGGTCTTTGTGGATGATATTCTGATCTTCTCTAAGGATGAAGAAGAGCACGCGAGGCATCTTGTAGAGGTGATGGATACGCTTAGAGCGCATCAGTTAAAGGCCAAGTTCTCCAAGTGTCACTTTTGGAGAAGGGAAGTTCGGTTCCTTGGGCATATAGTGTCTAAGAAGGGCTTAGCGGTGGATCCCGCTAAAGTAGTTGCTGTGCAGGATTGGAAGACTCCAAGGAATGCAACCGAAGTGAGAAGTTTTCTAGGTCTTGCAGGTTTTTACCGGAAGTTCATCAAGGACTTCGCGAAGATATCCGCTCCTCTTACTAAGTTGACGAAGAAGAACTTAGTTTTTGCTTGGGATATGGACTGTGAGCTTGCTTTTCAGAGACTCAAGAGAGCCCTTACCTCAGCACCAGTTCTAGCTTTACCCGATGGTGGTAAGATGTTTACCGTGTACACTGATGCTTGTGGCACGGGATTGGGCGCCGTTCTGATGCAAGAAGGCAGAGTTATATGTTTTGGTGGTAGGCAACTTAAGGTGCATGAGAAGAATTATCCCACTCATGATCTAGAGCTGGCAGCGATAGTATATGCACTCAAGGCTTGGCGTCATTATCTTCTGGGAGAGAGATTTGAGCTGTATACTGATCATAAGTCTTTGAAGTATCTCTTTTCGCAGAAGGATCTGAACTTGAGGCAGCAAAGGTGGATGGAATTCTTGGCGTCCTACGATTTTGATATAGCCTATACCCCTGGCAAGGGGAATGTTGTAGCGGATGCGTTGAGTAGAAAAAGGTTGACACTAAGTCCTCTATTTGTTGAGATGAAGAATTTAGAGTTCTTGGCAACCTTTGATTTCTCTTTGGCAGTTGAGTCGATGACCGGTTCTTTAGCATCTCTTGAGCTCAGGCCTACCCTTCTGGATCAAGTTGGGGCTTCGCAGAAGGAAGACCCTCAGATAATTGAGATTATGGATAAGCTGATTCGAGGGGAGACATCTAGTCACCTTGCTCGATATTCTATAGATGATAAGGGTTGGCTGAGGAAAGACGGAAGGCTTTGTGTTCCAATGGTGGAAGACTTGGTGAGGAAAGTTCTTGAGGAAGCACATCGCTCCAAGTTGACTATACATCCGGGTGGAGATAAGATGTATAAGGATATGAAGCGCATTTTCTTCTGGCCTGGAATGAAGAAGGATGTGGCAGAGTTTGTCTCTAGATGTGTTGTTTGTCAGAGAGTAAAAGCCGAGTCGAAGAAGCCCGGTGGGCTATTGCATCCTCTAGAGGTCCCGCTATGGAAGTGAGAGAGTATTTCTATGGACTTTGTTGACGGATTGCCAAGGTCAAGAAAAGGGAATACAAGCATATGGGTCATTGTGGATAGGCTTACGAAGAGTGCTCATTTCATTCCGGTGAAGAGCAAAAGGACCGCATCTGGACTAGCATCAGTATATCTTCGTGAGATAGTACGACTACATGGAGTCCCTTCTAGCATAGTCAGTGACCGAGACCCCATCTTTACTAGTCAGTTCTGGAACACTTTGCAGGAAGCTATGGGCACGAGGTTGAACCTGAGTACAGCTTATCACCCACAAACGGACGGTCAGACAGAAAGGGTGAATAGGGTACTTGAGGACTTGTTGAGGCTTTGCATTCTGGATTTTGGTGGTACTTGGGAAGACCATCTTCCTTCTGTGGAATTTGCTTATAATAACAGTTATCAGGCGAGCATTGGGATGACACCATTTGAGGCTTTATATGGGAGACCGTGCAAGTCACCTACATGTTGGTGGGAGACTACGGATAAGCTTATACTTGGACCTGACATGATTAGAGATACATCCGAGAAGGTCGAGTTGATTAGAAGACGGATGAAGGCGGCCCAAGACAGACAGAAATCTTATGCTGATAGGCGAAGGACTGATTTGGAGTTTGATGTTGGGGATATGGTTTTCGTGAAGGTTTCTCCTTTGCGGAATGTGGTTCGGTTTGGAGCAGTAGGAAAGTTAGTACCAAGGTTTGTTGGACCGTTTCCAGTTGTAGAGAGGATCGGGCAGATGGCCTATAAAGTGGAATTGCCCGAGAAGCTAGCTGGAGTGCATAATGTTTTTCATGTTTCGCATCTCCGGAAGTGTTTGCATAAGTCAGCAGAGGTGGTTGAGCCAAGTGTTCTAGAAGATGTGGAAGTAGAGAAAGAAGCTACCTTGAGGAGAGCTCCGATTCGTATCTTGGGGACAGAGATCAAGAAGCTAAGGAATCGTGAGGTCAAGTTGGTGAAGGTTCAATGGGGTAAAGCCGAGGAAGACGCAACTTGGGAAACTGAAGAGAAGATGCGTAGGCTTTATCCATTCCTTTTTGAGGGTACACTCTCAATCTCTTTATTTTTCCATGTCTATCTAGTTTATCTAGTTCAGCGTGTCTATCTTATCATGAGAACCTTAGGTAGAATCCTTTGGATGAAACATGTGTTTGAGACATGTTATGTTTGATGGTTGCAAGTGGTTGCAAGTGTTTGCAAGTGGTTACCCGTGGATGCATGATACACATTAGGCACTAGATCGGCTCACACACTCCTCATATTGCATGAGTGTTTATGCTTATTCTTGGATGAAATTTGTATGCCATCACATGGATGTTGCATATGGATGTATGATTGAGCACGCATGTAGATATTATACATTATGTTAGGGATTTGCATACATATGGATACATTTCACTAACATATTTTGCATTGATCTTTGCATTAGATAGGTACATATACACACACTTTTGCATATGTTCATCCAGCATTTAGAATCTTGTAAGGACAATGATTGCTCGTGTATGATGCTTTGAGTAGATGGGTGATTGGATGGTAGGATACGTTCTTCCTAACTTGAAGATTTCGGGGACGAAATCCTTTAAGTAGGGGAGAATGTAACAACCTGTATTTTTAATAACCTGTTATAACATAAATCGAGGCAGAAATTAATTCTAAAATCTGAATCAAGGGAAACGGGCTATGCCATTGCGTTCGTCTCGGAAAAATACGCGAAATAGAGTCCGAGTTTTCGAAAATCGGAGTCCGTATGACCCGATTAAGGCCCGACGAAGTTTTCAGAAAATTCCTAAGTAAAAACAGATTTAAATTTTAAGTTAAAAACAAGGGTTAGGGCACAACTGGCGTCAGGCGGGAAAACTCCCGCCAAGACCCCAAGTCGACAGGCATGTCGACAGGGGTCTAAGGGTGTCGACTGCCCTGTCGACAGCCCTGTCGACACGGGGTGGCCGGGCAGTTTTGCCTGGCGCACCATTTCTGATCTGGGCTTGGTTGTGTGGCTTGGTTCTGGAGAATTCCGAAATCTGATGGACCTAATTCAACTAGGGTTTAATCCTATGGTCTAAATCACTAGCCTAATCTATAAATAAGACCCTAACCTACCCTAAATCATTCATTATTCATTCTAGCAACTAAACTATGTCAAAATCAAACCTCTCATGGCCTCCACTCTCTTCATACAATTCCTAAATCAATTTCTAAGAGATTTCCATGCATACAAGTGTATTTAGGCTTGTATGATCCTCTTTAGCTTGCATTAAAGTCTTGTTTCTCTATTGTCATCATAAAGGAGGAGTCTTGATCAAGTTTGCTTGCATTTTGGGGTTTTATTTTGTTGCATAAGGGGTTTCTTACATTTGCTATACTCATTTGAGTTCGCATAAGCATTGTAAGCCCTCTTACCTTCATTTTAGAAACTCTAAAGTTAATATGTGATGAAAGTTGGGATTTATGCATGTTTAATAAGTTATGCATGCTTATGCGAGTTCAATATGCCATGTTACACATGTTTGATAAGTTATGCATGTATATGCAAGTTCACTATGCCATGATTTGCAAGTTTAACAAGTTATGCATGTTTATGCAAGTTCACTATGCCATGATTTGCAAGTTTAACAAGTTATGCATGTTCACTATGCCATGATTTGCAAGTTTAACAAGTTGTGCATGTTTATGCAAGTTCACTATGCCATGATTTGCAAGTTTAACAAGTTATGCATGTTTATGCAAGTTCACTATGCTAAGTTATGCAAGTCCAACATGTTATGCATGTTTATTATGATATGTAAGATTCATCATGTATGTTGTGCCAAGTTCCCTCTTTCTATCCTTTACGCGTTATGACGAATATGTAAGCGATAGAATGACGTTGGGGGGTTTGGGTAAAACTTAAAATACATGAAAACATAAGATTGGGAATTTACCTATTAAGTTAGGTCTACCCCTTGGGAATTTACCTATTAAGTTAGGTCTACCCAAGTATTTGTTAAACTTGTAACTATGTTTTGAAAATAAAGTGGACATGACACTTAGAAAACATAAGTGTGGCCAACTCGAGGTTGGGTTGAGTTTGTAGCGTAATTCTACCCGGAACCTACCGGCTTAACTAGTGGCTACAAACAATAGGATCCAATGTGAGAAGTTGGTCATGTGGTGCCAAGACCCGAGGTTAGACCAAGTTGTGGTGTAAATCTACCCGGAACCCACCGGCTTAACTAGGTAACCGCAACAAAGTCTAATGTGAGAGGTTAAGGCACAATTAAATTAATTAATGCCTCATGATTAGGGTTAAGTCATGGCCCACTAATACTTAACCAATTTTGGGGATACGAGGGATTAAATGGGGTTAAGTGGTGAACTGTTGGTTACACTTAACTAATTTAATCCATGATTAGTGAGGGGTTAAACCACACTTAACCCTCTTAGAAAACCCTAGCAACGTGGTCTGTTCCAGCAGTAATCCCAGTTTGGTATCATTCACAACCCTAGAGGCTAGGCTAGGGCGGGGCACGATTACTGGACTGATGTAAGCGACCAACGCGACGGCTGAGTGGTACAGCGGTGCGGGTCCAGGCGGGCTACGGACGTGCACGTAGTCCGGTGTTGGACAAACTCGAGGCACGGGTACCAGTAGGATTAGACTGTGCATTATTGCTTAGGTGTCTGGGGTTGACACCCGAGGGCTTGATACACCCGAAGGTGGACCCAGCACAGTCTGACTACAACCATATGTGGGCCGTATGGACACCAACACTTGACGTGTTAGGTTTATAGGGAGCCGATCGACTAGACCGTTGGGCTGGACCTTGTATTAAGGTCACCTCATGTTATTGGGCCAAAGTTTGGGCTGAGGGATCAATACCTGCTATGTTAGTTTGCTAGTACACTGTGGTGCAAAGCTTAATCTTCTTTATGTGATGACACCTTTATCTATTGCCAGTATGTTCATCTCAGTTTCCATCATGATGCTAACTTTACTAGTTTATAGACTGATCGTAGTAGGGCTTACCAGTCTTTTTGACTGACCTGTTTTCTTTCGCCTCTTTTCTTCCGTTCCCCCCCCCCCAGGTTCTCAGGGAGGGAATACAGGAGCTTAGCTTGGATCCTACCTGCTTTCTTGGATAGCTCATGTATGCTTTGGACTTGAGCTCGCTATGGTTTTTCTGCTTTGGGGATAGCTACTTATGTTTTTCTTTTCAGTTTTCAGATGATGTTGTTTATGTACTAGACTTATTTTATTTGGAAAATTGACATGATGTTGTACTAAGACTTGATTTGAAATGGTTTGAAAATCTTCCGCTGTTTTATCTATGTTATTTACTCTGCTTTACATATATATTTATGTTCTTGTTCTGCCTTGATATATCATTATGCATGCTTACCCAGTTCTAACGCCCCCCAGAAGCTAGTGCCCCCGAAAGAGCGACCCTAGCGGAGGTGGGGTGTTACAAATGGAGTAAACCCGTTCCACGAAAGTGGCGTGGTCCAGTGATTAGCCATATTTTAAATGTGTTGAGTTGATTTCTCATACCAGTCCCATGACTGACTCGTAGTTTGTTTCACTTTCAAACTCGGGTGCCCCTTTTTCTACACGGGCAGCCTTGTATTCAGGTTTAGTTGGTTCTTTCTGGATAGCTGGAGCTGAAGATGGATTCTATTATTTATCTCTTTTTATGCTGTTCAGCTCCTATTGTACATATTTTGTTTATTTCCGCTGTAGACATTTATGTATAGCTGAACTGTAATTGTACTAAGTAAGATCCCGTATACTATGTAACTCTAATGATTGCGTTTATCCAGTATATTCTATTGTTCATTATCTGGTGTATTTATTTAATTCTATTCTGCTATTATCTGTTTCTATGTTATATTCCAAAGATAACCCTTGTCTCCGTCTGTACGGGGTTTGGGGTCGTCACAGACTAGTAACCTTTCGGCCTTTCATCTTGGAACGATTCTTAGCTTTTGGCTTCGAGTCTTTGACGTTGGCTTCGTCTATGTTGCTCAATCATTCATTACCCTCTTCCATGTTATCGTTGTGATTACGGTCAGAAGAGGATGAATCTTTTCAAGATCAATATGGACCTTTTGAGGAGGTGAATTTGGTTGAGCATTAAGGATGGCGTCAAGTTTTTCCATCATCGCCTTAGTAGAAGCATCCATCCGTTGGTTCATGTTGGCAATAGCGGCATCCAACTCATTTTTAGTCACACCGGCTCCACCTATCGAATTTTCGCCAACTTCGAAATGGTTAGTAAGCGGTGTAACTTCGTTGTTGGCTATATTGTTATTTTCTCTAACGGTTTTGCTTTTGATCTTCTTAGATTTAGCCACGATCTTTGACAAAGCTTTGAATTTGGAAGAGAGTTCGTCGGTTGGTCTAGATCGTAGACTTGGCAAATCTAAGGTAGAGTAGGCTTAGAACTCTAATGGTAGGCTCTTAGGTTTGAGAGAATTGTGAAGGAAGGAGATGAGAACACGGCCCCACGGTGGGCGCCAAATGTTAAAACCAAAAATTTGATTTCAACACCGAAGGTGTTATGGAAACACTTCAATAAATGGTTGGATTAGAATATGGAGCTACGTGATCATAAAATAAAGAGCATAAAAAGAAGACAAAGAGTTTTTATAGTGGTTCGATCTGAATTAGATCTACGACCACTTTAGAATCATTTCTCATTATAATATTTTGTTTTACAACGTACATGAATTCTTTTAAGTCATTCATTTCTCGCTTTTCTATCTTTCTTGGATCTAAATTAGACTTGAATCGACGAAGGAATTGGAGAGATCTCTTGCTTTGTGATTGTGGATCTATGAATCTTCAACCATTTTAGCAATTGGACGATCTTTATGGATTCCATAGTGATTTAGCGTTAGATCTAGGCTTTCAAGAAGATTAGCGGAGAGTAGAAATCACTTGAATTGAGTTAGAGCGATTTTCCATGGAATATGAAGGAGATTAGATAAGATTAGATTGAATTTGAGAGAACTCTAATGTTGATTGGAATGGATTTGATCCATTTAATGTTGGAAAGAAGTTGTTTGATCCTTGTAAGCCATTGATGAAGTTGGAAGGGAGCTTCAAGTTTGGCCGCACTTCGTGGTAGGAATCAAATTTGGTCCTATGAATGGTTGTGAAGTAGGGGTATTTATACGTGTGTTGTAGAGGAGTGGCAGAGTTGTAAATATAGGGTACATGCTTTTAGGTCGTAGGTCATTTTGACCCATTTCTTGGGGGACAAGAAACGACCTAGAATATGCTTTATAAAGAATCACACGACCTGGTGTCCATTTACATTAAGGACAACTTGACTTGTAGAATATGTCACCTGATGTATGACCCACTCGCATCCATACATGTGTACCCTTTAATAGCTGGCGCTAGCTGGAACTACGTCTTTTCTCACACGGCCTGAATTATGCGGCCTTTATATTATGACCTGCTTCTATATATATGGAAGGAACAACCCGAAAGTAATGTCCACAACCTTGCTATAGAAAGCTTCTCACGTGCTGTCACTTTATAATGCATTCGTCCATCCCTCCCTCTTGTCACACGTGGCCTCATATTCATAGATATAAACTGCTATGATGCACAAATTATGAATTATTACTGACATGTCCATTTTCACATGGTCAACGACCCATTGCGCCACATATAAGATATAAAGCCAACGACTGCTGATATGCAAGCCTCACGACCTGCCACCTTTACACTATTCATGACCTAACCATCACAATAGATCCAACGGCCCGACAACTTAAATATGGCCAACGACCTATCAATTACTACTGGTCGGTCTTAAATTTATGCATAGAACTACCTTGCACCATGATGGTTTGAATTGGCACATGAACACGGCAATCTGAGCTTTGTCAGCACGATGGTAGACTACATGGAAAGATGGTACACGATACACGAGCATGTTTAACTTTAACAACCTGGGTACTATTATTAGCGACCTTACGGTTTGCATGGACCAACAAGCCGCGAGCTAACATGAGCAACAATGACCCACGACTTGATTGACATGCGTTGAACAAACGAGCTAAACAGTCTAATGACCTAACGTTGGGTCGTATACACAACCTAAATTGTCTGGACGATTCAAGAATGGCGGAACGACTTAAAGAGGTAAGCGACCTAAAGTAGGTCATGTTGATGTGTCCATCTGCGCATTCTAATACATTCGTTGGCGACCTAAGAAGCTTTACGCTTTGTTCACTCAAGCTGTTTGTAAAAGTATTCTGTTCGTAATCACCTGTCATCGCTTGTAAAACAATTCATAATATCACAACGGGGTTAACATTTGCCCCTCGAAGCTCATGTTTTTGTAAACATGGGCTTCGAAACAATCAGTTACAATAGCCTCCAATGAATTTCGATCTTCGATAGATTGTATACACCTTTTATCGATTTTGAAAAGCTTGTATTGAGTCGCGTGTAACAACTTGTGCTTTTACGACTGAACGCCTTTGTGTAGCTTCAAGGTCCAAATAAGAGACCACAATGCGTCATTAGGTCGCTGAACAACCTAAGTTTTCTGGTCACTGGCGATCTAGGTGTGTCTTCGAACATTCCATGTAGTCAGGTCGGTAAACGACCTGATGTCCCTTAGCAAAAATATGTTCTTGGTCCTTGCTCGTTCGTGCGACCTATGATCATGGTTTTAAATCTCGGATAACGGCCGCGTTTCGTTTTGGGGATTTTATAGACTCGATCTCGTGTTGGGGGAGATCTCGGACGAGATGAGCCTAACTCGGGAGTTCGTCTCGGATTTTCATCTCGGGTCTGAAAGTTCATATCAGAACAATCTCGGGGTACATGATATGTTAAAAATGATATTTTAACAAAAAGATTTTTATGAATGCTATCAAAAACATAGTAACTTAAACTTAAAATGCAAAATAACTTTATTATTCTTTATTTTGCGAAAGATCATTCATACTCTAATCGTAACATGCTTAAAACAAGAATATTGTTAGATAGGAAACATTAAAAGGATCCAAAACATTAAAAAAATCAGCATAAATTGATCATAAAATACATAATTTCATAAGTAACATGTATGTAAAAAGACGAAAATGAAAATCATTGTAAAA
This sequence comes from Allium sativum, assembly GCA_030737875.1. Lineage (NCBI taxonomy): Eukaryota > Viridiplantae > Streptophyta > Magnoliopsida > Asparagales > Amaryllidaceae > Allium > Allium sativum. The sequence goes on along the minus strand of CM060916.1, from coordinate 55,387,763 downwards.
CATATATGAACATACAACACAGTCATTTAACATGCAAAATGTAAAATAACAAAAGATTGATATGGCTAGATTTGAGTTTTTTAATTATAGTTCTAGTTCAGGCACAAATTTAAATTTTAACCAAAAAACTAAGAACTCAGACGATTTTCCAGTACTTCGTCTCGGTCGATATATCATTCGATATTGCAATATCTCGGGTGATATATTCGAAAGGAGATTTAGAGTGATATTTGCTGTTTTGTTTCAGAAGGAGCCCAAAATGAGATATCGGACTAGATCTCGGGCGATATTTGCGAGATTTGAAACAATGCCTATGATGCTAGGTCGTTTGAACAACCTAAGTCTTAGGTCGTTGATCGACCTAAGGTTTGAGTCGATAAACGACTTAAGTCTTTGGTGATTGAATGAGCTAAGGCTTCGACCTTAAATCTTGCTTTTAAGACTTGTTGTATTCGAGCATCCAGGACTTTAGACAATCCATAGTTATGTCTCGAAAATTGAACATCTTTATGGCATGTTTCCTGCCTTATAAGCAACAAACATTTGTGTATTTTGGACTTATACGCCGCCATCGATCGTCCACTTCGATAACAGATCAGTTAAGCACTAAAGAACGACTTATGACGAATTTTAAATTCGAACTGAATATCGTGCCCATACAAGATTAGCCCGTTCAACGGTTTAATTTATAACCTGTCAAATTGTGCTTGTATAGAAACGACACTCTAGTTTGAATTCGCAGTGGCATTTAAAATCTGCTATCGACATATACCGATTGCAGATTCCAAGTGTAACGTCCTAGATTTTTGAACGTTAATTACAAATATTTTAATCTGTTTTAAATATTGATTTGATAATATAAATGGATTTTATATCAAATTTTGAGCATATATATTTATAAATTTAATAAAACATAGCAATCAAAATAAAATATAAAACAATAAATCGAAACGTTTCCTTCTAAGTTTTCACGCACAAACCAAAGTTTGCATGAGTTACTGATAGAAGAAGAACATGAATGATAGAGAAAAATTATCTACGTATATATAGCTCATATATATATATATATTTCATAGCACTAAACTCTACATACGCATAAAACAACCTTGTCTGTTATGCTTTGTGTGGTACATGTTGAGAAACCAGCAAGGTTCTCGAACGCATTACATGCATGTATTATTATTCACTGCCCAGCGTACAGAACCGCAAATAAATTCATGATTTGTTTGCGTTAGAATGATTGAACTTTCTCTTCAACGCTAAGTAATAATAGAAGAAAATAACCTCGTCTAATTTACCCAAAAATGTACGGAACCATGCACAGCCTATAAATTTAACACATGCTACCCTAAGGAAAGCTCCACAGGAAAATTCAAAATCACTGGCAAATCCAATGAAGCCTTTCAAAACATCATTTCATCCCAACAGTATTTTAAATACGGCTATGCCGTATGCATTCTGTACACTCTTTTTTAATTCTGATTGAAATAACACAACTGTTCCCATCTCTTCATTCTATAATTCAAGAATCAATACATTACGGATTTTTAATCAACAATTCAAATAGGTACTATCAGCAAAGTAATCAAGTTCTGCCCCATTGACGCTGAAGCTTTGTTTGAAATGAATCTAGGTGGAAACTAAAAACACACTTACACTCGTTTACAGAATCACAGTAACAGCCAGACTTTACTAGTTACAGCATGTACTAATATCCTAGCTTGTTTTCGGAAACCTTCATGCACATGGAAATCTGAAGGAAGCCATCCACCTCAACTGAGCTAACCTACCCATGTTATTTCCTTTCACTGTCACACCTTTGCACATGCTATGTTCTATGAGCAGTTTCTTTTCACACACAGCTGCATGCCTATTTTCTCCTCCCCATCGATACTTCACTTCGCATTCATCTCAGCCGACCTAAGAATTGTACAAGTTAAACCAGCTGAGCCTAAATGCCTATGTTGTCCCTTAATGAAGTTACGTTTGCTTACCCTTCCATTATCGCCTATATATACCTATCCCCTCTCTTTGTTTTCCAAAAACCACAACAAATATAATATGCCATAAAAATGAAACTGTGAACAGCTGTTCCGAATCGGAAATAATCCACACAATTATATATATATATATATATACACACACACGAACATGTGACTGGGAATAAAGCATTGACGTGGGAAGAACAAACAGAAGAGGAGAGAACGGTAGCAGCAGATCAATGGCAGCGTAAATTTCGGCACCAAAGATCCAGCGTGAAGAAGTAAGGGTTGGAGACGGTGCAAACTTTGGTGCATCCAACAGTGGTGGCGCCATCTTTCCAGGTGGTACTGTAGATGTTGCGTTGGAGACGGGGTTGAGCTATGGGTATAAATAGTTTGTGTTGCCTGTAGCAGCGAGTGTTGTATGGGAAGGGGAAGGTATATGTGTGGGCTTGCGGGTTCAAGAAGGAGCTCCAGGAGATTATTTTCGAGGCTAGTAGGTGGAAGAACCGCTTGGGGAGCTGCATAAAAACAGAACATGGAGAAGAGAAGTATTGGTTAACAGGAAGCAAGGAGGGACGCCGTGGATATTCAGTGTATTGGAAGCCATAGCATGAAGACGGAAAGTGGGGGAAACGCTGATGAAATGGGAAAGCGAGAGGGTTGACGTGGGGTGTATTGGTTTCATTCTGGCGGAGGAGTACTTGCGTGAAGAGTGTACATGGCGTGGGAATAATGACAGCAGGAGAGAAGAATGAATAGTAAAACCAAATTTGCCTGATTTTCTTTCATAAGTGACCAGTATAACTTAATTTAATATGCCTTATAATGGTTCTTTTTGCCTATTCTAAGTTGGTTAAGGTAAGTAAGAACTTAGGGGATGGTATATATATTTAAGGTTGTGCCTGAGAGGACTTTTGAACATGCCAAATTGCAATGTAAAATGCCTAATTATATATACATTCGGATCTAAGAAATTTCAAGGTGCCTAATCTAATTTGTAACTATTTAATACATGTTTAACTAAGGGCCAAAACTTGCCAAATTTTTAGTTTATAAATATGAATGGTGACGTGGCCTTCCAGAAGAAATGGGAACATGCCTAACTTATATTTGTCTCAAACTATGTGTTAAGTTTTAAGTGTCCAAACTTTATAATTTATATAACGTGGCCAAAATACACTAAATTATATTAAGTAGTGAATACCGTATTAAAATTGTAACCGTGTCATACAGTAGTGGAAGTGGATAAAATAAGTGCCGTCAGATCCGTATCGGCGTGCACAACAATATGGAGCTGGTTTGGTCAGAATTGGCAGCAACCGGGATGTTAATTAAATTAAACGACCGTTTAATTTAATTAACACAAACTGTTTCAATGACAGATGAGATCAAGGTGAGTTAAAATCACTTAATTCTCCCAGTTATAATTATTATAAGTCGGGTTTATTATTTGTGTGCTATTCCTGTTAAATATTGGTTGATTTGATGATTGTTTGGACGTTTGTTAAATATTATAAATATATGATTTAAATTAAACGGGTGTTTAATTTAAATGAAATGACATCGTTATTTTTAACGATGATTTCCAAATAAGGTAACTTACCTTATTGGTTACGTTTATAACAATATAAATGTATTTAAATTAAATTGGATGCTTGAATTATTATTTTGGTGGACCACTATCAGTTGAATTGATTATTTATTTGCATATGATCATTATATGAACTGTTTAACCAACATGATTGGATTATTGACTTGGTGGTTGTTTGTTGAATCTAAATTCAACATTTACTTGGTTATTAACCAATGGGGGATATTGGTTGAGGAGTTTATAGAAGATGGCCAAAATATAAACTAGTTTATAAAGATTGATTTACCATCAGGTGAATCAATAGAAATGAAGTTATGAAATTTATTTTATAACTGAATATATATTTTGAAATATATTATTTTACATGAAGTTTATAAAGAGGAAATGAACCAACCACATGTATATGGATTGTTTTAACCACTAACCACCATTTTTGTACCAAAAATCTACCCTGTGTGAAGCACAAGCCTCATCTTAATTATTTATTGATTTATAAAGCTAATTCATATATTACTAAGATTGATAAGCAAATGAGTAGTGATTTATATAACGACTAATAACTGAGATTAATTATTTTTAAGAAACAATTAAGAAGAGATTATTTTGAAATAGATTATTATTTATTTAATAGTAATCGAAGTAAATGAGATTATTTAAATTTATAACATTATTTATTTAATTAAATGGAAAGAGGACTTAGTGTTTATTAACGGGGTAATCATATTTAAAATTGAACAAGCCAACTGTTTTAATCGAAATTGATTTTTAAATTAAATTAGTTTGTGCCGATTAATCTAAAATAATTTAGCGAATAGTTGTTTAACTTAATAAGATTTTAAAAAGAAATTTAACATTTATTTACAGTTATTGGTGAAGTAAATTATAAAAGCTTAAATTATAATAATTAAAGTAATTACTTCTTAAATGAAATTCATTTAAGTAAGTAACCGAAGTTAGTAGTAAAATATAATTGAATTTAAAGGTGAGTCTATGTACAGGTTTATATTTAAACCGGGTTTAGTGAATGAAATTATAAAAGGATTTCCAGCGAAGGCGATAAGCTTAAAATAAATGTCACTTAATGTTGGAATTAAGCATGGGAAATCGAAATGAAAAGAGTTTTATATTAAATCAGAGTCGCGTAAACGAGTTTATAAAAGAGATGGGAAGTTAAAGAGTTAATTTTAAATTAACGTTACTTAATAATGTCATTAAGTGAAATTGATGAGATTTAAAGTAAGATTTCCCAGAATAAATGATTGAAAGATTTAGAAAAGGATTCTTGTAATTGAATTGAGTAAAAGATCGAGTAATGAGATTTGTAATAAAAATTCAGATAATGAAGCAAATAGTTTAAAGACGTTGAAGTTTAAAAGTTGATGTTTTATTAATCATTTACTAAATCAATAAATTTAGTAATAAGAATATATGTAAAAGGGAGATTTCAAAAGTAAGAAGGTTTTATAAAATCGAATTTCAAATATAACAGTGAAGTGGTATTTGTTGGTATTAGAATGAATATAGGTTTTTGGATTACAATTCATATCTATCTTAAGATAAGAATGACGTTGATCAAGGTCTAAGAGGTAATTAAAATACCCTAACTTGAACGACCTCAGGATTATTGGAGGATGATATTAGTTGTAATGGTGAAAGTGTTAGAAGTAATTTATTTAGGGAAACAACTGTGTAACGTTATGTGAAGAATCTGTAAATATATATAATGGGATTTCAAAATAAAAGTAAATAAAGAGGGGCTTGAGGATATGGAATGATATTTCTATAATAAAAGAGATAAAAAGGCAAATATAATGATATTTTCAAAAGTAAGGTGATGAGATGTAGAATGAGGATAAGTGACGATTATTTTATTTTAAATAAGAAACAAAGGAGATTACGTAATTATTATTTATGATGATAAGTTGAATCGATTTCCGAATTTTAGGTAACAAATAATGTTGTAACAATGTTTCGAAGTGCTAGTGAATAGAAAATTGGATATGATTTAAGATATTCTTTTTCTAAGTATTTACCAATAAAAATGATATTATTATTTTTAATGGCCAAGTGACGCTGTGTACTCAACCAATGAATCTATTTTTTATGGTCGTTTAGTTTGATAGTTAAATATCCGAATATCAAATTCATACCCAATGCGCTGTAGGTACCAAAAGACCGGGATCGAATTTATATTCGAAAACCATTCCGACCAATAAATACGAATACATGAAAGATGTTGATTTAAGATGGAGCATGTGAAGACCGTAAATCTTTATGAGCAGAAGAACCATTGTTAAATATCTCTGGCTGATCCCTAGAGTTAACAATGATTCTGTCGTGATTGGAATCTACGGATTGCAAGGACTACTCGTTACTGACCTATAGGGTAATTCCTAGGATATGGTAGGAGAGTGCCTTCAGTTTGTCCAGTCCCAAGACAACTTGCATGGATGAATGTCTAACAGAGTATTTCTAAAGGAATCACTTACATTGATTTCGCACCAAGTTGTTGGCATAGAAGGGAGACTTCTTTAGCTTAACAACCAAAGTATTTTTGTGGACGTCAATTAGCGATATCTGATGGATTTGACAATGTGGCATTCAAAGTAAATGATGGCCAGATGTTCTAAAGGTGGATACAAACTTCAAGCCTCATCAACCGAGAAATGACAAAAATTCGGCAGGCAACATGGCTATGTGGATCGCTCCCATTAGGGTGTATAATCACCTATCTAGAGAAATTCCATTTGCTTCTTTATTCTATTTCGATGCTGTCCCTTTTCGGGAAACAGTGGTTTGAGCCCAACCGCTGGTGATATACATTCGATACACTCAAGGGAAATGAGTGGTCGGTCATATGTGGGCCGGATTGCAAGACGTTCTTGTTGAACCCAGTGTATTCCCCTCTAGAGATACACTATCGGCAGGTGGTTCCATACCTTGTCATAATTGGAATCCAATCTCCAGTAAGCGCCCGTGGTTTTGATTGTATATTATATATGTGGAACGTGAGATCCAAGCATTCTACTAGATTCTATTTATTTGTATTTAAACACTATTATAATATCAGATCATTTATATACGATTTCAAAATGTTTTGGGTTATCGTAAGGTAAAAACCGTCCGTATTTATGTGAGGATTTGGTCTTATGGTTATCCTTTTCTTTTGACAAGATTTTCGAACTTTAAAATCAAGTTGGATGATTTCCCTTAAAACTTTGCGAGTTTTCTCACTCTGGTTCATAAGACTGACCCGATATTTGTAATGCTTGGGTTAGACCGGGTTGTACAGGTTCAGGTTATCGAATGTTGTGAAGTCCAAAGACGAGCTGAAGGAGTTCAGACGTTTGATGTATACCATTATATTTCGTTGTGTGTTATATATATGAGGACAAGATACTATAGCTGTCCAAATGAACTGATGAACTCTGATGTTGTACGTATTATTTAAAGCTCTTAAAAAAAGTTATTTCTGTATTATATTTTGTTCCGCTGTGATGTGAGACTCTGATTCTATGTGATTCTTCTTCTTATTCTTCTACCCTAATATTCTTTCTTATCTCACCCTCTTATTTCTTTCTAATAACTATCTATGTTTTCGATCCTTGGGTTCTGACAAGTGACATAGGATCTGTATTATTATTGGAATTCGGGCTCGAATTCCCCCAGGTCGTTACACCAAGCATCATTTTTAATGACTTATATGACGATCTATGTTTTATGAAGCGTGTACCTGTTCAGATTAGAACTTCGCTTTGAGTTTCTAAGGCCATAGCGACTGCAGCCTTTGGACGGATTTTGAATTTAGAATTCGAACTTGCCTCAACACCATGGATCATCCTAGGATATATATAACTTTGAATCTTTGTTTCATGACAACTTGCCCCGGTGCATAAATATCTCTCAACTAGAGCTTTGTAGATGAGGAAGCCTTTGAGTTGTAAGATTCCAATTGGATTTCTCAGGGTGATTTTTATTGGTGCAATGAGTTTAATCGGTGTATCAAACATATCAATTTTTTCCGGATTTTCCAAATGCCTTGTTTTTTGAAAGAAAGATCAAGCCAAGTTTATTGGCTTTCTTGATGAGAGTATATTGGTTTTTGGCTCGTTGTAATGTCATGATAGACCCGTGGTATTTTCCGAGCATTATTTAATTCTTACATGGTTGTTTTTCCTCAGTATCGTTGTTCATCATGAATTTTAAGAGCTCTATGTGTTCAGTTTGTCAAGTTTCCCTTATTGTAATTGTCATACTAGAAGCTTTAACTCTGTGAGTCGAAGCTATTTTTGCTTGCCAACATGTATGAAGCTTTGATCTTTGTCAATACAATAGGAATTTCGATTTTTACTGACTAGTTCAGCACTTCTACTTGGAGAAGTTTTTATATTTTTGTGCCTCCGCTAGGGGAGGACTTTGGTTTCAATGCCCCGCTCAGGGAGGTCTGGGATTTTAATTACGCCTCTACCATAGGACAACGAAATTTTTAATTTGCCCTCGTTGTGGAGGGACTTTATTTTGCCCCAATGGTTCACTGCATCCGAGATAATCAGATGTCACACGAATTAATTGGTGGTCCGATATTCTTTGCATCTGAAGTTATCAGATGTTATGCGAATTAATTGGAGGTCCGATATTCTTATCATCTGAAATAATCAGTGTTACATAAATGGATTTTCAATCTTCACATCTGATTTTTCAAATGTCACGCAAATGGATTTTCATTCTTCACATCTAATTTTTCAGATGCTACGCAAATGGATTTTCATTCTTCACATCTGATTTTTCAAATGCTATGCAAATGGATTTTCATTCTTCACATCTGATTTTTCAGATGCTACGCAAAAGGATTTTCATTCTTCACATCCGATTTTTCAGATGCTATGCAAATAGATTTTCATTCTTCACATCTGATTTTTAAGATGCTACGCAAATGGATTTTCATTCTTCACATCTGATTTTTTAGATGCTACGCAAATTGATTTTCATTCTTCACATCTGATTTTTCAGATGCTACGCTAATGGATTTTCATTCTTCACATCTGATTTTTCAGATGCTACGCAAATGGGTTTTCATTCTTTACATCTGATCTTTCAGATGCTACGCAATTGGATTTTCATTCTTCACATCTGATTTTTCAGATGCTACTATAATGGATTCATTCTTCACGTCTGATTTTTCAGATGCACGCGAATGATTTGGGCAGTTGTTATATTGTATCACGGGGCAACCATCAGTTCCTTTGTTGGATGCTTGACTTGGTAGGCTATTCCGATTTAGGAACTGAGGCTTTGAACCTCTCACTTGGAGAAGTGCCCATTCGACAAAAATTACAGCTCTTGCGCTCGTCTGTCATGGCGCTTTTTCATTGTTTGAATCTTTGCAACTTTTCCTATTCACTTTTCAAGGCAACGTCTTTCTAATTTTGCATTTGTGCATGTTGATATTCACGTCATTTGGCACTTAAACTAGCATTGTTGGGGCCGCGATTTTATAGGAACAAGCGCTCGATAGATGGCCTGCAATATGAAATCATCTTTTAAGCAAGTTTTGATTTGACATATAATTTTGCAAGCAAGAAATTCATTCAAACAGATATACTCTTAGTCGTAGAGCTAATGTTCAGTGCATCACTTACAGATTATTATAGATTGTTTACAAGAAATTTTGAATATAATAGAAAGTAAAACATGAAGTAAAGCATGAACTAAAGCAGGAAATAGAGCATGAAGTAGGGCAGTGGCGACGTTGATTGCTTATTCTGAGCCATTGAAATTGGGGCACCATCAAAGGTTATCAGTTGATGATCGGTCTCGGATTGGTTTGAGCAGGAGCTCCGTTGCTTGGACCGGACTGATCATTCGATGTTTCTTGCCCCTGGGGAGTTGTAGAAGGATTCATGGCTTGCGGATTCTTTACATACTATTGTAGCCTATTTTTCCTGATTAACTCCTTGATGAGGTTCTTCAGGTGCCGACACTCATTAGTGTTCTGACCAGGCTGGTTGTGAAATCTACAGAACTTTCCCGAGTTTCCTGCTTTGTTGCTTATCCTTATCGGATCTGGCTCCGCAAACTCTTCAGAATTCTTTGTTGCAAGATGGATATTTTCAGGAGCGTCATTCAAAGGCGTCAGCTCTGATGAATTGAAAAGGCGAGACTTCTTATTAGCCTTGTTATCATTCCCATCATTGACATGATTCCCCTGGATTCTGCTTCATTGCTGAAAGTGTTATAACATCCTTGGCTTTAGTAGCATACATGAGGAACCGCTCCTTGAACTTTTTGGTCAAGTCAGAGAATCAATCTACGGAATTAGGTGGTAGCTTTGTGAACCGTAGTGACGCAGCACCTTCCAGATAGAGAGGGAAATATAAGCATCTCATTTCGTCTGTTGCTTTTGCCACACTCATATGCCACTCGCATTTGAAGAGAAAGTAGTTAGGATTAACAAGGTCATTGTATGGAGGCAAGGTTGGAGAATTGAATTTCTTCAGGCACTCTGTTTCTTAGATCCTCTCGATAAACAAAGTCCTGTCGGGGGAGAAATCACATTCCCTATCATCATCGTTGCAAGCTTGATTCCTCTTCATGATTTGTTCTATCATGTCCGAGATGTACTCTTCAGTGTTATGCTGTTCTTCGAAGCCGAGCTCTTTACCAAATGTTCATCTAGGCAAGCGATCCTGGTTAGAGAGTTTAGGTCATTTACCTTCCCGATGAGGAGGTGCCTTTGAGAAGGGACTGGTAACCTTTCGGCCTTTCATCTCGGAACGATTCTTAGCTTTTGGCTTCGAGTCTTTGACATTGGCTTCATCTTTGTCGCTCAACCAATCATTACCATCTTCCATGTTGTTGCTATGATTACAGTCAAAAGCGGATGAATTGGAATTATCTTCGAGATCAACATGGACCTTTTGAGGTGGTGGATTTGGTCGAGCATTAAGGATGGCGTCAAGTTTTTCCATCATCGCCTTAGTAGAAGCAACCATCCATTGGTTCATGTTAGCAATAGCGGCGTCCAACTCATTTTTAGTCACACCGGCTCTACCTATCGAATTTTCGCCCACTTCGAAACGGTTAGTAAGCAGTATAACTTCGCTGTTAGCAACATTGTCATTTTCTCCAACAGTTTTTCTTGTGGTCTTCTTAGATTTAGCCATGATCTCTGACAAAGCTTTGAATTTGGAAGAGAGTTCGTCGATTGGTTTAGATCGTAGACTTGGAGAATCTATGGTAGAGTAGGCTTAGAACTCCAATGGTAGACTCTTAGTCTCGAGAGAAGTGTGAAGGAAGGAGATGCGAACACGGCCGCACGGTGGGCGCCAAATGTTAAAACGAAAAATTTGGTTTCAACACCAAAGTTCTTAAGGAAACACTTCAACAAGTGGTTAGATTAGAATATGGAGCCACTTGATCACAAAATAAAGAGCATAAAATGAAGACAAAGAGTTTTTATAGTGGTTTGATCTAAATTAGATCTATGTCCTCTTTTGAATCATTTCTCATTATAATATATTGTTTTACAACATACATGAATTCTTTCAAGTCATTCATTTCTCGCTTTTCTCTCTTTCTTGGATCTAAATTAGACTTGAATCGGCAAAGGAATTGGAGAGATCTCTTGCTTTGCGATGGTGGATGTATGAATCTTCAACCATTTTAGCAATTGGACGATGTTCATGGATTCCATAGAGATTTAGCATTAGATCTAGTCTTTCGAGAGGATAAGTGGAGAGTATAAATCACTTGAATTGAGTTAGAGCAATTTTCCATGGCATATGAAGGAGATTAGATAAGCTTAGATTGAATTTGAGAGAACTCTAATGTTGATTGGAATAGATTTGATCCATTTAATGTTGGAAAGAAGTTGTCTGATCATTGTATTCCATTGATGAAGTTGGAAGGGAGCTTCAAGTTTGGCGGCACTTCGTGGTAGGAATCAAATTCGGTCCTTTGAATGGTTGTGAAGTGGGGTATTTATATGTGTGTTTTAGAGGAGTGGTAGAGTTGTAAATATAGGGTACATGCTCTTAGGTTGTAGGTCGTTTTGAACCATTTCTTAGGGGACAAGAAAAGACCTAGAATATGCTGCATAAAGCACCACACGACTTAGCGTCCATTTACATCAAGGAAAAATTGACTTGTAGAATATGCCGCCTGATGTATGACCCACTCCCATCCATACATGTGTCCCCTTTAATAGCTGGCCCTAGCTAGCACTACGTCTTTTCTCACACAACATAATTTATGTGGCCTTTATATTAGGACCTGCTTCAGTATATTTGGAAGGAACGACCCAAAAGTAATGTCCACGACCTTGCTATAGCAAGCTTCTCACGTGCTGTCACTTTATAATGCATTCGTCCATCCCTCCCTCTTGTCACGCATGGCCTCATATACGTAGATACAAACTGCTATGATGCACAAGCTATGAATTAATGTTGACGTGTCCATTTTCACATGGTCATCAACCCGTTACCCAATATATAAAAATATAAAGCCAAAGAATTGCTGATATGCGAGCCTCATGACCTGCCACCTTTACACTATTCACGACCTAACAATCAAAATAGATCCAATGGCCTGACAACTTAAGTATGGCCGACGACCTATTAATTACTACCAGTCTGTCTTAAATGTATGCATAGAACGACCTTGCACCATGATGGTTTGAACTGGGCATGAACATGGTGATCTGAGCTTTGTCAGTACAAAGATGGACTACATGGCAAGCTGGTACTTGATCCACAAGCATGTTTAACTTTAACAACCTGGGTACTATTATTAACGACCGTACCGTTTGCATGGACCAACGAGTTGTGAGCTAACGTGAGCAACAACGACCCATGACTTGACTGACATGTGTTGAACGAACGAGCTAAATGGTCTAACGACCTAACGTTGGGTCGTATACACGACCTAAATGGTCTGGAAGATTCAAGAATGGTGGAACGACTTAAAGAGGTGAGAGACCTAAAGTAGGTCGTGCTGATGTGTCCATTTGCGCATTCCAATATATTCATTGGCGACCTGAGGAGCTTTAAGCTTTGTTCGCTCAAGCTATTTGTAAAAGTATTCAGTTCGTAATCACATGTCATCGCTTGTGAACAATTCAGAATTTGAACCACGTTTTCACAACGGGGTTAAGATTACTATTTATTTTGAAATCAAAACTTCGACAGACCATAAGTATATGAAAATTAATTCAAAACCACTTGCTACAGTTACAAATATTCATCGATATTTTAATACATTCGCATCCATCCAAAATCGGACATCAAAATCATATTGATATTTCCATGAATATTAAATTATTAAAATATTCAACTACATTCTGAATTGGAATGAGATTCAACCAAATACCATATAATTCCATTGATATGGTTTTTATAGATCATATGCACTCAATAATAGTTGTAAACAACTATTAAACATACATTCACATCCAGAGTGCAACTACACCCGTATAAGCCTAAAATAAACAAATAACGCTTATAACGGTATGTCAATCAACCGATTGACATACAAATTACAAACTTGGAATTAGTGTAAATCAAATATCATCCCAACACCCAGTGGGGTTTTCAACCATTATTTATAATATAAGCGTTTTATTCGACAACTCTTATATTCACAGTTTAAGAATAATATCATTAACACTTTAAACATCCATTAATCACAAAACAGACATTGCAATCACAGGTAATCAATATATATATAATCAAACAAGATTATAATAACCTATAAAAATTCAGTTGAGTGAGAGTTCTCACATTTACTGGTTTAAAACGTTAAATAACGACTATTTTAATTGAATTAAGCTGAGCATTTAATTTAACCAAAAACTATAACTAGCTCTGTTTCTGTCCAAATTGATTTATTATGAAGCCTTCGTCATCACGGTTCCGATGCGTCTGATTTTGTCCAATACTGTTTCTGTTTGCACAAATTACGGTATTTTAAACATTAATTACATAATTGAGATAATAAAATATAATTAATTTAATTAACTTTCCCTAATACCTTCCTTTAACACTCCTCTCTCGTCTTTTCGTTTTAGCACGCACAAAAACCCTCGCCATCATCTCTCATTCATGCACACCTCCCTGTGCTACCGGAAAATGATCGGTCATCGCCACGTCAAAGCCGTCGTTCTCCTCTCCCCGCGCCAGTCACACCATCGAACTCGACCCCCTAAAGCCACAAAAATTACCCTAAGCTGTGCCTTTGAGTGCGTAATTCGAACAAAATACAACACGAATTATGAACATTGACGTACGAAATTGAAGCCCTAAAAAATCTCTTCAATTCCCATTTTGGAACCACAAGCAAATTCGAAATGATTCAGGCATGACTAATGAGTTAAATTGGAATGTTTCTGGCCATGGATCGATGACGGCGGTAGCCTATATAAGATGGGCTAGGGTATTCTGAAATTTAGGGATTTTTTATATATATTATTCCTATGTTACTTCATTGTGAAGTTTAACGCATTGAACCCCAAACAAACCCCAGTGACTGACATCCCTACCCAAATACCCTTATTCCCTACTCAATTGAATAAGTTTCACAGGCTCAATAAGTTTTTCTTAAAATTAAAAAATAACCCAATATAACGTTAAATATTGAATTTCAACATATGTTTTAATTTACCACGACCACATACTAACGCCAAAAATTACAAAATTTGAAATCTTGCCATGTTTAGCACATACAGTTCTAGCGAACCTAATTTCGTCTAATTTGGAGACTGTTTGGAAAATGGCCTTATTGCTAGCTTTTAATAAATTCTACAAAATTTCAATATTCGTTTATTTTTACCATGCTTACATACGAATTCCAATTGACTTTAAATTTTGAATTTAACAATAATTTGATGTTTTGAATCAGATAAAATTGGTTTCGTCGAAAACGGATGTTTTTTTTTTAAAATGAAATTTTTAAGGCTCAAATAAAACTAATTGGAATATAAATAAATTCAAAAACAACAAAATTTAATAATAATAAATTAATATTATTGTATATATCCAAATAAAATATCATGTAGCTGCAAAATAAAATAGTTGGGTTTATAACTCGATATTTTCAAAATTCAAGTCAAATCGATAATCAATTTTATAACAAATCCTTTTATTTCGTTTAATAAATCGTCTAATTTATAAATGAATTCATAGCGACATTTTGATATTTCAATTTGGTCAAAACTTACAATTTATAACACGAAATTTCAATTCTTCACTTTCATTAGAAAGATATGATGAAATAGATTCTAACATTTCTTGTTTTACAGAAATCCGACTTATATTAAATTCTGTGCATTCAATTGAAATTAAAAACTAAATTTTTTGAACTACCATGACGTTATGGTTTGTTTTATAATTAATATAAACTTATATGTTCAAACTTTGTTTCAAAATAAATTCTGAGTCGTTTATCCTCAAAATAATTTTCTTTAAGTATTTAACATCCATTAAAACCAATTAAAAATTCATATTTTAAATTGACTAAAAATTTGGGTCGCTACAATTCTATACGACGTTTCCTTTTCGAGGACGAAAAGTTTTGAGTGGGGGAAGATGTAATGACTTGGAAATTTTAACGTTTAAAATAGGAATTTATTAAAGGATTTAATGTTAATAATCAAGATTTATATTTGAATTTTGTTTAGAATTAAAATCTAGTTTATTTTAACTTAGTTTCGAATTTATCTAGTAAGTTCAAATTTAATTTCAATGTTTAAATAACTGATTGAACTGTAATCATTTGAATATTTAGTAATTTTGACTTTTGAAATTTAATTTGAGAATTTATATCTAATTTATTTAATTTAAATTTGAAATTGGTTTTAAATTTAATTAGTGCATGTATTTGAAATGTAAAAATGCACTTATATTTGTTGTATGCTCTAGTATATAAGTAGTATGTACGTTTTTTTGGAAAATACTTCTTTAATATTTTTCACACTTGTTTAAATTTTGAAAAACTCATTTACACTTGTCCCAGTTCAAAACGTCCATTCACCACGTGTTAGTTTGCTTCTGGAAATTTCCTTTATGCATTCGTTTACTTTCCCTGCCCTCTTTTATGCCAATTGAAACCCTCTTGTCATTTTTAGCGTTTTACCCGAAACCCTTCTTCCAAATCATTCGTTAAAAAAATGGCGTCTTTCCCAAATCGGAGTCACCGCCTCTACTCCACATCAAAACCCTCATAGTCACCGTTGCCCTCCACATGCGCACCGCCCGCACTCCTTCGCCATCATTGCAAGTTGTCGCCTCCTCTCATCGTAGGCTAGTCCACCTTCGAGCCGCCGCCACCAGCACCTTCCTGTGGTGTTCGATTTCATTAAAAGGGAAGATCCCGAATCAGCAAACCAGCGCAACCTAGAAGAAATCATCTACCCCAAATCGTTGTTGCCTCTACTTTCTGGAACCCAACCCCACCTCGGCAATCAACCAGTCTGCGTCCTCAATCGTTGTTCTAAGGTGAGTATTTTCTCATGATTTATCTTGATTCATGTATCTTGGCCTCAATAATTTAATCTAATTAAGTATTTAAATCTGAGTTGTTTCGTATGTGCATTTTTGTTGCATGTTGTTGTTTCACAAATAAACTAATTATGGTTAAGGTTTTTCTGTGATAACTATCGCTACCGCATTGTTTGGATATTATTTGTTCAGTTGTACCTTGCCTGGTCCACACTGTAACTATTGTTGCATGCTATTCTGTATAGCATGAATTTACTAAAGATTTGGACATAACTTGAAAACCTAGCATAATAAAGTAGTACTCTAAATGTTACCCACAAACTTAGGTCTTACTAGTAAATTTTGATATAGGACTGGGACATTACTTTAGTTATATGCACATAGCTTGGTTTAAAAACCATGCTTTGCCTGTTTATGCACCATTAACCATGAATATTAGGACTGTTAGTGAATATTACTCTACACCCATATTATAAGAATTAGTAGTTACTTGTTTCTCCCAAAATACTTACTAAATTTTAACCATGTGTTGCATACCTTGCTCCGAAAATCTGCATACATGCTTGAAATACTAATTGTGAATGTTTGCCTTGCTGCACACTTAAATCATATGTGTGTGTGTATTATGTGTGTGTATATATAATGTATGGATATGAAAACTTGATTCTATTTACTTGAACTTGGATATGCCACTGATTACGGCCATATCCACATATATATTGGCTAAAGGAACCTGATTTGGGTTTAGGCTTGAGTGTAGAACTATTTGGGCAATTTGGCCGCACTCTTGCACTTATGTGATTACGCAAACTTCAAACTGAAAGACTGGGTGTTAGTTTGACTTGTAACTTGCCACATTTTCATCGGTTCACAAATTTTGTTTCCACGAAATGGATGCATGACATTTTATTTTCCTTGAGTTGATTTGCTCGGTATATACGCATATTTACCTGTTACCCCCTTAAAGTCCGATGCTATCACTCGTTCTCTACACCCCCTTTCATGATGAGTGCACCATATAGCTATGTCACATGATGCATGTCACAATTGTTGTTGCATCGATACTAAAGGTGTTAAGACTATTTGGACACTATGGATTCGAACTATGTTGACACTTGCATGCACCTGCTTTGAGTCCTTAGAACCTTATATATGCTATATTTACCAGTAGCTTGGATCACTTGATTTCATTGGCACATTGTACATTTTCATCCTCTGTTACATTGGTTGTGATATGAGCAGGCATACCACTTGCAATTTCATTTTCAGTGCTGCCCCTTTTACTATGTGCATTTAACATCTGCTGGCCTACCATTATATACTTATAACTGGCCGTGAACTGATCATCATGCCGATGTATTTGGTCTAGTGTCTTGGCCTGATCTGTATTCAATTGTGATGTTTTATTACATATGTAAAAATATGTATTGCCTTTGAGTTTCTTTTTTGTTGTAAACCTGAACTAAGTTTTGATTCCTGATATGTATGTTTGGACCCACTAATGATTGATTCACCCATATTTAAAACCTGGCAGCTTACTCTCTGCATTGTTTGGACCTATGGGGTTCAAGCTGCCACCATATTTTGAATATGCCTATGGTCAAATGCTATCACTCCAATTAATTTGCCTGCTATGTTAGTCTGTTGATTCCTGGTTTCTGGGATGCTAGTGTAGTACACACGGGTACATGTACACATATGTACATGCAAGCTCCCGTGGCCACTTAATCCACACATTGATATGGAACAGATGCTACATAACTATGTATTTTTCATAAGACATGCATTTAAAGTTAGGGTTAACTATTATATTTTAGTTTTTATTTAAGTTAATTTAATTGAAAAAAGATTAATCATGACTCGAGTGTTTTATGTTTTGCATAGAACGCTCAGGTCAGACCCGAGTGTTAAAGCATGATTTGGAGTTCGATGAAGACGGGATTTTCGAAGATGCGCGCTCTCTGAAGATAAACTCTATAATTTTTATTGTATTAAAATGTATTAGAAATTCCGTTGTGTACAAATCATTGTAAGAAACTCTAATATTTAAATATAAAAAATCTGTTATGAGATATTGATGTTTATTCTGTCTGTGATTCTGCATGATATTCCGTTTAAACCCTGTAAGCTAAATAACTATCTGTTATTTTGAACGTTTCAAGTTGGTTTAATTACCGACTTGGAGCGGTCAAAAAGGCAGGTGTTATACTAATACTTCTTCCTCCTTTCATCGTTCACTGTTTGTAACTTTCAATGACCCCCACGTTCACCTCTGATCGGCGGACCCCTAACCACGACCGCCTTCGGCTTTGCCTTCCCAATCCGCACCTCCTCCGAGAGCACCGACCCCTATTTTCCCCCAAATTGCCAAAAAAGCCGAGGTATCCCATTCCGTTCATCTCATGATTTCACCGCCCTCCGGCCACCATAGGCTATGTCACCACCACCCTTAGCTCTGCTCCTTCCTCTCTTCCTTTCTCCTTCAGACGTCCTAAACCTCGTTGTTGGAGAATGGAGTTTTGATGACAACAACCTTATTTCAATATTAATTGATTATAAAGCATATACTAACACCTTTGTATAGAATATATATATACACACATATGCATGATTTATATACAGGAAATATTACTGAAGACTGTACAATTTAAAGATATTAGAGATTCAGAATTCAGAGAAATTTCAAGACTCATGAGTATTCAAGATTTCAAGAGTTCAAGACTAATATAGTTATAGAGTCTAGATTATGTAAGACTCTAAATGGCACTCCAGGTTCAAAATTAAATTCTGATTTTCAAATTCTATTTTTAAATTCTATCTTCAATCCTTTCTATTTTATTTCCTCACTATTTTATTTTCTATCTTTCTTATTTTCTTTTCTTAATTTACTTTTCAAACGTAAATTTTAAATATTTATATTTCTTTACTTTTATATTTATATATATAGTTTAAAACCTTATAATTTTATAAATATTTTTATATAGTTTAAATTTATGTTTTCATATGATTTTCTACTTTATAATTTTAATTTATAGTACTATATTTTAATTCAAGAATTTCCAGAATTATATTTATATCAAAATACTTTGAAAATGCTCAAAAATGAAATTTACACTAAGGGTATGTCTACATACATAAAACTCTATGTCGACATATAACTGTCATTTTTTAATTTTTGAAAGGAAGTGTCTTTTCAATAAATTGTGACGGTTCTGAAGCGTGGCATCCTTTCATACACTATAAAAATGGCTTAAATTCGAATTTTTTATCATCTCTTCTTCTCTAACTTCATCCTCTTTCTTTACACCATTTTTCTTAATCTTTTTTTTTATGATTTCTACACATATACTATACCGAATTCAATTCTGTTTTGATCCAACTTCTTCTCTCTACACTCTCTACTCTCTGAATCAAGTGTTATTGAAGAGTTATGGGGCTGTTTGTAATTGTTTGGGTGGAGTAATGTAATCGGTGGTATCCCAAAGTTATAGGGTTGTTTGTAATTGTTTGGGTTGAGTAAAGTAATCGGTGGTATCCCTTGTAGTCATGAAATCAAGGACGGAATCAGTGGTATCCCTTGTAACCATGAAATCAAGATTGGAATCGGTGGTATCCCTTGTAGCTGTGAAATCAAGGATAGAATTGAAAATTCGATGTTTACGACTTAAGCAAGATCTATATGGATATAGCGGAAATTTAGATGATATGCTACCTTGTTAATATGCAATAGTTACGCAGGTAAAAGCTAAGTTATAGAGATATATCACATGTAAGAAGTAAATGTAATAATTAAAGTAAAGTGACACCAGGAATTTTATATTGGTTTGGACTTCCCGTCCTACGTCCAGTTCCGAAGCTCCTCTTCGGAATTCACTAACAACGGCCTCTCGTAACTCGAAGGAATATGTCAGTACACCCAAGCCCCAACAAGGATGCCTCTCGCCCAAGTAACTACACAGGTGTTCAACAATTACAAGTATTTGACTTCTACATTGTGTTCTTGAATCAACATGGATAGCCAACAGTTTAAATACAACCTTCCTATAATATGAATCTCGAGTATATGATTTGAATGAGAAGATTTAAGGAAGAAAATTGCTTGTTGAATCAAGTGATATTAAATCAATTCAAGGATTCAATAAATATTTGAATTTTAAGAGCTTTTGTTTGCAAAGAATATAATTTCATAGAATGGAGAGTATAGAATAATAATTAGTAAAATCGATGACATGTTTGTAGTTGTTTATATTAGTGTATAAGAGTAGCATTCCTTCATGAAGAGTTTATATAAAAAGTTGTGTCCATTTCCTTTGATTATTGAAGAGGAATCTTTTCATGAAAGATGGTGACTCTTCATAAAATAGTTTCTGGGTCGAATCAATCGACTGGTTAAAAATCATTAGTTAACTGGTTGAATTAAATCGTATATATAAAAAAATTCTAAACTAGCCGTTACATACAAAAACAGGTTTACCAGTCGACTGGTCCTTTTTCTACCAGTCGACTGGTAGACTAGTTTTTGTATATTCCTGGCATTTTAAAGGCTTATGATTATATATATATTACTTTGTTTTGCACATTCGTGTATACTTGAGGATAGATTTTAACATAATTCTAATATGACTCAATGTATATATATATATAACCTTATCTCTATGATTTGATTCCCATTGCAACTTCATTTGTTGGCATCGATCAAAAACTTGTTACCAACATTCTCCCCCTTTTTGATTGATGACAACACTTTGGTTTTTCTCCCCCTGAACGTTTATCACCCCCTGAATTTCTGCAATATTTTTTTAGTTTATAATTTTTACAACCATACCATTTGACTCCTGCAACAAACTATGTTAGCATAAATTTTCCAATAGTATGGAAACATAAGAATATATTAGCATGGAACCATGAAAATGGTATATAACATGGATAGCATCAGAGATATTTCTCCCCCTTTGTCATCGATTAAAAAGAGATTAAGATATCATAAGCACAAAGTAATCGAATAACATTTTAGAGATCTTTGAAAGATACAATTCCTAGTTCTCGCCGGAGTCTAATGAAAGAATTCTCTAAAAGGCATTTAGTAAAGATATCAGTAATTTGATTCTTTGAGTTAACAAATTCTAAATTAATCATTTGTTTTTCAATATTATCTCTCAAGAAATGATGTCTGATATCAACGTGTTTAGTTCTGGAATGGTTTGCCGGATTCTTAGATAAATTTATTGAGCTAGTATTGTCATAATAAATTATGGAAGTTGACAAATTTACATTGAAATCTTTTAATGTTTGCTACATATATAATACCTGAGCACAAGCTAGTGTAGCAGATATGTATTCAGCTTCGCATGTTGATAATGAAACACAATTTTGTTTCTTGCTGAACCAAGATATAAGCGATTTACCGATAAAGTGACATGTTCCACTTGTACTCTTACAATCCGTCCGTGATCCTCCAAAATCTGCATCACTGCATGAAACTAATTCAACATAACATTCTTTCGGAAAGAAGAGTCCAAAATCTTTAGTACTACTAAGATATCATAATATTCGTTTAACCGCTCTCAAATGTGATTTTTTTGGATTAGCTTGAAAACGAGCACATAATCAAACACTCATCATAATATCCGGTCTACTTGCAGTTAAATACAGAAGTGAACCTGTCATACTTCGATGTAGATTTTGACCGACACTTTTACCATTTTCATCTTTACTTAAATGTGTCATCGTACTCATTGGTATAGGTTTACTTGATGTGTTTTCCATTCCAAAACGTTTTATTAAATTAGCACAATATTTTTCTTGATTTATGAAAACTCCATCAGATAATTGCTTAACTTGCAAACCTAGAAAGTAAGATAGTTCTCCCATGCGTAACATTTCAAATTCATTGGTCATTATTTTTTAAAATTCTTGACATAATTGATCATTTGTTGATCCAAAGATAATGTCGTCTACATATATTTGAACTATTAGAATATCTTTATTGGCTTTCTTGATAAATAGTGTTTGATCAACCTTTCCAATTTGAAATCGTGAATCTAACAAGTAAGTTTTGAGATGTTCGTACCAAGCACGAGGTGCTTGTTTCAAACCATATAATGCCTTTTTCAATTTATAAACATGATTAGGATATTTTTCATGAGCAAATAGTAGAGATTGTTCAACATATACTCATCCTTTAATGTAACCATTTAAGAAAGTGCTTTTAACGTCCATCTGATATAGTTTAAAGTTATGATGATAAGCATATGCTAATAGTATTCGAATTTCTTCTAGTTGTGCGACTGGAGCAAAAGTTTCTTCATAATCTATACCTTCTTCTTGATTGTAACCTTGTGCAACAAGTCTAGCATTATTTCGAGTGATATTACCCAATTCATTTGCTTTATTTTTGTAAACCCGTTTTGTTCCAATAACAGTTTGATCACTTGGTCTTGGAACTAATTCCATACTTTGTTACGATCAAATTGATTTAATTTTTCATGCATTGCAATTTTTCAATTTTCATCTGTAGATGCTTCTTAGGATTTTTGGGTTCGAAATCTAATAAGAAGGCTACATTACTTACTAAATTGAGTTGACCTCTTGTCCTTACGTTTGAAGTTATTTCTCTAATAATATTTTGAGTTGGATGGTCTCCTAATATTCTTGGTGGAGATCAAACTTCATTAATAACAACATTTTGATTATTGATGTTATCTTGAGTTTTTGTATTATTATTCTCTATGTTATTATGAACAATGTTTTCATCTTCTCTAAATGTATCAATATCATCATCATGTGAAGAATTATTTTTCATTATATCTGAATTAAATGAATTTTGAATAACATTTTCATCAAACGACGCATGAAGTGATTCTTCTATTTTACTGGCTCTCTTATTGAAAATACAATAAGCCTTGCATGCTCAGAATATCCTAAGAATATTCCTTTATCAGATTTTGAGTCATATTTCCCAAGTTGATCTTCTGTATTTAAAATGAAACATTTTGAACCAAAAACTTTAAAACAATATATATTTGGTTTTCTACCAGTAAAAAGCTCGTATGGAGTATTTTTAGTAAGTGGTCGAATGGAAACACGATTCAAAACATAACAAGTTGTTGTCGCTGCTTAAGCCCAAAAATGTTTTGGTAGTGTAATTTAATAACATTCTTGCACAATCTTGTAATGTTCTATTTTTACGTTCTACAACTCCATTTTATTGTGGAATTCTGGGAAAAGAGAAATCATGAAAAATTCCTTTCTTCTGACAAAACAAATCAAATTTCTCATTTTCAAATTCTCCTCCATGATCACTTCGTATGTTCTTTATTCTTAAATCAGTTAAATTTTTAATTTGTTTGACGAAATTCTTAAAGATATCAAAAGTATCACTTTTATTCTTTAAAAACATAGTCCAAGTATATCTTGAAAAATCATCAACAGTTACAAACACATATCTGCTATGATTTATGAAATAAACTTGAGTTGGTTCGAATAAATCCACGTGTACTATTTCAAGTGGTTGTAAGGTTGATATAACCATTTTAGATTTAAAAGAAGATTTGGTTAACTTTCCGAGTTGACAAGCATCGCATAAATTTTTAGTTTCGAATTTTATTTTGGGTAATCCTCTTACAAGTTCATTTTTACATATCTTGTTGAAAGTTTTAAAATTAAAATGGCAAAATCGTTTGTGCCATAACCAAGGATCATTGTCTTTGGCTAATAAACACATACTTGGGTTATTATTAACTGCCATATTTAAAATATTGATATTTTTGTCTCGATTTCCTTTAAAAATAAGATTTTGACTTAAATTAAAAATACCACATTTATTTTCAGAAAATGATATTTTAAACCCTTATCGCATACTTGACTAATACTTAATAAATTGTGTTTTAAATTCTTAACCAATAAAACATCCGAAATAGGAGGTGAATTAGATACCGTAGTTGCTCACATCGCCTTTGCGAATGATGTATCCTTTGGAATTATCTCCAAACGTGATAGTTTCTCCTTCTGAGTAAATGATATTTGATAGCAATTCCTTGTCTCCTATCATATGTTTTTAGCAACCACTGTCAAGTATCCATTTTCCTCTATTTTTGTTGAGTGAGACCTGCAAAAAATAATTAAAAAGATTTCATTGGTACCCAATTCCTCTGTTAGAGTCCTAAGGGTTAAGTCTTAGGAAGCCAAACCCAAGAGGGCTTATGTTCCTTTTTGAAAAAATAATTACAATTATAATGAATAGAATCTAAAAAGTTTTTAATATATTTATTCCTAATAAGAACATTATTTGTCTTCGGAATCCATATACTAATATTATCTGAATATTTTTTCTTCGTAAAAATATTTAATTTACTACTATAAATTTTTGGTTTAATATTAGAATTTTTTAAATTGGATTTTTTTTGAATTAATTTCTTTATCATGCCCAAGTCCTTTTTTACTAAAAGCCAGTTGAGAATTCTTTAATATTTTAGATTAATTCTCACTACCCTTGTTAAAATTATTTACATTTTTAGAACTTCTTTCTAACTTGTTTTCTAAACTAGAATTTTCTAACTCTATGATCTTAAATTTAGTACTTAATTCATGATTTTCAGAAACCAATAATTCATTTTTATTCTTTTGAGTCTCGATTTCTTGACTCAACATAGAAACTTGAGAATTTGCTATTGAAAGAGATTCTTGTAATTTTCTAATTTATGCTTCTAAAATTTCTTTTTCGTCTTTTAAAAGATCTCTCTCAAATTCTGCTTTATTTTTATCTTCGTTAGCTTATTTAAACTTTCGCTTAAGCATTTTTCTAGACTCTATGATTTCAGTATTAATTTCTACTAATTCATCAAAAGTAAAATCACTTACATCGTTATCCTTAGCCGGGAAGCACACGTTTGCTTGCTCACTATCACTGTCGCTATCACTTTCAGAAGATGAATCTGAGTTATCCCAAGGGACAAAAAAAGGTCGTCTCTTTGATTTTTCATTTTATCGAGTTCTCTTTAGCTCTGGACAATTCTTTTGATAGTGTCCGGTCTTGTGACAGATGAAGCATTCTACTAAAGCAGGGTCAGGTCCTTTTGATTAGTTTTTCTTTATATTTTTGCTTTGGCATTTTCTGTATTTTAGAAATTTTCTAAAATACTTACCAACAAATGCAATATCTTCTTCATCTGAGTCGGAATCTTCTTTTTCAGCATGGAAAGCTAAAATTTTCTTATCCTGTACCTATGCTTTCTTTGCCTACAAATTCACTTCATAAGACATTAGATTACCGATCAATTCTTCTAGTTTCATGGCAGAGAGATCATTAGCTTCTTCGATTACTAATACTGTTCTCTCCCATTCATCCGTTAAAAAGTTCAAAATTTTTGATACTATATCAAAATCTGAATACTTTTCTCCTAATCCTAGCAAAGAGTGATTAATGTTTTGAAAGCATGAACACATATCATTTATAGATTCATTCTCACTCATCTTAAAATTTTGAAACTGAATCTTGAGCATTGATAGTTTGCTCTATTTAACTTTATTAGTACCTTCATGAGTAATCTTAAGTGTTCTCCAGATTTCATATGCAGTGGTGCACATACAAATCTGATTGAACTCATTTCTATCTAAAGCACAATGCAACATGTTCATTGCCGTAGCATTGGCACTAGCCTCTACTTTTTCAGATGCAGACCATTATGCAAATAGTGTAGTAGGTTGTGTGTACTCTTTTTGTGTGGTATTCCATGCATCAAAGATATTTGCTTGCATATAAATCCTCATTCGAGTAGCCCAATAACTATAGTTCATGCCATTAAATAAGGGGGGTCTAGCAGTTGATTGGCCTTCAGTATATCCGGTGTTATTACTAGAACTAGTGTTATTATCCATATTATCTAAATATCAAGTAATGGTTTTACGATTATGTGATGACCTTGCTCTGATACATAATGAAAAGTTGATGTGTACGACTTAAGCAGGATATATATGAATATAGCAGAAATGTAGATGATATGTTAACTTGTTAATATGCAATAGTTACGCAGGTAAAAACTAAGTTATAAAGATATATCACAAGCAAGAAGTAAATGTAATAAGTAAAGTAAAGTGACACTAGGAATTTTATACTGGTTCGGACTTCCTGTCCTACGTCCAGTCCCGAAGATCCTCCTCGGAATTCACTAACAACGCCCTCTCTTAACCCGGAGGAATAGGTCAGTACACCCGATCCCCAAAAAGGATGCCATTCGCCGAGAAACTATACAGGTCTTCAACAATTACAAGTATTTGACTTCTGCTTTGTGTTCTTGAATCAACACGAATAGCCAACAGTTTAAGTACAACCTTCCTATAATCTGATCCTCGAGTATATGATTTGAATGCAAAGATTTAAGGAAGAAAATTGCTTGTTGAATCAAGTGGTATTAAATCAATTCAAGAATTCAACAAGTATTTGAATTTGGAGAGCTTTTTTTTGAAAAGAATATAATTTCAGAGAATGGAGAGTATAGAATAATAATTAGTAAAATCGGTGACTATAAAACATGTTTGAAGTTGTTTATATAAGTGTATAAGAGTAGCATTCTTTCATGAAAAGTTTCTATAAAAAGTTGTGTCTATTTCCTTCGATTATTGAAGAAGAATCTCTTCATGAAAGATGATGACTCTTCATAAATAGTTTCTGGATTGAATCAATCGACTGGTTAAAAATCACCAGTAGACTGGTTGAACTAAATCGTATATATTAAAAATTTCAAAACTAGCCGTTATATACAAAAACAGGTTGACTAATCGACTGGTCTTTTTTCTACCAGTCGATTGGTAGACCAGTTTTTGTATATTCCTGGCATTTTAAAGGATTATAATTATATATATACATATATATATATTACTTTGTTTTGCACATTCGTGTATACTTGAGGATAGATTTTAATATAATTCTAACACGACTCAATGTGTATATATATATAAACTTATTTCTATGATATGGTTCCCATTGCAACTTCATTTGTTGGCATTGATCAAAATCTTGTTATCAATAGGAATTGGTGGTATCCCTTGTAGCCGTGAAATCAAGGACGGAATTGTTGGTATCCCTTGTAGCCATGAAATCAAGGATGATTGTAACTAGATACTGATATAGTAATAAAACTCTACGCAATCCAACGCAACCTTGGACTGGATGTAGGAGCAATCCGAACCGGTATAAAATCCGGTGTGTTCTTTCCTTTTCTGTATTTTTATTTCTATTTATTCTTTTGTTTGTGTTTGAATCTAAGTTTGTAATTGTATTTGTGGTGTTTGATTCATCTAGTGACTTACAAAAAATTTAGATTTTGTTTAAACTCTAAAAAACACTATTTACCCCCTCCCCCCCCCCCCCCTCAAGTGTTTATTTTTCCTTAACGACCCTTTCCGCATTCCCTAACGATTGGTATCGGAGCAAGGCCTTTAAAAAGTTCATAATCTGGTTTTTGAAAATAGCGATAATGGCAACCAACACTGGTAGCAATAATAGTTCTTTTAGACCACCATTGTTTAATGATAATAATTATTCATATTGGGCATATATAATGAAAATCTATTTGCAATCAGTAGGTTTAGACACAAGGAATAGTACACAAAATGAATATGTTGAACCCACAACTGCATTTACAACTTGGGAAAATGAACAAAAGGCTGCTACATAAAGAAATTCTAAAGCCATGAATATGTTATTTTGTTCATTGATAGGAATGAATTTAATAGAGTATCTGTATGTAAAACTGCCTACGAAATTTGGAGAACTTTACAAGTTACTCATGAAGGAACTAATAAATTTTCAAACCAAAATAGCAATCTAGTTAATCAGTTTGAGTTATTTAAAATGAACGAGAATGAGTCTATTTCAGATATGTATTGCAGGTTTCAAGAGATGGTGCCTTCATTAATTGCACTTGGAAAAACCTATTCTGAAGCAGATCAAGCCAGAAAAATATTAAGTTCATTAACACCGGAATGGGATCAGAAAACTTTGGCAATTGAAGAAGCCAATAATGTGAATGAAATGAAGATTGAAAAATTAATTGGAAATCTGATGCCTTACGAAGTCCAATTACAGAAAAGAAAACAGGTCAACAGAAAAGAAATCTATTACATTAAAAGCAACAACAAATGATTTGTACTCGAGTAGTGAAGGTGATGAAGAAAGAACGCTTATGAAAAATCATTTTAGAAGATTTCTGAGATATAGAAGGAAGAATTACAATCAAGGAAATTCAAAAAGTAATGATGGTTGATGTTATAACTGCAACAAACCCGGACATATAAAGAAAATGTGTCTGTATCCAGACAAATCGACTCAACAAACAGACAATAGCAATTCATCAAGAAAGAGAAAGAAAGCATACGCAGCAACATTAGATGATTCAGATTCATCATCAAGTGATTAAGAACCAGAAACTGGAAATACAAATATATGCTTTATGACAATTCAGAATGCCTAAAATTTCAAAGAAAATGATCTAAAAACCGGGTACACTTTAATTAATTTCTAATTTTACTTGGTTGAATGGTTGCTTGGTTTGCTTGCTTTGATTTTAAAACTTTAAAATTTTAAAATTTGAAATTCAAATTTGAAATTTGAAATTCAAAATAATATTTAATAATAAATAACAAAAAAAATAATTAAATAAATTTTTTGTAGGTTACTAGGATTAGAATTGTTTTAGGAAATCGTTAAACCTGAAATATAAATCAATAATATAAATTTTCATCCACAAAATTTAAATTGTCTTTGAAAATAGATATGTATGTCGACATACAAATAAGTCTATGTTGACATACCTGACCAGTTTTGAAATTCAAATTCTGAATTTCTATTTTAAACTTTCAAACTTCCCTCCAACTTTTCACCAACTCCTAAGGTCGGAAAAGCTGTCATTTCAACGTGAAAAGTTGTGCCTATTCAATTCATATCCATTCAATTTCTATATATTCATCTACTCTTTCTACCTTTCATTCACAACTCAAAACAATATTCTTCATATCTATTCTCTTCAAAATTATCTATTCAATGGCTTCCTCTAGTTCATCCCGAAAATTGAACATAACCAAAACCATCAATGGTTATCTTCATAATGACAAAGAGGCCATCAAAACCTATGGTAACTACTTAGAAAATGCTAAAGTCAACACGGGTGCTTTCACTGTCTTTAGCGATTCTCCCTCTTATGATCTCATCTCTCTTTTTCAAAATTATGAAGTCTTGAGTCTATTTGACTCCCCTGACAATGACGAAGTATGTTAACCCAAACTCGTCAAGATGCTCTATGAAAATCTCAATCGTGGATTTTGTGAAGGTAATGAAAACCAAATTTGGTGTAGTGTCAAAGGCACTCAAATTTTTCTCGATGTCGAACTCTTAGGCACTATTCTAAATTGTAGAAGCATGGGCTTGAATTTTTCGGATTTTGTTATTGACGAAACCGATTTGAAACCTACCACGAAATAGTTGAAGATGATGCTCCAATGGAATTCAAGAATCATTCCTTTCTTCCAAAAACAAGAATTGTCAACCTTCTCCTTCAACATATCATCATTCCCCGTTCTGGAAATTTCAACAATCCTACCATCAAAGTCCAAAAGGCTCCTTTTGCTATTAGGGGTAGCTATACTATCAATTGGGCCGAAATGATCCTAAGTGAAATGAATCCCATAGATTTATCAACAAGAGAAAACACTCTCTACTATGGCGTTTATCTCACTCGCATTTTCAAGTACTTTAACGTTGATCTTCATGGAGAAGAATTTGTGCCTAGAAAAGTGTTTGACGCATCAAACATTCATCTCATGCAAATTCCTCTCATTTTCAAACCCTTTGAGACATTCGAAGCCAAACAAGCTTGAACGCAACAAGAACAAGATCCAATGGAAGTCGAAGAAGAAGAGGCTTCCATGGAAAGTGTTGAGTATCCAACCGGTACTGGACGCATTTACAAAGAGACGATTATTCAATATCAAGTGAAAATCGTCAATAATCAAAAAAAGCTCAACAAGAAACTTTCCAAAATATCCAAATTCATGGTCAAGATAGGAAGAAAGCTTGGAATTTCATCTTCCTCATCATTATCTGAAAATTAGGCTATCTAGTTTAATCAATCTTTATGTATTCATTTAAATTTTCTTGTATTTTCTTTTCAAATCTCGTATTTAAGTGTGTGTTGATTAGTTGAATGTATTTGCTTTCTATTAAATGGAGTTTTATTTATGATAAAATCATTCTTATGTTTCTGTAAAAACTTTAGGACTAATTATAATATAATAAAGTTCAAAGAATTCAAATTTTGAATTTTTTTTTACTATAGTATGTCGACATATAACTGCTAGATTTTAAAATTGTTTCAAATTTTAAAATAACTACTCATATCCATTCAAAATCCAATGAATTCCAAACACTATTTAAGTCTATTTCTTCCAGAAAAATTCATAATTCTATTTATCCTACTTCCTTATTATTTTCTACTCTTCCATGGCAAATCCTATCCATAATATAAGTGAAAATCTTGATGATTCTTTGAATTCTTTCAAGAAAACTCTCTCCATAGTACTACGTAATCAGCGCAAAACTAGAGTTAATTCAAATGAGAATGATTGAACATCAAGAAAAACATTTTGACGTGATTCATTGGGATATCTCTTCTCATTTCAGAAATGAAAACAACCAAACATCACATAACACTGAAGAAGAATGGAAGGACATCAAAAAGAACCCAATTACTGGACAAGATGGTTGGGTTGAAGTTCTAAGAAACGTTTAACTATTCGGTACGATTTGATTGATTTGTTTGAATTTGATTTGAATTCTGTGGTTTGAAACTTGTAAATATATTAAGATATATTGCGTGGTGTGATATGATTTGATTTTTTTTGTATAAAAAACAAACATATGTAATTATAATACTTGGATAGGTTTTCATTTTTATTATAATCATAGATTTGTATAGATTAAGGGGGTGTATTTTTTAGTTATATATTAACGGTAATATCATGAATGGATTAGTTACTTAAGTTTTAGATAGTTATCCAATTTAGGAGTAGTTTTAGATTTTCTTTTTGATAACGCCAAAGGGGGAGAAATTATAAAATATAGACATAGCTTAAAGGATTCTTATAGACTGGGGGAGTATTTGAAGAATCATCATCAACAGGTATGTACAAGTATGATATTTTATAAACTAAGGATGTCATCATCAAAAAGGGAGAGATTGTTGGAGAATTGAGTTTTTATGACAACAACATTATTTCAATATTAATTGATTGTAAAATATATACTAACACCTTTGTATAGAATATATATATATATACACATATGCAGGATTTATATAGAGGAAATATTACTGAAGACTGTACAGTTTAAAGATATTAGAGATTCAGAGTTCATAGAAATTTCCAGACTCATGAGTATTCAAGATATCAAGACTAATATAGTTATAGAGTCTAGAATATGTAAGACACTAAATAACACTCCAGGTTCAAATTTAATTTCTGATTTACAAATTTTGTTTTCAAGTTCTATCTTTAATCCTTTCTGTTTTATTTCCTCTCTATTTTATTTTCTATCTTTCTTATTTTCTTTTCTTACTTTACTTTTCAAACTTAAGTTTTATATACTTATATTTTTACACTTTTATATTTAGATATATATATAGTTTAAAACCGTATAATTTTATAAATATGTTTATATAGTTTAAATTTATGTTTTCATATGATTTTATACTTTATAATATTAATTTGTAATACTATATTTTAATTCAAGAATTTCCAGAATTATATTTATATCAAAATACTTTGAAAATTCTCAAAAATGAAATTTACACTAAGGGTATGTCGACATACATAAAACTCTATGTCGACATATAACTTTCATTTTTTAATTTTTGAAAGGAAGCGTCTTTTCAATAAATTGTGACGGTTCTGAAGCTTGGTATCCTTTCATACACTATAAAAAGGGCTTAAATTCGAATTTTTTATCATCCCTTCTTCTCTAACTTCATCCTCTTCCTTTACACCATTATTCTTAATCATTTTTATGATTTCTACACTTATACTCTACCGAATTCAATTCTATTTTGATCAAACTTCTTCTCTCTACACTCTCTACTCTTTGAATCAAGTGCTACTGAAAAGTTATAGGGTTGTTTGTAATTGTTTGGGTTGAGTAAATTAATCGGTGGTATAACTCATAGCCGTGAAATCAAGGACGGAATCAGTGGTATCCCTTGTAGCCGCGAAATCAAGGACGATATCGATGATATCCTTTATAGCCGTGAAATCAAGGACGAAATCGGTGGTATCCTTTGTAGCCATGAAATC
Source organism: Allium sativum (assembly GCA_030737875.1). NCBI lineage: Eukaryota > Viridiplantae > Streptophyta > Magnoliopsida > Asparagales > Amaryllidaceae > Allium > Allium sativum. The sequence goes on along the minus strand of CM060916.1, from coordinate 55,355,358 downwards.
AAGGATAGAATCGGTGGTATCCCTTGTAGGTGTGAAATCAAGGACGGAATCAGTGGTATCCCTTGTAGCCGTGAAATCAAGGAGGATTGTAATTGGATATTGATATACTAATAAAACCGCGCAATCCAGCGTTGCGTGGGACTGGACGTAGGAGCAATCCGAACCAGTATAAAACCAGGTGTGTTCTTTCCTTTTTTGCATTTTTATTTCTATTTATTCTTTGTTTGTGTTTGAATCTGTGTTTGTGCTTGTGTTTGTGGTGTTCGATTCATCTAATAAATTACACAAATTTTAGATTTTGTTTAAACTCTCAAAAACCCTATTCAACCCCATAGTGTTTATTTTGCCTTAACGATTCTCTCCACATTACCTAACACTCATCGCATCCAATGGCCTGCATCACCCTAGATACGAACGCAACCCACAAAACTGACCACCTTCATTCAATTCGAGACCGCAGTCAACTCCGACCATTTCAGATGACCGGAGCACCACCCCTAGATAGCCCTCCCCCTTGCCAACAACTTTCCTTTAGACCACTTTACCTGAAAACCTAAGTCAATGCATAATAAACCCAAAATGTGTAACAATCACATTTGCGTTCAAGCCTCCCTCCACGTCCACATATGTTACCAAACCTCGCCAGATTTTGGTTGAAGGTAATCTCAACTCCCTCTACAACTTTTTAGTTGGGGCCATCCCAAATTCTTACAAGTTCGGGAGATTAAAATTAAAATTTGAATTGCAAAGGGCTTTTCTACTTGCTGGAAAAATGAATGAATGCTTGTGTATAAATAAAGAAAGGTAGGGAACAATTCGTACATGGGTCATAAATTTTTATAGGGCGGAGTACATGGCAAATAGTAAAAAAAAATTGATTTAACGTGATGACCACAAACCCCCATGCCACGGAAGCAAGGATAATCAGTGGAATATAACACATAAACAGTAATAGCAGAATAGAAATATATCATTACACTAGATAATGTACATGAAATTACACTGGAAATAATATCAACATCAGAGTTACACAGTATAACAGGATCATAGTTAGTACAGAATACAGTTTCAGCTTAATATACAATGTCTGCATCGGAATCAAACATAATATATATAATAGTGTCTGAAACAATACAATAGAAATGATAAAGGACCGTCATCAGCTTGCACAACCCCCATCCATAGTCAAAATGAACCAAGCCAAAACCTGAATACAAGGCTGCCCGTGTAGAAAATAGGGGCACCTGAGTTTGCAAAGTGAAACAAACTACGAGTCAGTCATGGAACTGGTATGAGAAATCTTTCTTAACTTATGTAATAACAAGGTCAATCATAGGACAACGCCGCTAACGCAGAACGGGTTTACTGCATTGGATTGCCAGTGCAAAAATAAAGTGAATCATTTAAACAACGCAATGCTTTTTAGAAAAATGAAACCATTATAAGACTCAGGTCCCCTCACACAATGCAACGCAAGCCGAAGGATAGAGTTTTACCTTATAATGGCCAAAATATGCTTTATACATATAAAACAAAATCATTTGATATTATCACTAGTGTATATATGTTTCAAAAACATTTTCATTCATAATGTATCAATCATAGACGGCACCATATATCATGTCGCCATATGTAAGTTTACAATCAAAACTGCACGATGTCGTATTGGAAGTTGGATTTCCATCATGAACCAAGGCAAGCGATCGTCCTTACCGAACTCGAGAAAAACTAGCCCGTGTCTCAGGATCAGAAAGCATCGACTCTTATGAGCGCCAGGGCCAGTCCTCTCTTACGTTTGAGGATTGATTATTCATGAACAATACGTTTCCCCGCCCTATGGGGCGTAAATCTAGTCAGTATATCGACCATACCATCCATCGGCCCCGTAGTGACCGATATATCCGAGGTACCTCGCTATCCATCAAATAATATGCAACATCCATATGAGTAAAATGTCTGGGATCAGTACCATGACACCACTTCTAGCTATAAAGAAACGCATGTCCTCCCTGGGGTCCTTATCCCGTTTCTGGTTCACACCGGGGTGTGAGGCTCGCGAATTAATGCTACAACACAGAGCTATGCTGTTTAAAGCCGTGCTTTGATCATCAACCACAAGGTTATGCTTTTCAACAAAAGGCTTGATCATTTGCATCTTAGCATGCCACACTGACAATTCACGCCATGCGACTGATGTCTATCGATATATAACCTCTGAGCTCGTACGTCTCAAAGAAGGGTGTTAAGCAAGAGAATAAATTCTCCGCCACCAAACAAATATATATTTAATAGAAATCAATCAAGACAGAATAAAATCCAAAGTCAGACACACAACCATTTACAAGTTCGTTCTGGGTCTGAACGAAACCAGAGGCACCTTATTCCTCGTTCCATATGTCCAATATGGAAGAGAGGCCTTCGCATATTCGGATAATCAACAAGTACGTCCGGACCACTACCACTGTAACCCCTTCATAGGAGCTACCAATATCCAAGGCATCAGTAGTGATCCATTCGACGTGAAGATCACCGGTCTTGCATCGTCTTCATATCTTCGACTTTTAATCGTCAATCAATTAGTTGAAATGACAATTAACTCGGCCTTTTCAAATAATTCACGTGTACATAGAATTCAAATCAATTCTTTTCACGATTAAACTATTCGACATTTACGTTTTAGTTCAATATAATAATTTCATGTCAAATACATCTAACCATCAAAAATATCTAATAAACCAAGTAAAATCAGTTTATTTCCATTCTAAATCGTTTATAATATTTTAAAACGGTTTATCACTATGTTAATTTATAAAAAAAATAGCCCATTTTAATTAAACGACGCTTCAGGTCATTACGTGGCCCTGGCGATGTTTTTCTTCAGATTTGAATTACACATTTCTCAAAATCTAGCCGTTAGACCTTAACAAAGTTAATACCATTGGAAATATTTCTCCAAAGCGAAACCAACGGTTCCAGTTTCGGGAAAATCCGACGGATTGATCTCTCGGAATAATCGTTTAAAGTTACGATTCCAAAACGCGAACTGCAGCTGCGCGACTCATTTTATTTTAATTTATATATATATTTATATATATAATTCATTTGACGATTTCCGAACCATTTTCACTTCAAAAATTTGGCTAACGCCTTTAAATTTCAAAAAAATTCGCCATTGCCTCCTTTGTACGTAGAGGAGTTTGGAAATTTATTGGACCGTAATAGGCACCCAATAAATCTAGAATAAGCATACACAATTTTTAGTGACTAATCTAAGCCCAAGGGAGAGTGTAAAAATCATATCTCAAGAGAATAAATTCTCGTCACCTTGTCCATTATTGGAAAATAAATAATTCATGTGTCGTACCTAATAACTAGAAAGACATGATTATTGTCAACTCCAGACCCGTGTGGAGTTTTTATTAAATCTGACAATTTACCGTTATATCTTATTTAGTCCATATCAGTCCTCAGTTCAACCTATAATTCAGTCATCGACATACAAGCCTCTTGCTTGTATGGTAATTCCAACCTCGTCACATAAGCTCCAAGTGCTTATGTGTATATGATAGATTATGCTATCTTCACGAAGTATGTCATGTAGTGTAATTCAAAATTAATTATTACTATCCTATGGAGTTGTTTATAATCTCACACGGAACAAGGAGCACACTGCATCCAATGGCATTCACAGGAGTTTATATAATAAATAAAATTGCGCAGCCAATTCATTAAGGCTTACCTATTTGTCGGGCACGCAAACAAATTCTATACTCAACAGCTAATCCATTTTCCTGTTCAGCATATGTATATATATATATATATATGTGTGTGTATATATATATATATTCATATCCAAGCTAAAAATAATATTTTTAGCGAACAAATATTTATTTCCATACATGACAATTTTATTCACTTCATTAACATGTTAAAAGTAATATTTTTAACTAACAAATATTTATTTCAACACATGGTTATTTTTAACACTTCATATACATACTAAAAATAATTTTTTCAATGAACGAACATTTATTTTGACACATGGTTATTTTTTTTAACACTTCATACATATGACAAAAATAATATTTTTGGCGAACAAAAATATATTTCAATACATGACTATTTTTAACACTTCATATACATGATAAAAATGATATTTTTATCGTTTAAAGAATTTATTCAACACATGAATATTTTTATTACTTCACATACATGATAAAAATGTTATTTTTATCATTCAAAGAATTTATTCAACACATGAATATTTTTATTAATTCACATACATAATAAAAATGTTATTTTTATCGTTCAAATAATTTATTCAACACATGAATATTTTTATTACTTCATATGCATGGTAAAAATTTTAATTTTATCGTCCAAAGAATTTATTCAATACATGAATATTTTTATTACTTCACATACATGATACAAATGTTATTTTTATCGTTCAAAGAATTTATTCAACACATGAATATTTTTAATGGTTCATACATACAATAAAAATGTGATCTTTGTTGTTCAAACAATATATTCAACACAACAACTATTTTATATAGTCCATTTTAGAAAATTTCGGCGTTACAATAGTAGGGTAGGTAGCACCGGCACCGTGTTCTGCATGGTTCCTCTACTATCCTAGGCCTTGCAGCATTACAATAATTTCATTTCCATAATTTCCACAATATCATTCATTTTCACAACACAATGAATTCACCACAAACACAATCAATTTTGTTGCAACCACAATCAATCATTCAGAATCACAATCAATTCAAATCATCCATGGTCTGTGGATGAGGGGAGCATATACATATACATACATATATATATATATATATATGTATTTGTATTCATTTCCATTTCAATTTCATTCAATGCATATATGATTTATACAACGTATGTATAATTTTACAACGCTCATATATGAGATATACAACGTGTATATAATTTATACATCGCTTATATAATTTATACAATGTATATCCATTTCAATTTGAATTTAGAAATCTCACATTGGGTTCCACTCCTAGTTTTGTAGAGAGCTCCAAATGTGTATTAGTCTCTTCTAGAATGTGATGTACGATGTCACAGTCCCAATGCTTCCTGTTTCATCGGATTTCGATATCGTATCAAAAAGATATGATTTTTATAAATAAATTGAATTAGCAACGCTTTAAAACTATTGTAAACAGTAAAATTATATACCTCGACTTTAAGCCGATGGTTTTCGTTTTCTGTTCAAAACTAGGGTCGGATTTTGCGATCAAACTGTTCAACGTTGCGATGATCGGAATATGCCACATGGAAGAGCTTGGAATGGCGCACCCGACGGCCCCACTCCGGTTGAACTCGACGGCGAGATGGAGGAGAATTCCGACGGTGGAACTACGTGGGTACGGTTCGAGCAAAATACACACGATAAATTTCCAAACTGGTATGGATTTGAAGATGGAGAAATCCTCTACAAAATTCCCACAAGAATCGGTGGATTTCATTGAGTAGTTTGAGAAAAATCGAAGGGGAAAGGATCGAACGGGTTCCGTCGTTCGTAACTGGAGGCGGTTGGGTTTTCGTGGAAATGATTTAGGGTTAACAACGAATTCTAATTGGAGGATATTTATATTTAAATTATTTGATTTTCTTTAATTCCAATAGTACAAATTAATCCATACGAACTCCAAATCAAACCCAATGACCATCGCCCTTAGCCAAATACCCCCATTACAGACACAATGGAATATGTTTCGTAAGCCCATTCGACTGTTTCTGACAGTTTTTCTTCAAATTAAAATATAAAACATTTAATATTAGATTTGAACGTACATTTTAATTTACCAAGGCTACATACTGATTCCAAATATTCTCGAAAAATAAATCTAGCTATGTTTGTACGATACGGTCCCAACAAAACTGATTTCGTTGAATTTGGAGATCGTTTGAAAAATGGCCTTTTTCTGGTCGATCCAATTTGACTATATTTGCAAAAACACGTTTTCTTTTACCACGCTCACATATTAATTTCAAAAATTATGGAATTTTAAACCTAGCAATAATATGACACTCTGGATCCAACAAAAGTGGTTTCGTCGAAAACGGAGGTCATTTGCAAAATGGCTATTTTTAAGGGATATGTTGTTATTTAAAAATGGAATTTTTAAATTTTGACGGATTTTCTGCCAAAATTACTCGAAATAAATTTTTTAAATTGGTTCTGATTTTCCGGGTTGTTACAATTGATATTTATTAATTTGATTTTGATTTTTAATATAATTTAACTTAATACGATTTGATTTAAAAAAGCTTTAATTTTATTTTCCATTAATATGATTTGATTTCATAGTGATTTATATTTTAATATAAAAGACATCGATTTGATTTCGATACGATTTATATACATATATTATACACACGTAGCTTATGCCCAAAGTAAAACGCTTAATCAACCACGTACGATCTCTAATCGCGATGAAAATGGTAATCTTATAATAAGTAAACATTTCGGACGCGACGAAACTGGTTTCATCGAATTCCGAGATACTTTGTAAAACTTCCTTTTTAACATCACAACCTGAATCGATATGCATTTATACGGGGCACGATCATGAAATAAATCCAATTGATAAGAAACTGAAAATTTTACAATAATTAATCACTTTGGATTTAATAAAATTAGTTTCATTGAAATTCGAGGTCATTTGAATATTGTTTATTCTTAAATTCCATATTAAATCGATATAATGTATTGATTTCAAAATAAACAAAACTATTATTAATAAAATATTATTATCCTATATAATCAAAATAATGTTATATAACTTCAAAATAATCTAACTTGAATTTTAAATTTGATACTTCCATTTTCAAGTTAAAACGATATTTCATTTATTAAAAATGCCTTTTATTTTATTAAATAAATCGTTATGGTTTCTAAACAATTCCATAGCGATTTTCTGAAAATTTGATTGGGACATTTCTAAAAACTACAAGATGAAATCTTGTTTTTCTCTTTCATTAGAAAAATATCGTTCAACAGATTCAAACATTTTTTATTTCAAAGAAATTCGACTTTTATTGGATCTTGTACATTCATTTAAAGTTAAAACGTAAAACTACGAACTACCGCACCGCTGCAAGCTCGTTTTTAAATAAATATAAATCTACACATTCACACTTCGTTTAATTAATAAATTCTATATAAAACTCCAGTTGTGTTACAAATTCAACATTTAAAACTAATTTAAATGTTCAAGTTTAACACTTAAAAATCCAGGTCTTTACACATCGGTAGTTTAATATAGGTTTGAAAACTCCAATTTTCCATAAAAAAAATTAAGTCCTAATTTCATGAAAAATTTCGGTAAAATCTCCTTTGTACAACCAAGTTCGGAGAAATAACAATACATATAAAATCATAAATATACGTATCATCTCAATGATGAGGCATCCCAAATGTAATGACCCGCATTGGCAGAGGTATTATAATTAATTTTATTTAATTATATAAATGGTGATTAGTGAATTTAATGATCGTTGAATTAAATAATGATGAATATTTAATTAAAATAATAAATTAAATTCTGAAATAATCAGAATTGGCTGAAATGATGATATGGTGTGAACCGGATCATCTGTGATATTTAATTCAGCTTGGAATTGAATTTCAACAACGAATATATTCAATCATCGACAATTGAACGTATAGTTTATAGTATAATTATAAACGAGCTTGAAATGGCGCTGCAGTTCGTAAATTGGCGATTTGAACTTCAACTGAATGTACAGGATTCGTTTTAAGCCGGATTTCTTTGAAACAAGAAACGTGTGGAGCTGGTGGAGTATATCTTTCTAGTAGAAGAGAAAAATCGGGATTTCATTGTGTAGATTTTGATTTACGGCTAAATCAAATTTTGAAATAGTCGCTATAGAATCGTTTATCGACCGTATCGGTTTATTCGATATAACTAAAGATCGGGTTTGAATTTAGATAAGGTTCTTTTAGGACATAGCGATAATTTAATTTTTAGAAATTTATGGTAATTTTTAATTAATTAAATAAGCAACTTTTTGTTTGGAGTATTTTGCACCCTTTATCAGCGATTTTGGGGTTTCACAATATGAGTTAACCTACCGATATTTTTATATTTTTGGGATCATAGCACATTACTCGATTTAATGATATTTTCATATCAGTCCGTGGACAAACAGAGTTTCACATAATGGGGTACTCTCAAATGTAAAACAAATATCCTAACCCTATACTTCATTCTCTGGATCAAATGAAGGCCACACATTGTCTCAACCACCACCAAAGAAAAACGCAAAACGTGGCCCTTCCTCCTTCGCAAATCAATGAAAATTATAAATACTCCCTTCACGTTAAGACCTAATACTCCTATCTTCAGCAAACAAACATGTGCCGCCACCCAATTCTTTTCCACAGTGAATCATGAGATTTATAAATCCTAAATCATACTTCTTTGAGATCGTATGGCCATTCAATATATATAAATATAATACGAATGCTGCTGTTGAAATGGGGCTCGACCGTTTGGGGTGAAGAAGTGGAGATATGCTAGCAGATAGATCAACGTGAGGAGTTGAAAGGTTGTGAACCATTTTGATGGGGGCTTTGATCTTCTGGGACATAAGAAGCTCCAAGTAAATGGGGACTGCATGGTTCGGTAGTAGCATACTGGGAAGGAGACTGATGAAATGCGAAACGGACTGAAGAAAAGGAAGGCATTGTTTCTATGAAGTATAGGTGAGACTATAAACTGAAATAAGCAATATAGTTAGTTCATGAAGAAATCAAAGGGGAGAACGCGAGTAAGAAGAAGGATGAGGAGAGAGGTTTGCGGGACAGAGGAGATTCTTGCACGGTACAAAACGTTGTACAGGAGGGCCATCTTTGAGGAGTGAACGGTGGTCTGAGAATATCAAGGGGTCAAATGGCGAGATGTTGATAGGAAATATGGTGTGCTTTTTAAGAATGAAAGAAGGGGACGTGCGTTAGTTATGTGGTGGTATGGTGTTTTTCGTGAAGGTGAAGCATGGAAGGATATGTTTTACTGAAGTGTGCCGTCCTTCAGAGGGAAGAACTGATGATGTGGTTCTGGGCCGTAGTAATGGTATTGGGCCAAGACGTTTTTAAAAGCATGAGGAGGACCCTTTCCAAATTAAGGGTGCGGCTACAAGAAGTATTCAGTTTTGAATACTAGAATAAAGGACTTGCGGGTTAAAACAAAACTGGAAGATGGGGCAACAAGTTATATGGGCGGACGGGACTGAAATGTGTTGGGCCAGTTTTGCTAACGGTTTGTCACGTTGGGATCATATGGACGACGACTACAATATGGAACTGACGGGAAGCAAATCCGAGCTCATTACAATTTATGGCGAAATAAATTGTTTGACTGAATCAAATAACGCAAACCGTTATTTAACGGTTAACGCGCCAAAGTGAGTAAATCTCACTAACTTTGAACAGTTTATAATTTCATGTTGTATTTTTAGAACTGTTAGATATTGGCTGATTGAATGTATGTTGACTGTTTGATTGAACTGCTAGTCAGTTAGTTAAATTTTCTATATCGATTCTGTTTAACAGAATATATCATATAGAACTGAAAAGTGATGTTATCTATATTGTTTAACATCTGTGATGCAGGGAAACAGGTTGGAGGAATCCAACTGGATTCCTCAACATTTATTTTACTGGTTTCATATATTGTGATATATGATGTGTTATATAATCTGTTATGGATTATGTGTGTTGGAATGATGTTGATCATTGTTATTCGATATTGTAAATATCATAAAAGACCCTGGGATGTAAAAAGAAGTATTTCAATGTATATTGAAATAAAGGGATTTTATAAAATCACAGGATTTTATAAAAGGAATTATTTATAAAACGAACACGGTTTTATAAAAGGGATATTTATTTAGAAAATAAATAGAAATAGAAAAGGAATATTTATTTAGAAAATAAATAGAAGTTATAAATATGAAATATTTGTAACGGTAAATAAAAGTTATAAATATGAAATATTTGTAACGGTAAATAGAAGTTATAAATATGAAATATTTGTAACGGTAAATAGAAGTTATAAATAGGGAATATTTGTAACGGTAAGTAAACGTTATAAAAAGGAAATAGTTGTAACGGAAAACGTAGTTTATAAAAAGGAACTAATCAATGTTAGTTTAATCGATTAGTGTTAAAGTAAAAGGAACTAATCGATGTTAGTTTAATCGATTAGTGTTAAAGTAAAAGGAACTAATCGATGTTAGTTTAATCGATTAGTGTTAAAGTAAAAGGAGTTAATCGATGTTAGTTAATCGATTTGAGAATAAAGTTAAAAAGAGTTAATCGATGTTAGTTTAATCGATTAGAGTTAAAGTAAATGAGTTAATCGAATATAGTTATTCGAATAGAAAGTAAAAGGAATTATCGAATATAGTTTATTCGGAAGGAGTTAAGTGAAATGAGTAAATCAATAGTGTTAGTCAAATAGAGTTAATCCAATAATGTTAGTCCAATAGAGTTAATTGATAAGGGTTAATCGAATAGAGATTTATTAGAAGGAGGGTTAAGTAAGGAAGTTAGAAAAAGGAATAAAGTGAACTTTTCTAATTTCAAAGTTAGAAATGTTGTTCAGTTAAGGTCTGAGAGGTAGTTCTACCCCAACTTGATTGGCTTCGTTTTTAACTAAGGAATAGTTAATGTTCGGCAGTAAAAGGAAATGGTTGGAGTTGGCATCGCGATGGTTTGTTTAAAACATCTGCCTAAGTCCAATGAAGAAGCTTTGGAAATGTTTTCCAAATAAGAAACCAGAAATGTTTTCTAATATAGAAAACGAGAATTGGAAATGTTTTCCATTGTTAATAACGCATATTTTCCCAATTTAGAAAATAAGGAATATTGAACGTAGGAAAACAGGAAATAAGTAAATTTATGAAATAAAGAGATGAATGTTGAATGATGTTTGATCAATATAATTTCCATTTGGAAATAATATCATTGTTTGCACACCTATTTTTATTCGATAGTTAAATCACAGACTATCGAAGTTTTTGACCATTTTAACGTTGTTAATATGGAGAGACCGGTTGGATTATTATCCAGAGAACCACTCTGTATTGGCATAAGCATTGCGAGTCATATATGCCAAAGGAAATTGAAGACGGAGTTATGCAAGGGCTATCCTGTTTACAGAATAGTGCCTTCGGTTCATCCTGTTCCTGGATGACTTGTATGGACGGATGTCTGACAGAGTATTTCCAGACGATCACGTATATTGATTTCTCCAACTGTACCAAGAGTGGAAGCGGAGAAGGAAACTTCTTTTAGCTAACACATAATGTATTGTTGTAGACGTAAATCGGTGATTTGATGGGTTTGACGATGTGGCATTCAAAGTGAATCTGATGTGATGATAAAGCGTAGCTTCTAGCCTCACATCCGGTAAATGACAGAAATCGGGCAGGCAGCATGGCTAAGTCGGTCGCACCGAAGTAGGGTGTATAATCACCTGATCTAGAGTTTCATTCATTTCTAAAAATCTATTGTTGATGCTGTCCCATTCGGGAAACGGTTGCTGATCCCAACTGTTGGTGATATACATTCGATACACTCAAGCGAAATGAGTGGTCGGTCATGTGTGGCCGGGTTGCAAGATGTTCTTGTTGAACCCAGTGTATTCCTCTCTAGAGGTACACGAGCGAAAGGTGGATCCATACCTTGTCATAGTTGGAAATCCATTACCCAATACGTGCTTGCGGTTTTGATTGTATACTATATATGTAGAACGTGAGATGAAAGCGTTTCTGCTAGATGATTATATATATACTGTGGTTGAGAGACATTATTATAATATCAAAAGGTTTTTGATATAAAGATATTTTGGATTCTCATAAGGGAAAAACCCGTTCCGTTATGCGGCGTGGTCTTATGAGATATCATTTACTTGTTCAACTGTTTTTAAACTGTTTTACTCATACCAGTCCCATGACTGACCCGGAGTTTACTTTGTTGTTTTCCCTAAACTCTTGGGTGCCTAAATTTGTACGGGCAGTCAAGTTGTCGGGATTTACAGATATACTGGAAGAGCTTGGAGCAGGAGGCTTCAGGATCATATAGCTATAGTTATTTCCGCTGTGTTGTAAGTGCTGTACTTTGATAATGATATGTATATTCAAATACATATGTATATTTCAAAGTTATGTTACATATATTATATGTTATTCGTTCCGCTGTGAGATTCGTGTTACTCTGATGTTGTGTTCTTCTTCTTCTATTCTAATTTTCTATCTTATCTTTCCTCACCCTCTAATTTCTTTCACTAATTACCAGGATTTTTCGACGTTTTGGTTATCGACATCGTGCTTATGTCGATAACCAAAGTCGCTCAAAAATCCGGGTCGTTACAGTTGGTATCAGAGCTTAAGTTAAGAATTACTTGGCTCTGTGGCGTGACTCGGTAGAGATAGGGTTAGTAATACCCTAGACTGAGATTGAGTGTATATATACGAGTGAACGTATTTGTTATTGATATAAAAATTTGTTTTATATTGTGGAGGTTCATTGGTTGAGTCGTTTATGAGTTCTGGTCGATCAGTTTGATCCACTGTATCGGTAGGGATTTCGTAAACACTTGAATACGATGAACCATCATGGTATGTTTTGAAAAGAGGGTAAACGAAATAATTTTACCCAAATTATATTTTGATGTATATTGGATATATTGGTTGTTATTATAATCGAGTAAGATTATAAATTAAATAGTTATGTAAATAACCAATCAGAATTCATATAAGTGAAATACATGAAATCAGGTGAGTTGAATCCGAAATTTTAACCAGAAATTGAAGTCAAAACTCTGGAGAAATGGGATAAGTGTTTGTAAATAGATTTGGATTAAAAATAAGGAAAATTAAAGATCCTGGGAGATTTTAAATTGTTTTACAAGCAGTGTGAATCATATTTTGAAATGAATTTCAAAGGGGAAATGTTTAGAAATAGTTTTATAGTATTGAACTCACTTCGATCCCTGGAAAATAGATTCTGATGATGACAGCTGCATCATCAGTATTCATTTTCGAGTTGTAAGTGACGAATTACTACCAGAGATACTGTTTTGAATTTGTTTTGGGAAAGACAAGTTGTGTTGAATTTCAAAATGGGATTTATAATATAGAATTTGAACTTTTAAATAGATTTGAAATATTAACTCGTTTTAAAAGAAATAAAACGAGAAGTTCCTTTATAAACGAAGTTCATAAATGAAGTGAAAAGAATTATCATTGGATAATTCAGAAATAAAAAAATACAAGTGTGAAGTTGAAAGGGAAATCTATTTTCCAAAGGTAGAAATATCGATTTCAAAAGGAATTGAAATCGGGACTTATTTAAAGGAATTTGAATAAAGGAAGTTCAAACATAGAATTTGAATATAGGAATTCAAATGAGATTTGAATAAAGAAGATTTAAATAATGGAAAATTGAATATAGAAATTCAAAGGGAGTTTGAATATATGAAATTCAATGGAAGTGATATAGAATTTGAATATAGAAATTCAAATGGCGTTTGGATATAGAAAATATAAGAAATTTCAAATATAGGATTTGAATATCGAAAGTGAAATAAAATTTGAATGTAGAGGATTCAAATAGAATTGAAAAGGAAATTTGAATAAAGAAGATTCAAAAAGAATTGGAATTGAAATTTGAATATAGAAAATTCAAAGGGAATTGAAATGAAATAAAGAGCATTCAAATAAATTTGAGTATAGGAATTCAAATGGAGTTTGGAAATAGATTTGAATAATGAAATTCAAATATGGAATTTGGATAAGAGATTTGAAACGAAATTCAAATATAGAAATTGAATAGAATTAACTAAGTCAAGAGGAATTAGTTAATCGAGTTTTGAAGTTGAAGTTGAACTTTGAATGGTGGATTGGATCTGTAAATGGATATTCGAAATCGAATATAGAACATAAAATTGAAATGGAATTCAATTAGTTTATAAGCAAGTTAAAATATATTTGAACATGTTATACTCAAATATGAAGGTGAAATGGGCAAACCAGTAATTTGAAAATCACTTAACGAAATAAGTTAAACGATTAGATTAAGTTGAAATGAATTAGAAATGTATAAATATACATGAGATAGGTATGGAAAAGGTATGAAGGTATATAAATAGAATGCTCGACAAAAAGGTATGTGTTTAATTCATATATGAGATTTTATGCGCCGAATCGGCTAGCCGCTTGGCTTTTTCTTTTTCTTTTGGATTGGTGAGGGCCATGGGAGGCTATTTGAAATATCCCGATGCTCCTGGTACAAAGGAGGTTATGGCGAATTTTTCCGGGAATTTAAAGAGTTAGAATATTTTTAAGAAGTTTGATAACTAGAAATCTATATATCAATATATATAGAAGTCGATAAGGAAACGAACTTAGAAATAGAATAGTAAAATCAAAAAGGAAGTCTAGAATAAAATCTAGTAAGAATAGAAATAGGAGGTGTATACGTGTTTAAAGGTGAATAAGTAGTTGTATGGTATTGATTATTCGAGTAAGTAGTCATATCTGTTTTGACGTTATAAATGTTATTCAGTCAAGGTCTGAGAGGTAGTTATACCCCAACTTGATTGATTTCATTTTTAAACAAATAAATAGTAAGATTTCAAGCTCGAAGATCAATGTTGAATAAGAGTTAGTTGAATATAGTATTTGGGTTGTCGTAACGATGTTTTACACACCATCCGTTTTAACCCAAATAAGTGTAACTTAGAAATAGAATGATAAATATTTCCTAAGTATAGAAATGAACGAGATCGGAAAAGAGGTAAGTAATTGGAGTTTTTTTCCAATTATAAAAAGCATATATTTTCTAAAGTTTAGAAAATAAAGGAAGGCGATATTCGGAAATGTTTTCCAAATAACAAAAAGGGCCAATATGGTTATTGAAAATATTTGGTTAACAAATATTGATAAAGAAATAGAGAAGTGATTTAACTAATGGAATATTGATTATGGGCTCAGCTAAATTTCAAAAAGGAAAATTTGATTTTTGAAAAAGTAAACTGTTTAAAATTCCCAGGAAGAGACTGGTTGAATTAAAAACAAATTTAACAGAAATTTGTGAAAGCAAAATTTGAATTAAAGTAAAGCCAGTAAAGTGGTAACTGAGATTGAATTAGAGTGATATCAAGACAAATTGGATTGTGAGATTCAAATTTGAAGTATAGATGTGATAATCAAGTTAAGAGTTGGGAATCGAGAAGAAACTCGAGTTAAAATGATATTTGGCTCGGATATAAGTGAATGGTTGTGTCGTGGATAAAAGCAGATTGGAATTTTATTGGGATGGCCCTTGTATCTGCTGAATTGATAACAGGTGGAAAGGATATAATGATATGCCGACAAAAGGTACAAGTTATATTTCTATTGGATATAAGATCTATGAGCCGAATTGGCAAGCCACTTGGCTGTTTGATTTTCTTTTGGGATGGAGATGGCCCAGAGAGGCGAGTGGGAGTTTGACCAGTATAAAGGAGGTGCTGGCGAAATTTTTCGAAGAGTTAAGGCGTTAGAAAATTTTCATGATTTTTGAAAATTTTCGTTGATAAGAATTAATTAAGAATTTAATTGAAATTAAATTGGTTCAGTTGAAACTGAAGTTAAGAAGTGAACAAATATGTTCTAACCAGTCGATAGGGTCGTTCTCTACCTTTTAGCAATTTCGAGGACGAAATTATTTTTAAGTGGGGAAGATTGTAATGACCCGCATTGGTAGAGGTATTATAATTAATTTTATTTAATTATATAAATGGTGATTAGTGAATTTAATGATCGTTGAATTAAATAATGATGAATATTTAATTAAAATAATAAATTAAATTCTGAAATAATCAGAATTGGCTGAAATGATGATATGGTGTGAACCGGATCATCTGTGATATTTAATTCAGCTTGGAATTGAATTTCAACAACGAATATATTCAATCATCGACAATTGAACGTATAGTTTATAGTATAATTATAAACGAGCTTGAAATGGCGCTGCAGTTCGTAAATTGGCGATTTGAACTTCAACTGAATGTACAGGATTCGTTTTAAGCCGGATTTCTTTGAAACAAGAAACGTGTGGAGCTGGTGGAGTATATCTTTCTAGTAGAAGAGAAAAATCGGGATTTCATTGTGTAGATTTTGATTTACGGCTAAATCAAATTTTGAAATAGTCGCTATAGAATCGTTTATCGACCGTATCGGTTTATTCGATATAACTAAAGATCGGGTTTGAATTTAGATAAGGTTCTTTTAGGACATAGCGATAATTTAATTTTTAGAAATTTATGGTAATTTTTAATTAATTAAATAAGCAACTTTTTGTTTGGAGTATTTTGCACCCTTTATCAGCGATTTTGGGGTTTCACAATATGAGCTAACCTACCGATATTTTTATATTTTTGGGATCATGGCACATTACTCGATTTAATGATATTTTCATATCAGTCCGTGGACAAACAGAGTTTCACATAATGGGGTACTCTCAAATGTAAAACAAATATCCTAACCCTATACTTCATTCTCTGGATCAAATGAAGGCCACACATTGTCTCAACCACCACCAAAGAAAAACGCAAAACGTGGCCCTTCCTCCTTCGCAAATCAATGAAAATTATAAATACTCCCTTCACGTTAAGACCTAATACTCCTATCTTCAGCAAACAAACATGTGCCGCCACCCAATTCTTTTCCACAGTGAATCACGAGATTTATAAATCCTAAATCATACTTCTTTGAGATCGTATGGCCATTCAATATATATAAATATAATACGAATGCTGCTGTTGAAATGGGGCTCGACCGTTTGGGGTGAAGAAGTGGAGATATGCTAGCAGATAGATCAACGTGAGGAGTTGAAAGGTTGTGAACCATTTTGATGGGGGCTTTGATCTTCTGGGACATAAGAAGCTCCAAGTAAATGGGGACTGCATGGTTCGGTAGTAGCATACTGGGAAGGAGACTGATGAAATGCGAAACGGACTGAAGAAAAGGAAGGCATTGTTTCTATGAAGTATAGGTGAGACTATAAACTGAAATAAGCAATACAGTTAGTTCATGAAGAAATCAAAGGGGAGAACGCGAGTAAGAAGAAGGATGAGGAGAGAGGTTTGCGGGACAGAGGAGATTCTTGCACGGTACAAAACGTTGTACAGGAGGGGCAAAAATGCACCAACGTGTGCATGAAAATAGGACCGCAAGCCTGAAGTAGCAGTAATGGTGATGTCAATTTGGTTTATAGTGGAACAACAGTGGAAAAGCGGGCGGTAATTATATGAGAAGCAGAAAATGGCGGGAGCAGCTTGGTGAACGGTGATAGAATGAAGTTGGCCATCTTTGAGGAGTGAACGGTGGTCTGAGAATATCAAGGGGTCAAATGGCGAGATGTTGATAGGAAATATGGTGTGCTTTTTAAGAATGAAAGAAGGGGACGTGCGTTAGTTATGTGGTGGTGTGGTGTTTTTCGTGAAGGTGAAGCATGGAAGGATATGTTTTACTGAAGTGTGCCGTCCTTCAGAGGGAAGAACTGATGATGTGGTTCTGGGCCGTAGTAATGGTATTGGGCCAAGACGTTTTTAAAAGCATGAGGAGGACCCTTTCCAAATTAAGGGTGCGGCTACAAGAAGTATTCAGTTTCGAATACTAGAATAAAGGACTTGCGGGTTAAAACAAAACTGGAAGATGGGACAACAAGTTATATGGGCGGACGGGACTGAAATGTGTTGGGCCAGTTTTGCTAACGGTTTGTCACGTTGGGATCATATGGACGACGACTACAATATGGAACTGACGGGAAGCAAATCCGAGCTCATTACAATTTATGGCGAAATAAATTGTTTGACTGAATCAAATAACGCAAACCGTTATTTAACGGTTAACGCGCCAAAGTGAGTAAATCTCACTAACTTTGAACAGTTTATAATTTCATGTTGTATTTTTAGAACTGTTAGATATTGGCTGATTGACTGTATGTTGACTGTTTGATTGAACTGCTAGTCAGTTAGTTAAATTTTCTATATCGATTCTGTTTAACAGAATATATCATATAGAACTGAAAAGTGATGTTATCTATATTGTTTAACATCTGTGATGCAGGGAAACAGGTTGGAGGAATCCAACTGGATTCCTCAACATTTATTTTACTGGTTTCATATATTGTGATATATGATGTGTTATATAATCTGTTATGGATTATGTGTGTTGGAATGATGTTGATCATTGTTATTCGATATTGTAAATATCATAAAAGACCCTGGGATGTAAAAAGAAGTATTTCAATGTATATTGAAATAAAGGGATTTTATAAAATCACAGGATTTTATAAAAGGAATTATTTATAAAACGAACACGGTTTTATAAAAGGGATATTTATTTAGAAAATAAATAGAAATAGAAAAGGAATATTTATTTAGAAAATAAATAGAAGTTATAAATATGAAATATTTGTAACGGTAAATAAAAGTTATAAATATGAAATATTTGTAACGGTAAATAGAAGTTATAAATATGAAATATTTGTAACGGTAAATAGAAGTTATAAATAGGGAATATTTGTAACGGTAAGTAAACGTTATAAAAAGGAAATAGTTGTAACGGAAAACGTAGTTTATAAAAAGGAACTAATCAATGTTAGTTTAATCGATTAGTGTTAAAGTAAAAGGAACTAATCGATGTTAGTTTAATCGATTAGTGTTAAAGTAAAAGGAACTAATCGATGTTAGTTTAATCGATTAGTGTTAAAGTAAAAGGAGTTAATCGATGTTAGTTAATCGATTTGAGAATAAAGTTAAAAAGAGTTAATCGATGTTAGTTTAATCGATTAGAGTTAAAGTAAATGAGTTAATCGAATATAGTTATTCGAATAGAAAGTAAAAGGAATTATCGAATATAGTTTATTCGGAAGGAGTTAAGTGAAATGAGTAAATCAATAGTGTTAGTCAAATAGAGTTAATCCAATAGTGTTAGTCCAATAGAGTTAATTGATAAGGGTTAATCGAATAGAGATTTATTAGAAGGAGGGTTAAGTAAGGAAGTTAGAAAAAGGAATAAAGTGAACTTTGCTAATTTCAAAGTTAGAAATGTTGTTCAGTTAAGGTCTGAGAGGTAGTTCTACCCCAACTTGATTGGCTTCGTTTTTAACTAAGGAATAGTTAATGTTCGGCAGTAAAAGGAAATGGTTGGAGTTGGCATCGCGATGGTTTGTTTAAAACATCTGCCTAAGTCCAATGAAGAAGCTTTGGAAATGTTTTCCAAATAAGAAACCAGAAATGTTTTCTAATATAGAAAACGAGAATTGGAAATGTTTTCCATTGTTAATAACGCATATTTTCCCAATTTAGAAAATAAGGAATATTGAACGTAGGAAAACAGGAAATAAGTAAATTTATGAAATAAAGAGATGAATGTTGAATGATGTTTGATCGATATAATTTCCATTTGGAAATAATATCATTGTTTGCACACCTATTTTTATTCGATAGTTAAATCACAGACTATCGAAGTTTTTGACCATTTTAACGTTGTTAATATGGAGAGACCGGTTGGATTATTATCCAGAGAACCACTCTGTATTGGCATAAGCATTGCGAGTCATATATGCCAAAGGAAATTGAAGACGGAGTTATGCAAGGGCTATCCTGTTTACAGAATAGTGCCTTCGGTTCATCCTGTTCCTGGATGACTTGTATGGACGGATGTCTGACAGAGTATTTCCAGACGATCACGTATATTGATTTCTCCAACTGTACCAAGAGTGGAAGCGGAGAAGGAAACTTCTTTTAGCTAACACATAATGTATTGTTGTAGACGTAAATCGGTGATTTGATGGGTTTGACGATGTGGCATTCAAAGTGAATCTGATGTGATGATAAAGCGTAGCTTCTAGCCTCACATCCGGTAAATGACAGAAATCGGGCAGGCAGCATGGCTAAGTCGGTCGCACCGAAGTAGGGTGTATAATCACCTGATCTAGAATTTCATTCATTTCTAAAAATCTATTGTTGATGCTGTCCCATTCGGGAAACGGTTGCTGATCCCAACTGTTGTGATATACATTCGATACACTCAAGCGAAATGAGTGGTCGGTCATGTGTGGCCGGGTTGCAAGATGTTCTTGTTGAACCCAGTGTATTCCTCTCTAGAGGTACACGAGCGAAAGGTGGATCCATACCTTGTCATAGTTGGAAATCCATTACCCAATACGTGCTTGCGGTTTTGATTGTATACTATATATGTAGAACGTGAGATGAAAGCGTTTCTGCTAGATGATTATATATATACTGTGGTTGATAGACATTATTATAATATCAAAAGGTTTTTGATATAAAGATATTTTGGATTCTCATAAGGGAAAAACCCGTTCCGTTATGCGGCGTGGTCTTATGAGATATCATTTACTTGTTCAACTGTTTTTAAACTGTTTTACTCATACCAGTCCCATGACTGACCCGGAGTTTACTTTGTTGTTTTCCCTAAACTCTTGGGTGCCTAAATTTGTACGGGCAGTCAAGTAGTCGGGATTTACAGATATACTGGAAGAGCTTGGAGCAGGAGGCTTCAGGATCATATAGCTATAGTTATTTCCGCTGTGTTGTAAGTGCTGTACTTTGATAATGATATGTATATTCAAATACATATGTATATTTCAAAGTTATGTTACATATATTATATGTTATTCGTTCCGCTGTGAGATTCGTGTTACTCTGATGTTGTGTTCTTCTTCTTCTATTCTAATTTTCTATCTTATCTTTCCTCACCCTCTAATTTCTTTCACTAATTACCAGGATTTTTCGACGTTTTGGTTATCGACATCGTGCTTATGTCGATAACCAAAGTCGCTCAAAAATCCGGGTCGTTACAGTTGGTATCAGAGCTTAAGTTAAGAATTACTTGGCTCTGTGGCGTGACTCGGTAGAGATAGGGTTAGTAATACCCTAGACTGAGATTGAGTGTATATATACGAGTGAACGTATTTGTTATTGATATAAAAATTTGTTTTATATTGTGGAGGTTCATTGGTTGAGTCGTTTATGAGTTCTGGTCGATCAGTTTGATCCACTGTATCGGTAGGGATTTCGTAAACACTTGAATACGATGAACCATCATGGTATGTTTTGAAAAGAGGGTAAACGAAATAATTTTACCCAAATTATATTTTGATGTATATTGGATATATTGGTTGTTATTATAATCGAGTAAGATTATAAATTAAATAGTTATGTAAATAACCAATCAGAATTCATATAAGTGAAATACATGAAATCAGGTGAGTTGAATCCGAAATTTTAACCAGAAATTGAAGTCAAAACTCTGGAGAAATGGGATAAGTGTTTGTAAATAGATTTGGATTAAAAATAAGGAAAATTAAAGATCCTGGGAGATTTTAAATTGTTTTACAAGCAGTGTGAATCATATTTTGAAATGAATTTCAAAGGGGAAATGTTTAGAAATAGTTTTATAGTATTGAACTCACTTCGATCCCTGAAAAATAGATTCTGATGATGACAGCTGCATCATCAGTATTCATTTTCGAGTTGTAAGTGACGAATTACTACCAGAGATACTGTTTTGAATTTGTTTTGGGAAAGACAAGTTGTGTTGAATTTCAAAATGGGATTTATAATATAGAATTTGAACTTTTAAATAGATTTGAAATATTAACTCGTTTTAAAAGAAATAAAACGAGAAGTTCCTTTATAAACGAAGTTCATAAATGAAGTGAAAAGAATTATCATTGGATAATTCAGAAATAAAAAAATACAAGTGTGAAGTTGAAAGGGAAATCTATTTTCCAAAGGTAGAAATATCGATTTCAAAAGGAATTGAAATCGGGACTTATTTAAAGGAATTTGAATAAAGGAAGTTCAAACATAGAATTTGAATATAGGAATTCAAATGAGATTTGAATAAAGAAGATTTAAATAATGGAAAATTGAATATAGAAATTCAAAGGGAGTTTGAATATATGAAATTCAATGGAAGTGATATAGAATTTGAATATAGAAATTCAAATGGCGTTTGGATATAGAAAATATAAGAAATTTCAAATATAGGATTTGAATATCGAAAGTGAAATAAAATTTGAATGTAGAGGATTCAAATAGAATTGAAAAGGAAATTTGAATAAAGAAGATTCAAAAAGAATTGGAATTGAAATTTGAATATAGAAAATTCAAAGGGAATTGAAATGAAATAAAGAGCATTCAAATAAATTTGAGTATAGGAATTCAAATGGAGTTTGGAAATAGATTTGAATAATGAAATTCAAATATGGAATTTGGATAAGAGATTTGAAACGAAATTCAAATATAGAAATTGAATAGAATTAACTAAGTCAAGAGGAATTAGTTAATCGAGTTTTGAAGTTGAAGTTGAACTTTGAATGGTGGATTGGATCTGTAAATGGATATTCGAAATCGAATATAGAACATAAAATTGAAATGGAATTCAATTAGTTTATAAGCAAGTTAAAATATATTTGAACATGTTATACTCAAATATGAAGGTGAAATGGGCAAACCAGTAATTTGAAAATCACTTAACGAAATAAGTTAAACGATTAGATTAAGTTGAAATGAATTAGAAATGTATGAATATACATGAGATAGGTATGGAAAAGGTATGAAGGTATATAAATAGAATGCTCGACAAAAAGGTATGTGTTTAATTCATATATGAGATTTTATGCGCCGAATCGGCTAGCCGCTTGGCTTTTTCTTTTTCTTTTGGATTGGTGAGGGCCATGGGAGGCTATTTGAAATATCCCGATGCTCCTGGTACAAAGGAGGTTATGGCGAATTTTTCCGGGAATTTAAAGAGTTAGAATATTTTTAAGAAGTTTGATAACTAGAAATCTATATATCAATATATATAGAAGTCGATAAGGAAACGAACTTAGAAATAGAATAGTAAAATCAAAAAGGAAGTCTAGAATAAAATCTAGTAAGAATAGAAATAGGAGGTGTATACGTGTTTAAAGGTGAATAAGTAGTTGTATGGTATTGATTATTCGAGTAAGTAGTCATATCTGTTTTGACGTTATAAATGTTATTCAGTCAAGGTCTGAGAGGTAGTTATACCCCAACTTGATTGATTTCATTTTTAAACAAATAAATAGTAAGATTTCAAGCTCGAAGATCAATGTTGAATAAGAGTTAGTTGAATATAGTATTTGGGTTGTCGTAACGATGTTTTACACACCATCCGTTTTAACCCAAATAAGTGTAACTTAGAAATAGAATGATAAATATTTCCTAAGTATAGAAATGAACGAGATCGGAAAAGAGGTAAGTAATTGGAGTTTTTTTCCAATTATAAAAAGCATATATTTTCTAAAGTTTAGAAAATAAAGGAAGGCGATATTCGGAAATGTTTTCCAAATAACAAAAAGGGCCAATATGGTTATTGAAAATATTTGGTTAACAAATATTGATAAAGAAATAGAGAAGTGATTTAACTAATGGAATATTGATTATGGGCTCAGCTAAATTTCAAAAAGGAAAATTTGATTTTTGAAAAAGTAAACTGTTTAAAATTCCCAGGAAGAGACTGGTTGAATTAAAAACAAATTTAACAGAAATTTGTGAAAGCAAAATTTGAATTAAAGTAAAGCCAGTAAAGTGGTAACTGAGATTGAATTAGAGTGATATCAAGACAAATTGGATTGTGAGATTCAAATTTGAAGTATAGATGTGATAATCAAGTTAAGAGTTGGGAATCGAGAAGAAACTCGAGTTAAAATGATATTTGGCTCGGATATAAGTGAATGGTTGTGTCGTGGATAAAAGCAGATTGGAATTTTATTGGGATGGCCCTTGTATCTGCTGAATTGATAACAGGTGGAAAGGATATAATGATATGCCGACAAAAGGTACAAGTTATATTTCTATTGGATATAATATCTATGAGCCGAATTGGCAAGCCACTTGGCTGTTTGATTTTCTTTTGGGATGGAGATGGCCCAGAGAGGCGAGTGGGAGTTTGACCAGTACAAAGGAGGTGCTGGCGAAATTTTTCGAAGAGTTAAGGCGTTAGAAAATTTTCATGATTTTTGAAAATTTTCGTTGATAAGAATTAATTAAGAATTTAATTGAAATTAAATTGGTTCAGTTGAAACTGAAGTTAAGAAGTGAACAAATATGTTCTAACCAGTCGATAGGGTCGTTCTCTACCTTTTAGCAATTTCGAGGACGAAATTATTTTTAAGTGGGGAAGATTGTAATGACCCGCATTGGCAGAGGTATTATAATTAATTTTATTTAATTATATAAATGGTGATTAGTGAATTTAATGATCGTTGAATTAAATAATGATGAATATTTAATTAAAATAATAAATTAAATTCTGAAATAATCAGAATTGGCTGAAATGATGATATGGTGTGAACCGGATCATCTGTGATATTTAATTCAGCTTGGAATTGAATTTCAACAACGAATATATTCAATCATCGACAATTGAACGTATAGTTTATAGTATAATTATAAACGAGCTTGAAATGGCGCTGCAGTTCGTAAATTGGCGATTTGAACTTCAACTGAATGTACAGGATTCGTTTTAAGCCGGATTTCTTTGAAACAAGAAACGTGTGGAGCTGGTGGAGTATATCTTTCTAGTAGAAGAGAAAAATCGGGATTTCATTGTGTAGATTTTGATTTACGGCTAAATCAAATTTTGAAATAGTCGCTATAGAATCGTTTATCGACCGTATCGGTTTATTCGATATAACTAAAGATCGGGTTTGAATTTAGATAAGGTTCTTTTAGGACATAGCGATAATTTAATTTTTAGAAATTTATGGTAATTTTTAATTAATTAAATAAGCAACTTTTTGTTTGGAGTATTTTGCACCCTTTATCAGCGATTTTGGGGTTTCACAATATGAGCTAACCTACCGATATTTTTATATTTTTGGGATCATGGCACATTACTCGATTTAATGATATTTTCATATCAGTCCGTGGACAAACAGAGTTTCACATAATGGGGTACTCTCAAATGTAAAACAAATATCCTAACCCTATACTTCATTCTCTGGATCAAATGAAGGCCACACATTGTCTCAACCACCACCAAAGAAAAACGCAAAACGTGGCCCTTCCTCCTTCGCAAATCAATGAAAATTATAAATACTCCCTTCACGTTAAGACCTAATACTCCTATCTTCAGCAAACAAACATGTGCCGCCACCCAATTCTTTTCCACAGTGAATCACGAGATTTATAAATCCTAAATCATACTTCTATGAGATCGTATGGCCATTCAATATATATAAATATAATACGAATGCTGCTGTTGAAATGGGGCTCGACCGTTTGGGGTGAAGAAGTGGAGATATGCTAGCAGATAGATCAACGTGAGGAGTTGAATGGTTGTGAACCATTTTGATGGGGGCTTTGATCTTCTGGGACATAAGAAGCTCCAAGTAAATGGGGACTGCATGGTTCGGTAGTAGCATACTGGGAAGGAGACTGATGAAATGCGAAACGGACTGAAGAAAAGGAAGGCATTGTTTCTATGAAGTATAGGTGAGACTATAAACTGAAATAAGCAATATAGTTAGTTCATGAAGAAATCAAAGGGGAGAACGCGAGTAAGAAGAAGGATGAGGAGAGAGGTTTGCGGGACAGAGGAGATTCTTGCACGGTACAAAACGTTGTACAGGAGGGGCAAAAATGCACCAACGTGTGCATGAAAATAGGACCGCAAGCCTGAAGTAGCAGTAATGGTGATGTCAATTTGGTTTATAGTGGAACAACAGTGGAAAAGCGGGCGGTAATTATATGAGAAGCAGAAAATGGCGGGAGCAGCTTGGTGAACGGTGATAGAATGAAGTTGGCCATCTTTGAGGAGTGAACGGTGGTCTGAGAATATCAAGGGGTCAAATGGCGAGATGTTGATAGGAAATATGGTGTGCTTTTTAAGAATGAAAGAAGGGGACGTGCGTTAGTTATGTGGTGGTATGGTGTTTTTCGTGAAGGTGAAGCATGGAAGGATATGTTTTACTGAAGTGTGCCGTCCTTCAGAGGGAAGAACTGATGATGTGGTTCTGGGCCGTAGTAATGGTATTGGGCCAAGACGTTTTTAAAAGCATGAGGAGGACCCTTTCCAAATTAAGGGTGCGGCTACAAGAAGTATTCAGTTTCGAATACTAGAATAAAGGACCTGCGGGTTAAAACAAAACTGGAAGATGGGACAACAAGTTATATGGGCGGAAGGGACTGAAATGTGTTGGGCCAGTTTTGCTAACGGTTTGTCACGTTGGGATCATATGGACGACGACTACAATATGGAACTGACGGGAAGCAAATCCGAGCTCATTACAATTTATGGCGAAATAAATTGTTTGACTGAATCAAATAACGCAAACCGTTATTTAACGGTTAACGCGCCAAAGTGAGTAAATCTCACTAACTTTGAACAGTTTATAATTTCCTGTTGTATTTTTAGAACTGTTAGATATTGGCTGATTGACTGTATGTTGACTGTTTGATTGAACTGCTAGTCAGTTAGTTAAATTTTCTATATCGATTCTGTTTAACAGAATATATCATATAGAACTGAAAAGTGATGTTATCTATATTGTTTAACATCTGTGATGCAGGGAAACAGGTTGGAGGAATCCAACTGGATTCCTCAACATTTATTTTACTGGTTTCATATATTGTGATATATGATGTGTTATATAATCTGTTATGGATTATGTGTGTTGGAATGATGTTGATCATTGTTATTCGATATTGTAAATATCATAAAAGACCCTGGGATGTAAAAAGAAGTATTTCAATGTATATTGAAATAAAGGGATGTTATAAAATCACAGGATTTTATAAAAGGAATTATTTATAAAACGAACACGGTTTTATAAAAGGGATATTTATTTAGAAAATAAATAGAAATAGAAAAGGAATATTTATTTAGAAAATAAATAGAAGTTATAAATATGAAATATTTGTAACGGTAAATAAAAGTTATAAATATGAAATATTTGTAACGGTAAATAGAAGTTATAAATATGAAATATTTGTAACGGTAAATAGAAGTTATAAATAGGGAATATTTGTAACGGTAAGTAAACGTTATAAAAAGGAAATAGTTGTAACGGAAAACGTAGTTTATAAAAAGGAACTAATCAATGTTAGTTTAATCGATTAGTGTTAAAGTAAAAGGAACTAATCGATGTTAGTTTAATCGATTAGTGTTAAAGTAAAAGGAACTAATCGATGTTAGTTTAATCGATTAGTGTTAAAGTAAAAGGAGTTAATCGATGTTAGTTAATCGATTTGAGAATAAAGTTAAAAAGAGTTAATCGATGTTAGTTTAATCGATTAGAGTTAAAGTAAATGAGTTAATCGAATATAGTTATTCGAATAGAAAGTAAAAGGAATTATCGAATATAGTTTATTCGGAAGGAGTTAAGTGAAATGAGTAAATCAATAGTGTTAGTCAAATAGAGTTAATCCAATAGTGTTAGTCCAATAGAGTTAATTGATAAGGGTTAATCGAATAGAGATTTATTAGAAGGAGGGTTAAGTAAGGAAGTTAGAAAAAGGAATAAAGTGAACTTTGCTAATTTCAAAGTTAGAAATGTTGTTCAGTTAAGGTCTGAGAGGTAGTTCTACCCCAACTTGATTGGCTTCGTTTTTAACTAAGGAATAGTTAATGTTCGGCAGTAAAAGGAAATGGTTGGAGTTGGCATCGCGATGGTTTGTTTAAAACATCTGCCTAAGTCCAATGAAGAAGCTTTGGAAATGTTTTCCAAATAAGAAACCAGAAATGTTTTCTAATATAGAAAACGAGAATTGGAAATGTTTTCCATTGTTAATAACGCATATTTTCCCAATTTAGAAAATAAGGAATATTGAAGGTAGGAAAACAGGAAATAAGTAAATTTATGAAATAAAGAGATGAATGTTGAATGATGTTTGATCGATATAATTTCCATTTGGAAATAATATCATTGTTTGCACACCTATTTTTATTCGATAGTTAAATCACAGACTATCGAAGTTTTTGACCATTTTAACGTTGTTAATATGGAGAGACCGGTTGGATTATTATCCAGAGAACCACTCTGTATTGGCATAAGCATTGCGAGTCATATATGCCAAAGGAAATTGAAGACGGAGTTATGCAAGGGCTATCCTGTTTACAGAATAGTGCCTTCGGTTCATCCTGTTCCTGGATGACTTGTATGGACGGATGTCTGACAGAGTATTTCCAGACGATCACGTATATTGATTTCTCCAACTGTACCAAGAGTGGAAGCGGAGAAGGAAACTTCTTTTAGCTAACACATAATGTATTGTTGTAGACGTAAATCGGTGATTTGATGGGTTTGACGATGTGGCATTCAAAGTGAATCTGATGTGATGATAAAGCGTAGCTTCTAGCCTCACATCCGGTAAATGACAGAAATCGGGCAGGCAGCATGGCTAAGTCGGTCGCACCGAAGTAGGGTGTATAATCACCTGATCTAGAGTTTCATTCATTTCTAAAAATCTATTGTTGATGCTGTCCCATTCGGGAAACGGTTGCTGATCCCAACTGTTGGTGATATACATTCGATACACTCAAGCGAAATGAGTGGTCGATCATGTGTGGCCGGGTTGCAAGATGTTCTTGTTGAACCCAGTGTATTCCTCTCTAGAGGTACACGAGCGAAAGGTGGATCCATACTTTGTCATAGTTGGAAATCCATTACCCAATACGTGCTTGCGGTTTTGATTGTATACTATATATGTAGAACGTGAGATGAAAGCGTTTCTGCTAGATGATTATATATATACTGTGGTTGATAGACATTATTATAATATCAAAAGGTTTTTGATATAAAGATATTTTGGATTCTCATAAGGGAAAAACCCGTTCCGTTATGCGGCGTGGTCTTATGAGATATCATTTACTTGTTCAACTGTTTTTAAACTGTTTTACTCATACCAGTCCCATGACTGACCCGGAGTTTACTTTGTTGTTTTCCCTAAACTCTTGGGTGCCTAAATTTGTACGGGCAGTCAAGTTATCGGGATTTACAGATATACTGGAAGAGCTTGGAGCAGGAGGCTTCAGGATCATATAGCTATAGTTATTTCCGCTGTGTTGTAAGTGCTGTACTTTGATAATGATAAGTATATTCAAATACATATGTATATTTCAAAGTTATGTTACATATATTATATGTTATTCGTTCCGCTGTGAGATTCGTGTTACTCTGATGTTGTGTTCTTCTTCTTCTATTCTAATTTTCTATCTTATCTTTCCTCAACCTCTAATTTCTTTCACTAATTACCAGGATTTTTCGACGTTTTGGTTATCGACATCGTGCTTATGTCGATAACCAAAGTCGCTCAAAAATTCGGGTCGTTACACCAAACCATGCGAAAACAATATATAATACCAAAATACAATATATAATCGGATATACATACCTTTCATTAGCATTATTAGCAACTTAACTTATTTTTAAACAACCAAAGCAATATTATACGCAAGCGAGTCCAGAAGCGAGCACTCAACACCCAAATAAGAAGATACACAGATAAAAGAAATAAACAAAATATACATAATAATCACACACTAATAGCAATCATTTAAAAAAAGTACCAACATTAGGATTCATCTATATTTCTAGCAATAATACCAATTCACATTTTCACATATATCATTTAGTTTATA
This sequence comes from Allium sativum, assembly GCA_030737875.1. NCBI lineage: Eukaryota > Viridiplantae > Streptophyta > Magnoliopsida > Asparagales > Amaryllidaceae > Allium > Allium sativum. The sequence goes on along the minus strand of CM060916.1, from coordinate 55,325,604 downwards.
TCACTTCATTTTGTATCACTATTTCATTTATTTTCTTTTACTTGTTAACATTGTTTCTTATTTATATTTATATAATCTGTAACAACCCAATTTTTAATGGATTAATTAATTAAGGAAGAAAACAATAAAATGAATATTATTTAATTAAATATTCATAATTAAGAAAAACCGACTTTACCATTGTGTTTGTTTGGGAATTCTAGTTCAAATAGACCCTAAGTTTGCGTAAATTGGATAACGTATGAAGAAGTTATGAGCATAAGAAGGTCGTATACATATAAGAAGATTATACATGCATAAATTCAGATTGTTTAAAACTAGAAAACAACGTGCGGGAGCCAACGTACATGGGGCAACCCATGCCCTATATGGGTCGACCCAAGGCTAAGTGGTTTGACCCAGTGGGTTGATGGGTCGACCCACCTAGATCCAGGTCGGATTTAGAATTCTGCATTTAGACTGCTTTTGTGGCTAGGTTCGTTCACTGACTCAGCACTACGTGTATGACTTAGATTGAAAACCTAATATCTTACGGTCAAGGGTTGGTTCTGTTAAACTTTAAAAAGGGGCTCTCTCTCCTATTTTATCTGCACACAATTCTACACCTCTCTCTCTCTACCTCCATAACTTCTAAATTAAATAACAAAATAGGGAGGCGCCGCTGATATCTAGATTAACAAAGAAGATTTAAGATTTGTAACCAACCTCCAACCCTGCAATCAACAAAAAGATAAAAGTGGACTTTCTTCTACAATAACTATTTTAGAAGATTTTCTAGATTTACAACTATCGTGAGTTTACTGTGATTATTCAGATTTCTTCTAAGTTAAAGTTAAATAGATATAATAGTTGTTGCAGTAGTCTAAACTAGAGGAACATTGACAGTAAATATATTTTGAATCTAAAAAGTAACAACGTTTATAAGATTGTTCTTATATGTTAATACTATCAATTACCTATTCATTTATTTGCTTGTATGTACTCTTCCTTATCCCCTTCCCGTTGTTTGTTTTATTTACATTGCTATATGCCTTTTTGAATTGCAAAACTTGAAGAGTATGAAATAGCATTAAAAAGGGAAAATTAGGCATATTAGAATTGGTACTGTAAATAGGAATTATTAAAGAGGAAGAACATGTAAACATGAATAGGTTAAACTTAATTTTATATTAAGTAGAAATGTCATTTATAAACATTTAATTGATATTAATATGGCATTAAATAAGAAGAACATGGTATTTGACGTTGATTTGTGAACATAACATGTAAGCATATTAATATGGCATTGATTTAGTGAACATTTGATATTAATTTGCAGACATAATAAAATGGAATTAATCGAGAGAATATTTATTTGGCATTAATTATTAAATATGTCAATAAGGCGTTGATTTGGAAACATGTAATTAGCATTAGTTTGTATATGTTAATTTGAGGAACATGTTAGCATTAAAGAGAATATGTGATTTGAGGAATATGTCATATTAGTCAGCATTAAAGAAGATATGTTAATCTGAGAAACATGTTAGCATTAAAGAGAATATGTAATTTGAAGAATATGTCATATTAATTAGCATTAAAGAGGATATGTTAATTGGAGGAATATGGTAGTTTGTCACCTATTGACATTGAATCGACGAGGATACGTTAATTGGGGAAAACACATCAATGTGACATTTATGAGCATTCATGGTTAATTTAAGGAAAAACATGTCAATTAGATATTTTGTTCATTTAATGTTAACTTGGACATTTATCTCACTTGATGTTTATGTTTATCTTCCCTATCCCTATTCGGCTGTTTTATTTATTTGCAGTCTTGTTTATATGCCTATTTCATTTAGTTGATTTGATTTTGTTCTTCTCCTTTTATTTTTCTCTTTTATTTACGTTGAGCTTAGGTCATCGAGAGCGTCGACCATTGCCGATTTAAGATTGCGTATAATTGAAATTGGGATAACATGAAATGATATTGAAAAAGGAGAATTTAGGAGCTTATTATAGTTGAGAACATTTGATTGTAATTTGGGGAACATAATTAAAAGGGATAATATGCATACTTGCTATAATTTGGGAATATATACATACTTGCTGTAATTTGGGTATATATGCATACTTGCTGTAATCTGGGAAAATAAAGAAAATGAATAATATGCATATATGTATACATGTTAAATTAGACTTAACACAGACATTAAGTAAAGAACATGTTATGAAAATGTAAGTACCAGATGTAGGTTAAGTAAACTAAATCGCTATGTTATACATGTACATCTAGGCAAGAACATTTACATAAAGATGTAATGTTACAACCATGCTTATTAATGAACTTAATCCTGCTAAGTTAAACCAGATTCTTAACAAGCTAAGAGATCCCTCGTTCTGTTGTCGTATCGGGCTTTGGGGACTCTTAAATCCTAGTTCTTTGGGGGCACAAGCTTAGGGGTCTGGCTTGTGTCAATCTGCTGTGTAGGACCCATATCAGTCAGTATCCCTATTGGTATTTTGATAGAGGGCCTCGCACTCGGTAGGGGCTAGGGCGCACTTTACTGAACTGGATAGTAAGAGGTTCAAACGAGGAAGGCGGGTACGGGCACGTTCCAATGGAGTCATGAGTGTGCATGGGAACGATTAGGGGAAACTAAGATGTTGTAACACCAGTAAATCGGTCTGTGTTCTATAAGTTGCTGGGTTAGGGAGTGATACACCCTATTGTTGGGGCTGACACATGATATTTATGTATTAAGGAGTCGATCTCATGGGTAGTGATTAGGGTACACCTAATCCTGCTGTTATAGGGTAACACCTGACCCTGTTATGTAATTAGGGTACGTCTAATTCTGCTGTTGTAACAACTCGTATTTTGAATAACATGTTATAACATAAATCAAGGCAGAATTAAATGTTAAAATCTGAATCAAGGGAAACGGGCTGTGCCATTGCGTTCGTCTTGGAAAAATACACGAAATAGAGTCCGAGTTTTCGAGAATCGGAGTCCGTATGACCCAGTTATGGCCCATAGAAGTTTTCAGAAAATTTCAAGTTCAAAAGCAGTTCAAATTTCAAATCTGGAGCCAAACAGACTGGGCGGGAAAATTTCCCGCCCAGGCCCCAAGTCTACTGGGGAGTCGACTTGGGAGTCGACACACCCCAAGTGGTGTAGACTGCCCAGTCGACACCCCTGTCGACCTGGGTGGTCGGGCCAGTTTGGCCTGGTGCACCTGCTGTCCCCTTTGAGTCATGTTTTGAGGCATGTGACGAGATTTGATGGCTCAGATCTAAACTAGGGTTAATCCTATGGCCTAATCTAACCTAAACCTCTATAAAGACACCCTAAACCCTACCCTAAATCACCACAAATCAATCCTACAACTAGGTTATGCCAAAATGCTCCCTAATCATGGCCTCCATCTTCATCTTGAGAGCTTCTAAGGAAAAAAGGAGCCATCTTTCTTCATCAAATCAAAGGAGCTACTTATTCTCAAGGCTATTTGTGTTGCTACATCATTCCTAGAGCTTTTACAACATCTCTATCTTGTTCTATTTGGTTCTAGTTCTCATAGCCATGCTTTGTAAACCCTATTCTACTCTTAGATTTAAACTATGAACTTAATATGACATGTAGCAAGTTGAAATGAGACTTTTGTGTTATGCTTGCCTTGGATTGTATGCATAGATTCATTCATGACCCTTTTGATCTATGTTTGTGGACATATCATGAATCTAGTACCATTTATGTTGACTTTTGGGTGGAAAGCTATGAGCTTTATGTGGTGATTGAGCATAAATGCAACATAGAACCCCTCATGACCTTGATATTAACTTGCCATGATGGACCTATATGCTAATCACAAGTTTATCACCCTATTTGCTAAGTTTAATGCCATACATGTGTAGATTGGAATTGGACCTAAGTGCAATATTTGCCTTGAACCTATCATTGTATGCATAGACCTATTCATGCCTCTCTTGATCTATGATTGTGGACCTATCATGAACCTATTACCGTTCATGTTGACCTTTGGAAAAAATGCTATGAAATGGATTATGGCTTATGCATGTTAACAAACCTTAACCCCTCATGTTCCTTAACATGCATATGATGATATTGAACCTATTTGCTATGCACAAGTTAGGATTGTCACCCTATGTCAACTATTACCATGTTACCACCCTATTTGCTAATCATGCTATCATACATGTTTGTGGCCAAATCACCCTTATGCTATTATGCATGCTTGAGGCCAAAGCACCCTTATGCTATTTGATATGTTTGAGGCCAAGTCACCTTTTATGCTATCATACATGTTGAGGCCATATGCCAGTATGTTGAACACCTTTGCCTCAAATATCACCATGTTTAACTTGTGATAGACTTTGCCACCTTATGCCCACCTTGTCATATTGTTATGTTCCCTCTTTGATCTATTTGCGTTGATGCGAATTTACGTGCGATGGGAATACGTTATGGGTAGTTAGGCAATCTTAAATAACATGAAAACATGACTTGAAAATATGACATGAAAGTTTGACATGTGATTATGCTTGAAAACATGAACGTGGACATGACATGTAGAAAACACGAAAGTGGTCAACTCGAGGTTGGGTTGAGTTTGTAGCATAAATCTACCCGGAACCGACCGGCTTAACTAGTGGCTACAAACAATAGGACCCAATGTGAGTAGTTGGTCATATCGCACTGAAAACCCGAGGTTAGACTAGGTTGTGGTGTAAAGCTACCCGGACCCGCCCGGCTTAACTAGTAACCACAACAAATTCTAATGTGAGAGGTTGAGGTGCATTAAGTTAATTAATGCCACATGGTAGGGTTAAGTCATGGACTACTTGAATACTTAACCAATTAAACACGATGGATTGGTAGGGTTAAGTCATGGACTACTTGAATACTTAACCAATTAAACACGATGGATTGGTAGGGTTAAGTCATGGACTACTTGAATACTTAACCAATTAAACACGATGGATTGGTAGGGTTAAGTCATGGACTACTTGAATACACTTAGCCAGTTGAACACGATGTATTGATAGGGTTAAGTCATGAATTTCTTGGACACACTTAACCAACTCAATACATGGTTAGGATGGGGTTAACCACACTTAACCCATTTGAAATCCTAGTTGCGTGGCCCTTTTCAGCAGTAACCCACAAGGGAGTATCATGGATACCCTGGACTAGGCTAGGGTGGGGCACGATTACTGGACTGATTGTAAGAGACCAAAAAGAGACGGCTGATAGGGTGCGCCAGTTAAGTTCAGGCGGACCATGGTCGTGCACATGAGTTCCGAAGTTGAACATGGACACCAGTAGGTTTAGACTGTGCGTGCTTGTTTTGTGTCAGTGGTTTACACCCTAGGGCTGGATACACCCTAGGATGGACCTTGCACAGTTAACTACATTTCATGATTAAGCCGTATGACACCGATACACGACGAGTTAGGCTTATAGGGAGCCGATCGACTAGACCGAGTAGTTGGACCTTGATTTAGGTCATCTCATGAGTTTGGGGCAATATTGGGCTAAGGGATCATGTCTTGTTTATACTTGACATGGATTAGAATACTAGTACACTTGGTGCAACTTAACCTTGTATATGCGATGCCACACTTGATCTATCTTGTTAACCTTTCACCATGCCAGTTATCATCCTATGTTTCATCTCTGTTTTACATGTCCAGTTAACTTTATTAGTTTTTATATTAATAGTAGGTAGGACTTACCAGTCTTTTTGACTGACCTGTTTTCCTTTCGTCTCTTTTCTTCCGTTCCCCCCCCCCCCAGGTTCTCAGGGTGGGAACACTAGCACCTAGCTTGGATCTTTAGGTTGCTTTCTGGATAGCTCATGTACGGTTTGGACTTGAGCTCGCTATGGCTTTACCACGTCTACTTTGGGGATAGTTTACTTTATGTTATTTCCAGTTTTCAGTTTATGTTTCTAGACTTGTAGTAGTTGGAAAATAATGACTAAGTACTTTGATGTAACTTTACTATGGTTTTGAAATAGTAATTTTATCCACTGCTTTATTTACTTTGTTTTACTCATATGTTCTGTCTTGTGATATCTTCATGCATGTTTACCCCGTTTAACGCCCCTCCAAAGCTGGTGTACTTGCAAGAGTGACCCTGGCGGAGGTGGGGTGTTACATTTGGTATCAGAGCATAAGGTTTTACTAGACCGGACAAAAGTTTTTAAAACTCTTTTGAAAAACTATTTTCAAAACCAATTAAATATTTTTCCAAGAAAAGTCTAGTTTATTTTAAAAGGCTATTCCCCAAAAGCCATTAGCACTATCCTTCATTTCCTCGTTCTAAATCTATCTTTTCCTTTTTCAGTTTGGCCGATCTTAACCTTCCCGAGGGAGTACCCATACCCGGATGGTTCCGAAGGTACTTGGAAGCTAGGGCCAACGATGCGGGCCCAGCAAACACTCCCACCGTACCTGAGGTTCCTCCTCCTCCTCAGCGTCCACAAGCGGATTTCGCGAAGATTTGCAAAGACTTTAAGGTGATGGGTGGCAAGAATTTTGTTGGGACAGAGACTTATGTGGAGGCAAGAAACTGGTTAAAAGAAACTGAAGACCTCTTTGCCATCTTTGATGTGGAAGACCGTAGAAAATATCTGTTGGCAGTATGGCTATTGAAAGAGGAAGCTGCTTATTGGTGGGAGGTCACCAACGCTACTAGGCCTATAGAGACTTGGGCCGACTTTTGGTTGAGGTTTGGGCTTAAGTTTCTATCATCTGCTGAAGAGAATCTGCAATTGGAGAGGTTTATATCTTTGAAGCAAGGGGACATGACCGTGAGGGAGTATGTGAATAAGTTTAACCAGCTTGCTCGATTCGGTTTGGACATGGTTAACACACCTCAGAAGAAGGCTCTACGCTTTGCACGAGGATTGAATGAGCCATTACAAGGTTTAGCCATGTCTCATATACCCATGGGGGCCAATTTTGAGAGCCTAGTAGATATGGCATTGCTTCAGGGAGATGATAAGAATGGCAAGAAAGAAGTCAAGCCTAATGAGATTCAAACCAAGAAGGCAGACTCCATGTGGGGAGGAAATCAGAGCAATCCGAGCAACCAGAGCAATCAGAACAACAAGAACAATAAGGGTAATAAGGCCAACAACAACAAGGCAAGGGAGACAAGGAAGTGCAACTTCTGTGGGATCATTGGACACATAGCCAAAGATTGCAGGAAGAAGAAGAGGAAGTTGGGAGAATGCTTTCATTGCGGAGAGTCTGGACACTTCAGTAAGGATTGTCCTAAGAAGCAAGCACAAGGGCAAGGACAGACTCAGCGAGCAGGACCTTCTGGAGGGCAAGTGCATGCTCTCAACACCGCTCCAGTTCTTGATCGAGGTAGTGTTTCTATAGAAAGTCATGTTTACATTTCTGATTTCCCTGTTCGTACCTTATTTGATTCTGGCGCATCGAATAGTTTTATCTCCTCTGATATTGTTGAAAGTTTGCACCTAATTACTAGTCTAGTTGAAAATCCCGTTAGTATTTCAAATCCGATTGGGGGTTCCGCCCATCTATCTGTGATTTGTATGGATTTGAAAATCTCTATCTTGAGCGTAGAATTCATGTGTGATGCTTATGTTCTCGGGTTTATGGGATACGGGTTGATTTTGGGCATGGGATGGTTGTCCAGTTATGGAGCCATTCTTGACTTCGAACATAGGGTTGCGAGGCTCATGACTCGCCTCGGTAATACCCTCGAAATCTCGTGTGACCTTTAGGGTTCCGTCATGATTAGTTATCTAGAATCGCTTGCCACCATTGTTGAAAATTTGTAATCCAATCGAGTAGTGTTCGCCACTAAGGCGGATAGTCCATTTCGCTTAAGCATGGGTTATAGAAATCACCCTAGTAAGTACATTTGGCAACATGGACTGACATTTGTTTTCAAGAGATAGTTTTTCTGCGTGGAATACTGTATAGTATGAAAACGAGATCCAGGATTCACTAACGAATTTTGGAAAGCTTGCATGAAAACGATGAGCACGCAGTTATAGCCAAGTATTTTTAGGAAAAGAATAAGGGGAAGTGGAACGAGAGGCAACGGTGAAACGAGTTCCAACTCATATTTTAAAACTATGAAATTGCGAAGGTAAAAGACGGTCAAGGCACGATGGGATTAAGCACAAGAAAATGCGACTTAGAAGATTGAAGACTAGATACGTGCATCATATCTCTTTTTAAGAGTATATCCTTGATCCCTATTATTCTGTAGAGCTTACTCGCATGCTATCTTTTAAGTATATCCTCTCGGTCCTATTCTCAATCTTAGTTCTGTTGCAAACCCCATAAGGAGTATAACTCGCCTGTTTTTGATATATAGTTGGGGTGAAGATGTCCATTAAGTCGACCAAACTATTTGGGCTTTATGGGATATGGGTCATAGTTGATAGACTTACGAAGAGTGCTCACTTTGTTCCGGTGAAGAGCAAGAGGACCACATCATGGCTAGCATCTGTTTATCTTTGAGAGATAGTGCGATTGCATGGAGTTCCTTCTAGCATAGTTAGCGATCGTGACCCAATCTTCACTAGCCAGTTCTGGAATAGTTTGCAAGAAGCGATGGGTACGCGATTGAATCTAAGTACAGCCTATCACCCACAGACGGATTGCCAGACCGAAAGGGTGAATAGGGTACTAGAAGATCTGTTGAGGCTATGCATTCTTGACTTTGGTGGCACTTGGGAAGACAACCTTCCTCTCATACAGTTTGCTTATAATAACAGCTACCAAGCAAGTATAGGGATGACACCATTCGAAGCTTTGTATGGGAGGCCGTGCAAGTCACCAACATGTTGGTGGGAGACGACAGATAAGCTTATACTTGGGCCCGACATGATAAGGGACACATCCGAGAAGGTTGAGTTGATTCGAAGGCAGATGAAAACGGCCCAAGACAGACAGAAATCCTATGCAGACAAGCGAAGGACAGACTTAGAGTTTGAAGTTGGAGATATGGTCTTTGTGAAGGTTTCTCCTTTGCGAAATGTGGTTCGTTTTGGAGCAGTTGGGAAGCTGGCAGCAAGGTTCGTAGGACCCTTCCCTATCATAGAGAGGATTGGGAAGATGGCTTATAAGGTGGAATTGCCCGAGAAGCTGGCAGGAGTGCACAATGTTTTTCATGTCTCGCATCTCCGAAAGTGCCTACATGAGTCAGCCGAGGTAGTTGAGCCTAGCATTCTGGAAGACGTGGAGGTAGAGAAAGAGGCAACCCTGAGGCGAGCTCCGATCCGCATCTTGGGAACGGAGATCAAGAATTTAAGGAATCAAGAAGTCAAGTTAGTAAAGGTTCAGTGGAGTGAAGCCGAAGAGGACGCAACTTGGGAAACCGAGGAGAAGATGCGTGGGCTTTATCCATTTCTTTTTGAGGGTACATTCTCGATCTCTTTTCCTAGTCAGCATATCTTTCTTTTGCTATCCATGTTTATCTTGTTATTCCGTTAACCTCGTCTGGAGAACCTTAGGTAGAAACCCTTTGGATGAAACATGTATTTGAAACATGTTATGCTTGATGTTTGCAAGTGGTTGCAAGTGTTTGCAAGCGGATACTCGTGGATTCATGATACACATTGGGCACTAAGATCGGCTCACACACTTTCATATTGCATATGCATGAGTGCTTATACTTATTCATGGATGAAACTTGTTATGCTATCATGTGGATGTTGCATATGGATGAATGTTATGTTCACTCATGTAGAGATTATAAGTTATGTTAGGAATTTGCATACACATGGACTCATTTCACTAACATTTTTTTTTGCATTAAGGCGGTAACTGATATTCGCATTAGATAAGTACATATACACACACCATTCGCATATGATCATACAACATTTAGAATCTTTTAAGGACAATGACTGCTTGTGGATGATGTTTTGAGTAGATGGATGATGGATGGTAGGATACGTTCTTCCTAACTTGAAGATTTCGGGGACGAAATCCTTTAAGGTGGGGAGAATGTAACAACCTGCATTTTGAATAACATGTTATAACATAAATCAAGGCAGAATTAAATGTTAAAATCTGAATCAAGGGAAACGGGCTGTGCCATTGCATTCGTCTCGGAAAAATACGCGAAATAGAGTCTGAGTTTTCGAGAATCGGAGTCCGTATGACCCAGTTATGGCCCATAGAAGTTTTCAGAAAATTTCAAGTTCAAAAGCAGTTCAAATTTCAAATCTGGAGCCAAACAGACTGGCGGGAAAATTTCCCGCCCAGGCCCCAAGTCGACTGGGGAGTCGACTTGGGAGTCGACACACCCCAGGTGGTGTTGACTGCCCAGTCGACAACCCTGTCGACCTGGGTGGTCGGGCCAGTTTGGCCTGGTGCACCTACTATCCCCTTTGAGTCATGTTTTGAGGCCTGTGACGAGATTTGATGGCTCAGATCTAAACTAGGGTTAATCCTATGGCCTAAATTAACCTAAACCTCTATAAAAACACCCTAAACCCTACCCTAAATCACCACAAATCAATCCTACAACTAGGTTATGCCAAAATGCTCCCTAATCATGGCCTCCATCTTCATCTTGAGAGCTTCTAAGGCAAAAAGGAGCCATCTTTCTTCATCAAATCAAAGGAGCTACTTATTCTCAAGGCTATTTGTGTTGCTACATCATTCCTAGAGCTTCTACAACATCTCTATCTTGTTATATTTGGTTCTAGTTCTCATAGCCACTCTTTGTAAGCCTTATTCTACTCTTAGATTTAAACTATGAACTTAATATGACATGTAGCAAGTTGAAATGAGACTTTTGTGTTATGCTTGCCTTGGATTGTATGCATAGATTCATTCATGACCTTTTTGATCTATGTTTGTGGACCTATCATGAATCTAGTACCATTTATGTTGACTTTTGGGTGGAAAGCTATGAGCTTTATGTGGTGATTGTGCATAAATGCAACATAGAACCCCTCATGACCTTGATATTAACTTGCCATGATGGACCTATATGCTAATCACAAGTTTATCACCCTATTTGCTAAGTTTAATGCCATACATGTGTAGATTGGAATTGGACCTAAGTGCAATATTTGCCTTGAACCTATCATTGTATGCATAGACCTATTCATGCCTCTCTTGATCTATGATTGTGGACCTATCATGAACCTATTACCGTTCATGTTGACCTTTGGGAAAAATGCTATGAAATGGATTATGGCTTATGCATGTTAACAAACCTTAACCCCTCATGTTCCTTAACATGCATATGATGATATTGAACCTATTTGCTATGCACAAGTTAGGATTGTCACCCTATGTCAACTATTACCATGTTACCACCCTATTTGCTAATCATGCTATCATACATGTTTGTGGCCAAATCACCCTTATGCTATTATGCATGCTTGAGGCCAAAGCACCCTTATGCTATTTAATATGTTTGAGGCCAAGTCACCTTTTATGCTATCATACATGTTGAGGCCATATGCTAGTATGTTGAACACCTTTGCCTCAAATATCACCATGTTTAACTTGTGATAGACTTTGCCACCTTATGCCCACCTTGTCATATTGTTATGTTCCCTCTTTGATATATTTGCGTTGATGCGAATTTACGTGCGATGGGAATACGTTATGGGTAGTTAGGCAATCTTAAATAACATGAAAACATGACTTGAAAATATGACATGAAAGTTTGACATGTGATTATGCTTGAAAACATGAACGTGGACATGACATGTAGAAAACACGAAAGTGGCCAACTCGAGGTTGGGTTGAGTTTGTAGCATAAATCTACCCGGAACCGACCGGCTTAACTAGTGGCTACAAACAATAGGACCCAATGTGAGTAGTTGGTCATATCGCACTTAAAACCCGAGGTTAGACTAGGTTGTGGTGTATAGCTACCGGACCCGCCCGGCTTAACTAGTAACCACAACAAAGTCTAATGTGAGAGGTTGAGGTGCATTAAGTTAATTAATGCCACATGGTAGGGTTAAGTCATGGACTACTTGAATACTTAACCAATTAAACACGATGGATTGGTAGGGTTAAGTCATGGACTACTTGAATACTTAACCAATTAAACACGATGGATTGGTAGGGTTAAGTCATGGACTACTTGAATACTTAACCAATTAAACACGATGGATTGGTAGGGTTAAGTCATGGACTACTTGAATACACTTAGCCAGTTGAACACGATGTATTAATAGGGTTAAGTCATGAATTTCTTGGACACACTTAACCAACTCAATACATGGTTAGGATGGGGTTAACCACACTTAACCCATTTGAAATCCTAGTTGCGTGGCCCTTTTCAGCAGTAACCCACAAGGGAGTATCATGGATACCCTGGACTAGGCTAGGGTGGGGCACGATTACTGGACTGATTGTAAGAGACTAAAAAGAGACGGCTGATAGGGTGCGCCAGTTAAGTTCAGGCGGACCATGGTCGTGCACATGAGTTCCGGAGTTGAACATGGACACCAGTAGGTTTAGACTGTGCGTGCTTGTTTTGTGTCAGTGGTTTACACCCTAGGGCTGGATACACCCTAGGATGGACCTTGCACAGTTAACTACAATTCATGATTAAGCCGTATGACACCGATACACGACGAGTTAGGCTTATAGGGAGCCGATCGACTAGACCGAGTAGTTGGACCTTGATTTAGGTTATCTCGTGAGTTTGGGCCAATATTGGGCTGAGGGATCATGTCTTGTTTATACTTGACATGGATTAGAATACTAGTACACTTGGTGCAACTTAACCTTGTATATGCGATGCCACACTTGATCTATCTTGTTAACCTTTCACCATGCCAGTTATCATCCTATGTTTCATCTCTGTTTTACATGTCCAGTTAACTTTATTAGTTTTTATACTAATAGTAGGTAGGACTTAACAGTTTTTTGACTGACCTGTTTTCCTTTCGCCTCTTTTCTTCCGTTTCCCCACCCCCCCCCCCCCCTCAGGTTCTCAGGGTGGGAACACTAGCACCTAGCTTGGATCTTTAGGTTGCTTTCTGGATAGCTCATGTACGGTTTGGACTTGAGCTCGCTATGGCTTTACCACGTCTACTTTGGGGATAGTTTACTTTATGTTATTTCCAGTTTTCAGTTTATGTTTCTAGACTTGTAGTAGTTGGAAAATAATGACTAAGTACTTTGATGTAACTTGACTATGGTTTTGAAATAGTAATTTTATCCGCTGCTTTATTTACTCTGTTTTACTCATATGTTCTGTCTTGTGATATCTTCATGCATGTTTACCCTGTTTAACGCCCCTCCAAAGCTGGTGTACTTGCAAAAGTGACCCGGGCGAAGGTGGGGTGTTACAGCTATTCATTTCTGCTGTTTAATTCTGCTGCTTCCGTTAAGTAATTAGGTTAACATCTAATCCTGATATTCTAGTAGAAGTGGAAAATAATAATCCGCCTTATCTGATTTCTAGTTTTATTTTTATCCTCATTGTCTATTTATAAGAGTAGCTAGTCCTTATTATCTGTTCACATCAGTTATTGTTCACATGTATAGACATCTACCCTATATGTCTGACCCATTTCTTTTCTTCCTTTCTCTTTCTTTTCCCTAGGCTTACATGGAGAAAGTGTATAGTTCATATTTCTTTGTTAGCTGTTGTTGTAATGGATCTCTGCAAGTTGGATTGCTACCTGTTTGTTTCCAAGGTTAGACTGTATCTTTTTGAATATATTTGGTGATAATATTATTTTACTCTAATGTTGTTTTTCACTGATGATTTGAGACATGACATTTTGTATTTTATGAAATGAAAGTTTCCTTCCGCTACAAATTCATTGTGAAATCTTAGTCTATGTGATGTCTTATGTCTTTATACCTACAATATTCCATACTTTCTTAATAAAATCATCATGACATTAAGGAATGTGGGATATTACATTTGGTACCAGAGCCTAAGGTTACCAAGATCACTAAAGTTTTGTTTAAAAAGAAAGGATTTTCAAAAGAAAATACATTTTTCAGAAATTAAGAGTTATTTTTGAAAATAAAGTATCCCCTATAGTCAGTTACAACCTTCCTTTGACCCTTTTTGAATCTTTTTCTTTTGGTTGAGTTATAAGCCTTTCTATCTAAGCTTTCCTTTATAGGTTGAAAATTGGAATAATGAACAAACCCGTTTAGCTTAGTAGTTGGGAAGAGTCGATGTTAAAAAGGAACACGTTGCTAAATAAAAATTAAAAAGGTTTAATCATGGATAGAACTATCATATTAGTTTAGTGAAAAAGGATAGTTTGGAAGATAAGAAAGACCTAGATTAATTGGTTAAATAAAGGGAGGTGTATTTCCATAGGTTGGCTTAACGTAGAAAACATTATTGCAAGAATGAAAGGGTTGGTGCAGAAATAGAATTTTATCGTATTACACACTAACCACCAACGTAAAATAAAAATAAATATCTTGCAATCAAAGGTTTCTATAAAATATATTTTCTAATACTATGGAATAGATTTTTATACGTCTTCAGTAACCAACTAATTAGAGAACTTCCAAAAAGGTGAATTTAAGGATGGAAAGTAAAAGATTAACATGAGCATATTAATGTTTAAAGGATTATGGTGAAGCTCAAGGAAAAGGTAAGGGTTGGTGAAATAAAGATATTATCTATCTTTAGTTCTTTCTAGTTCTCCTAATTGATTTAGGAATATTTTGTCCTTTTCCCTTTGATTCATTGGCTACGTGGGGCCTCAGCCAGTGTAAGTTGAATCATGTAGAGCATCTGTATTGTAGGTTTGATAGGCCGGTCCTTTACTGATAGGGTAAGTCCTTAAGAGTGTGATGATAAAATTAGTGATTGTTTTGCACTTTGGCCCAGTAGTAGTTTGTGAACCTAGTAGGGATCGACCTGATTATCTATTTATCTATGGTAAGTTGGGGTTGAAACTAAAATCTTGATGTTTGGTGCATTTCTGCGTATGGATTAGGTTGTCGTGATTAGGCCTTATATGACATATTGATTTACAAAGAGAGGGTAAATTACGAGCCAAAAAGATGGCATAGGCTTTAATATGACATGTGGACTTATAGGAAAAATAATAATGAGCCTAATATCTGTTAAAGTGTTTCATGGGTTGTTTTGACTATAAGAAAAAAATAGTCGGGCTAGGACTAATTTTTGAGACTTCCTACTAACCAAAGGGGTAGTCATGTTGATATTCGTAGTGCATCTCTAGGAAGCATCGGTTCACTTCTCTTTATGCTATTCATATTCCAAATAGTAAGTGATTGAAAGATTGTCTCCAGGAGAGGAAGAGATATTTGTTTTTGGATCTGCATTTGTGGCAATGCTAAGTTAGTAGCATTTTGACAAAGCGCATGTTATAAGAGAGGATTGAGTTTCATAGTTTTGAGTAGAATCTTTCCTAACTATGGAAATATACAATCAATGGATAGGGTTAGAAGCTTAGACATTGGAAGGAAAGTGGGTTTTCTTAGGGGTATTCAAATTAGAGTACTGACTTGTGAAGGATTAGTTTGATTGGAATATTTTACTCCCTAAACCCTATCCTTTGAAAAAGATATAGTTCGACCTTTATGTTGGAACATTCCGCATGTATTTTGAGGAAGTAATTGGACTTCAGTTGTATTGGAAAGGTTTTTGGAAAAAGCCAAGTAAAGGAATTTTTGAAATAATCGTGTTCCTTGACAAGAGTATAACAAGGAGGTGTTTTAGGAAAACTTGTGGAACCACTTTGAGTCGAAACCCCATATTTGTTAAGTTTTAAAGAACAAGCATTTTGAAAGACTAATGTGTTTTGATATGAGATTTGTATTTCAGAAATTTCATAAAAGCAACTATATATGTTTCGGAAAGAAAATTTTGCCACATTAAGATTTTTTTTCCTCTCAAATGAGATTTTGGAAAATTATATATATATATATATAATGGGGACGGGAAGTAAGTCTTTATGGGGATGGAAAATATAAGTGGAATGAACCAAGCAACACAAGATGGGTAAAGTAAAGAATAAAAAAGTGGAAAGGAGAAAAGTATGACTTTACTTGTAAGGTTATGGTAAGCTTTTGGATTAGTTTACTTTAGAGTTTTCCCCTGAGTAACTAAGATAAGTAAGATGAAAGAGCTTCACTAAGGGATTCAAGTTTCTTACCCACATTCTTTTGACAAGTAATTTTCCTTTTTGATATTCTATCTATCATTCCTTCCTTTTATTAGGGGCTTCCCTCTAATATATCCTCGAAAAGCGTAGATCTTAGGAATCAAGCTTGTAGATGATAGAATATGGTTGAAATATGTGTTTGAGACATGTTATGATTGATGATTGCAAGTAGATGCAAGTGGTTGCTAGTGGATGCATACACACACACACACATTAGGCACTAGATTGGCTCAAGCACTTACATATTGCATATGGATGTGTGCGCATTTTAAATTTTCAATGGATAAAAATGGTTGAACCATCACATGGATGTTGCATTTTGGTGAATGGTTCTGCACACTTATAGAAATTGTATTTATCATTAGGAGTTTTTTGCATACATATTAGATACATGGCATATACATACATCGCATTAAGGAGGTCAATTGAATCAGTAGACTCGCTGATTTTTGCATTAGCCTAGGGACATATACACAACACCTTAGCATATGTTCATAAAAACAATTAGAAATTTTAAGGACAATGGACGCCTGTAGGTGATGATTGAGTAGATGGTTGTTAGCATTCAAAACATTCTTCCAGCCTTGGAGATTTCAGGGGACGAAATCCTTTAAGAAGAAGAAAATGTAACAACCCAAAATTTTAAAGTAATTAATTAACGGATTAGTTGATTAAGGAAGAAAACAATGAAATGAATATTATTTAATTAAATATTCATAAATAAGTGAAACTGACTTTACCGTTGCATTCGTCTCGGAATTCTGGTTCGGATAGACTCCAAGTTTGCGTAAATCAGATAACGTATGAAGAACATATGAGCATAAGAAGTTTGTATGCATATAAGAAGATTATATATGCATAAATTCAGATTGTTTCAAACTAGAAAACAACGCGCGCGAACCAGCGTACATAGGGCAACCCGTTTCCTGTTTGGGTCGACCCTATGGTCAACCCAAAGCTAAGTGGGTCGATCCGTGGGTTGACCCAGTGGGTTGATGGGTCGACCCACCAGATCCAGGTCGGATTTAGAATTCTGTATTTTGACTGCTTTTGTGGCTAGGTTCGTTCGCTGACTCAGTGCTACGTATATGGCTTAAATTGAAAACCTAATATATAACGGTCAAGGGTTGGCTCTGTTAAACTATAAAAGGGGATCACTCTCCCATTTTATCTACACTTAATTTTTCACCTCTCTCACTATAGCATCCCGAGAAATTCGACTCTCAAATTTAGACACTAATTGTAACACACCATAATTTTAACAATTAATTTAATTTTCAGAATTAAGGGAAATGGACTACGCCATTGCGTCCGTCTCGAAATTCTGGTCAAAATAGACATTTGGTTTGCGTAAAACGGACACTGTATGAAGAAGTTATGAAGGTTTGAAGTTTGTATATGCGCAAGAGAATTATATATATATAATAAATCAGAAAATTAGAAATCGTTCAAAAAACAAAATTTCCGGAGATTGTAAAATTCCCGCCCCAGGGGAGTCGACCCCTGGGGGTGTCGACCCATTGGTCGACCCCCCTAGGGCTGAGGTGGCATTCGAATTATGGGGGCTGGCAGCTATAAATACAGGCTCATTTCTCTTGTTTTCTTCACTGAAAATCAATGAGGCCTAAATGTCGTCGGTGCCTGGACTGAATCAAATCTCTTTCTTCTTCTACAATCAAAATTTAGAGATTCAAGTGTAGATCTGTGATTTGTCAACTGCTTTTCTCCTTCTATTGTTCTAGATCCGAACACTGTGAGTTTAAGTTATTTTTAGATTTAAATAACTAAAAGTATAACATGATATGACTGTAATTTGGATCTATCCTTGTGACTGAATCTTATCAGATCTATTGAAATTGTGAACCCATGATATTCTGAATTATCTATGGCTTGGATCTCAACTTTTATCATGTTAGATCTACTCTTGATTATACATCTGGTCTACTATTTAGATCATCTTGTACCTATCATGTTGTGGTTAATTTAGATCTTTCATTAGTTGGACATCTAAATTCTTGTTTAGATCTAATCCTGCCTATTATGACATCCCTATTATGTTAGAACCTGTTTTATTATCACAAGTTCACTGATCTGTTCTTATATGTTCATCGTAACATTATGCCATCATTTATTTATGTTAGTTTTGTTAGAGTAGTCATCTCTGTCATCTTCCCTTCGCCTTTCCTTTTATTTTATATAGTCAAGCTATTCTCGAGCCTAGGCATGCCGCTAAAGTTATGTGAATGCATTAGTTTGGGAACGAGGGGAAAAACGTTAAAATTGGACATAACTTGAAAAGGGGAAAATTGGCATAACTTGAATAAAGTTTATGTATACGAATTTGGACATATAATTCACGATGAACATAACTGGGGGAAAAGGGGCATGAAACTTATAACCTATAACGACATAGGTAAAATTGGCTAATAATGGAATGCCGAGGATTACAGTAATTAGGAACTGTAACTGCGCCCACGACATGAGGTTAGATTACACTTGTGGTGGAAGTTTTACCAGAACCGCCTGGCATATCCAGCAACCACAATGGGTGAATCTAATGTGAGAGTTCTAGGTGCACAAATATACGAGACATGCTCAGACGCGAGGTTAAGCCCGATTTGTGGAATAAGTCTTCCTAGATCCGTCCGACATGTCCAGCATCCATAAATGGTAGGCTTAATGTGGGAGGTCTAGCATACTGTAACCACAAATGAAAATATGGTAGTAAACCTTGAATACTTAACCTAGTTGAATCCATAGGGATTGTATGAATATGAATTGAAATTGGGGTTAAGTAAATTTGGTTGAACAGTAGGTGGGTTAAGTAAATCTGAGGGGGTGGGTAATATTTATATATAGGCCCACAAACTTAACCTGATAGGGTTATATAACTAAAGACACCTAGTGGTAAGCATAACATGTGGAAATGTTGGAGTTATGTAATTAAAGACACCTTTTTAGGGTAAACATAACTTGTAGAAATGGTAGGGTTATGTAATTCAAGACACCTTCTTAGGTAAGCATAACCAGAAGAAATCCTAGAGGGGATAAAAGACAAAGGGGAGAGCTTGTATCATATGGTGTGGGACCCGTTTCAATTAGTAACCCTTAATAGGTATCAAACGAGTACTTCGAACTAGGTTGCAGTTGAGGCACGCTTACTGAGCTGATTGTAAGAGATCCAAACGAGGAGGACGGTGTGGGCGGCGCAAACCGAGCGCGAACTTGTGCGTCCATGGGCCGGGCAGAGGGGGCTAAGTTGACCGTGACACCAGTAGGTATGGTTGTGCACATCAACGAAGGGTTTCCACTTTTGGAAAGTGATACCTCCTACTGTAGGGCCGACACAGAGAATCTACGGAGCAGGTAGCCATCGATTAGAGTAGTACTTAGGATACATTTGGACGTATGCCTAAGTCTACTATTGGATAGTTGTTGGGATCATATCATTTCTGATTATACTAGTATTAGTTCGGAGTAATCATTAGGGAAGCGTATACTCTCCATCATGTTTACCTTGTCATACAAACCTTTTATGATGTTATCTTTCTTATCCACTTTATATGCCTGTAATGCTACTTTTACTTATTTACTTGCTAAAAGTAACTAGACTCGCCAGACTTTATGTCTGACCCTATTTGTTTCCTCTTCTTTCTTCTGTTTCCCCCCTCCCCCCCCTCCCCAACGTTCTTAGGGTGGGAATACTCAGGCTTAATTAGGACTCGGTTATCATCTTGCTAAGAGCTGCTTTTGAAGTATTTCTCAAGTTCTCTTCTTTACTACTATGGCTTTGTCTCTTTTTGGGGAATAATGCTTTTTTTATGTAATCTGATGGTACAAGACATAAGTTTTATGTTATTGTAATGGTTTTTATGTAGTTCCATACTTTTGATATTTAGACCATTATGTTATGAATTATTTTTCAGATAAAAATTTAAATTCCTCTGCTAACTTTTATATTTGTCTTGTAATGTTCTATGTATGTTTACCTATAATGCTTCATGAAACTTAATGCATTCTCTTAATGAGTGGCATTAACGGACGAGGGGTGTCACACTTGGTATCAGAGCTGAAGGTTAGCAGATTAGATAAGAGTTTTTGAAAATTATTTTCAAAAAGGTTTTAAGAAAGCATTTTTCAAAAAAAAGTCTGTTTTGAAAAACATATTCCCCAAAGCTATATGTAATACCCTTCGATCCTTTGTCTAAATCTCTTTCCTTTTCGTTTCACCATGTTTGGGAAACCTAATATTCCTGAGAGCATTACGATACCAAGCTGGTTTCGTACGTATCTTGAGGCCACGGCGCCTGCTGGAGGTCAATCTGACTTTCCTCCCCTAGTTGCACCCGTCGTCCCTCCTCCTAGTCCTCCTAGAGCAGATAATTTCGCTAAGATCTGCAAAGATTTCCATGCCATAGGAGGGAAGCCATTCCGTGGGACCGAAAAATTCATAGAGGCAAGGAATTGGCTCAAGGAGACCGATGACTTGTTTGTAATCTTTGAAGTGGAAGATCGAAGGAAGATTCAGTTAGCTACTTGGCTATTAAAAGATGAAGCTTCGTTCTGGTGGGAAGTTACCCAACTTGGACGTCCGGTGGAGACATGGGATGAATTTAGACAGAGGTTTGAAATGAAGTTTCTTTCTCAAGCCGAGAAAAACATGCAAATGGAGAGGTTCTTGGCGCTTAAACAAGGAAACATGTCTGTTAAACAATATGTGAACAAATTCAACCAACTAGCAAGGTTTGGATTGGAATTAGCAGATACTCCGCATAAGAAAGCTTTGCGGTTTGCTAAAGGGCTGATGAACCCCCTTCATGGGTTAGCTATGTCCATATTTCAATGGGAGACACTTTTGAAAGGTTTCTTGATATGGCCTTGATCCATGAGGAAGACAAGGAAGAAAAAAAGGAAGTTAAAGCTGAGGAAACAACGCAAAACAAGAAGGTGTGTCCCAAGAAAGGACAACAACAACAACAACAAAAGAAAGGCGGAAAGAATGATAGGGTTAAGGATAAGAGGAAGTGTCATAGTTGTGGACGAAAGGGTCACTTGGTCAAAGACTGCAAAAGAAGGAAGAATACTTGCTTCAATTGAGAGGTCGGACACTTTGCTAGGGAGTGCTCGAAGAAACAGGGACCATAGGGACAAGGTTAAAGGGCAAGTGCATGCTCTCGCTACCAGTGCTCCGGATAGAGGTAGGAAAATTTCCGTGGAATGTCTGATTTCTCTTTCGGGTCATCCTATTAGAACTCTTTTTTATTCTGACGCTTCATATTCGTTTATATCTAGTTCTGTGGCTGAATCTCTGTACTTGAATACTAGTATGGTAGTGAATCTCATTGTTGTCTCAAACCCTAGTGGTGGTTTGGCTCATTTATATATGAATTGTCGGGGTTTGAGAATATCTACCTTAGGTGTTGAGTTTGAGTGGGATGCGTATGTGCTCGGGTTTATGGGCTACGGCTTGATTCTATGGATGGATTGGCTAACCATATATGGTGCCATTCTGGATTATGAGACGAGGGTCGTTAGGCTTCTGACTTATCATGGGAGGACCCTAGAGATTACTTGTGACCCACAAGGGTCTGTTATGCTTAGTTCCCTAGAGTCTCTTGATGCATCTATTGATGATTTGCAATCTTTTCCAGTAGTCCGAGAACATTCTGATGTTTTTGATGAGGTACAGGGCTTACCTCCGAGGCGCGAGATCGATTTTCGTATATATTTGGTGGACAATGCAAAGCCAGTTGCATTACCAGTGCTCCATATGGCTACAAGCGAAAGGAGGGAGCTAAGTAAACAAGCAGGGGAGCTACTTGAGAAATGATTTATTAGGCGAAGCATACCTGAATGGGGTGCTCCAGTTGTATATCTGAATTGGATAGTTCGCTTCGTTTGTGTGTGGACTATAGAGAAATGAATAAGCTCACTAAGAAGAACAGGCACCCACTTCTGAGGATAAATGACTTGTTTGACCATCTTGTTGGTGCCTCGGTATTCTCTCAGTTAGACTTGGCAACGGGGTTCCATCTGTTGAGGGTGGCTGAGGACAATATATATAAGACCGCTTTTAGGACTCCAGATGGTTTCTTTGAATGGCTTGTAATGCCTTTTGGGTTAACGAATGCACCCGCCTATTTTGTCGATCTAATGAGTAGGGTGTTTCGAGAGTTTCCAAAAAAATTTGTCATGGTATTTATTGATGATATCTTGATCTTCTCAAAGAGCATAGAAGAGCATGCCCAACATTTGAGAGAAGTTTTGAAAACTCTCTGTGCGCATCATCTTAAGGAAAAGTTCTCCAAATGTCCTTTTTGGTGAAGAGAGGTGAGATTCCTAGGGCATGTGGTTTCCAAAGATAGGATAGTAGTAGACCGCGCAAAAGTAGTTGCAGTTCAAGATTGGAAAGTTCCAAAGAATGCAACGGAAGTGAGAAGCTATCTCGGATTGGCAGGTTATTATAGGAAGTTCATTAAGGACTTTGCAAAGATATCAGCCCTAATCACCAGGCTGACGAAGAAGAATTTCACGTTTTCATGGGATATAGATTGTGATGTTGCTTTCCATCGACTGAAGAGGGCTCTGACAACAGCCCTAGTCTTGACCTTGCCTGATGGAAATAAAGTGTTTGCAGTTTACACTGATGCATATGGTACAGGGCTTGGTGCGGTTCTGATGCAAGAAGGGAAGGTAATGTGTTATGAGGGTAGACAATTGAGAGTTCATGAGAAGAACTACCCTACCCATGATTTAGAGCTAGCTGGCATAGTATTCGTGCTTAAGATGTGGCGTCATTATTTGCTTGGAGAGAAGTTCGAGTTGTACACCGATCATAAATCTCTCAAGTATTTGTTCTCGTATAAGTATCTCAATTTAAGGCAATAAAGGTAGATAGAGTTCCTAGCTTCTTATGATTTTGAGATTGCTTATAATCCTAGCAAGGGTAATGTGGTGACAGAAGCACTAAGTAGGCAGAGGATGACCTTAAGTCCTCTGTTTGAGGAAAGGAAAAGCTTGGAGTTCATATCGACTTTTGACTTTAGGCCCTCCACCGAGATTTTGACTGGCTTGTTTGCATCGCTAGAGATACAACCCACTCAAACGGACAGGATAAGAGATTCACAACGAGAAGATCCACAGATTTCAGACATCTTGGATAGGCTTAGTAAAGAGGACACTTCTAGTCACCTCAGTAGATATTACATTGACGAAAAAAGGTGGTTGTGACGAGATGGAAGGCTTTGTGTTCCCCAAACTGGAAGTTTGTTGAAGGCAGTCCTAGAAGAAGCCCATCATTCTAAGATGACTATTCATCCAGGCGGTGATAAGATGTATAGGGACATGAAGAGGGTTTTCTTTTGGGTAGGAATAAAGAAAGATGTGGCAGATTTTGTTTCTCAATGTTTAGTATGTCAGCAAGTCAAAGCTGAGAAAAAGAAGCCTGGTGGTTTACTTCATCCTTTGGAGGCTCCACAGTGGAAGTGGGAGAGCGTCTCTATGGATTTCATAGATGGTTTGCCTAGATCAAAGAAAGGCATCATCAATATTTGGGTGGTAGTGGATAGACTTACAAAGAGCGCTCAATGTATTCCAGTTAAGAGTAAGAGGATGGCAGCATGGTTGGCAGGAGTTTATGTTCGTGAGATTGTCCGTCTTCATGGAGTACCTTCCAGCATCGTATGTGATCGTGGCCCCATCTTCATAAGTGAATTTTGAAGGAGATTGCAGGAAGCAATAGGTACATAGTTATGTTTAAGCACCGCTTATCATCCTCAGACCGATGGACAAACGGAGAGGGTGAACAGAGTTTAGAGGATCTTTTGAGGCTGTGTATTCTGGACTTCAGAGGTACTTGGGAAGAGCATCTTCCTTTAGTAGAGTTTGCCTATAACAACGGTTACCAAGCTAGCATTGGCATGGCACCTTTTGATGCATTATATGGACGATCCTGTAGATCACCGACTTGTTGGTTGGAATCTACAGAAAGACTATTACTTGGACCAGATATGGTTAGAGAAACATCCGAGAAAATTGATCTTATTAGACGACAAATTAAGACCGCTCAATATAGGCAGAAATCCTATGTAGATAAGAGAAGGACTGACATTGAATTTGAAGTAGGAGATATGGTTTTCATTAAAGTGTCACCTTTGAGGAGTGTGATTTGCTTCAGATTTGTAGAAAAGTTGGCACCAAGATTTGTAGGGCCATTTCCCATAACTGAAAGGATTGGCCAAATAGCCTATAGAATAAAGCTGCTAGAGAGACATCCGGCGCTCATGATGTTTTCCACGTTTCTCATTTGCGGAAGTGCTTGCATGATACCGTGGAAGTAGTTGAGTAGAATGTATTTGAAGAAGTAAAGGTGGGACGGGAGGCGACAGTCAGACGAGTTCCTTCTCGTATTCTTGGATCAGAAGTTAAGAAGCTACACAATAGGGAAGTCAAATTAGTGAAAGTTTAGTGGGGAGATAACCCAGAGGATGCGACTTGGGAGACCGAAGACAAGATTCATGCTTCGTACCCTTTTCTTTTCGATGGTATTTTCTTAACTCCTTTTTCCAAAGTTTTATTTGTGCTTGTTTCTATCATTTAAGTATATCCCATCAATTGAATTTCCGACCTTTAGATAGGAATCCCGTGGATGAAAACATGTGTTTGAGACATGTTATGTTTGACGGATGAAAGTGGATGCAAGTGTTTGCTAGTGGTTGCTCATGGATGCATATACACACACACATTAGGCACTAGATCGGCTCAATCACTCTCATACTGCATACGGATGTGTGTGCATTTTTCTTCTTTTTATGAATGAAATTAGATGTATCATCATAAGGATGTAGCATTTGGACGGATGATTGTGCACCCATGTAGAACTTATATGTTATAATAAGATTATTGCATACATGTTGGACTCATGGCACTATCATACGTTGCCTTAAGGAGGTCGACTGAATCAGTGGACCGCCTGGTCTTCGAATTAGTATTGGGACATATACACACACCTTTGCATATGTTCATATAAGCTTTATAAGTCTTTAAGGACAACGGATGTGTGTGGTTGGTGGATGAGTAGATGGGTGATGGATGGTAGGATATACATTCTTCTTGACTTAGAGATTTTGGGGACGAAATCCTTTGAGTAGGGGAGAATGTAACACCCTGTAATTTTAACAACATTAAAGAGGATAAAATAAATAATAATTAATTTAATTTTCAGAATGAAGGGAAACGGACTGCGCCATTGCGTCCATCTCGAAATTCTGGTCAAGATATACGTTTGGTTTGCGTAAAACAAACACCATATGAAGAAGTTATGAAGGTTTGGAGTTTGTTTGTATACGCACAAGAGAATTATATATATATATATGTAAGAAATCATAAAATCAGAAATCATTCAAAAATCAAAATTTCTGAAGGCGGCAAAATTCCCGCCCCAGGGGAGTTGGCCCCTCAACGGGGTGTCGACCCATGGGTCGACCCCACTAGGGTTGAGGTGGTAGTCGAATTCTGGGGGATGACAGCTATAAATACAGGCTTATTTCTCTTGTTTTCTTCACTGAAAATCAATGGAGGCCTAAATTCTGTCGGTACCTAGACTGAATCAAATCTCTTTCTTCTTCTACAATCAAAGTTTAGAGATCAAGTATAGATCTGTGATTCGTCAACTTCTTTTCTCCTTCTATTGTTCTAGATCCGAATACTATGGGTTTAAGTTATTTTTAGATTTAAATAACTAAAAGTATAACATGATATGACTATAATTTGGATTTATCTCTTTGACTGAATCATATCAGATCTATTGAATTTGTGAACCCATGATATTCTGAATTATTTATGACTTGGATCTCAACCATTATCATGTTAGATCTACTCTTGATTATAGATCTAATCTACTATTTAGACTTGTACCTATCATGTTGTGGTTAATTTAGATCTGTCATTGGTTGGACATCTAAATCATTTTTTAAATCTAATCATGCCTATTATGACATCCCAACTATGTTAGAACCTGTTATAGTCACAATTTCACCGATCTGTTCTTATATGTTCATCTTAACATTATGTCATCATATGCTTATGTCAGTTTTGTTAGAATAATCATCTTTGTCATCTTCCCTTCGCCTTTCCCTTTTATTTTATATAGCCAAGCTATTCTCGAGCCTAGGCATGTCGCTAAAGTTATGCGAATGCATTAGTTTGGGAACGAGGGGATAAACGTTAAAATTGGGCATAACTTGAAAAGGGGAAAATTGGCATAACTTGAATAAAATTTATGTATACGAATTTGGACATATAATTCACGATGAACATAATTAGGGAAAAAGGGGCATGAAACTTATAACCTATGACAACATAGGTAAAATTGGCTAATAATTGAATACCTAGGATTACAATAATTAGAAATTGTAACTGCGCCCACGGCACGAGGTTAGATTACAACTTGCATCTTGCTACCCTACCCACCTTAATAGAGTCCATACAATACTCAAAAGTGCATATGTGATCACATGGATATATGGAAGTTAGAAGGACAAGCCAACATCATTCAACGACGCATAGAACTAAACATGATTCATTTTGAGTTTGTTGTATGAAGTTAATATTATTAACTAGCAAGACAAACCAACATGAAACATTTCAGTGTTATGTAATCAACAACATAAACTAATGGTTTAAGTCATGTATTTTTGGGTTCTAAAAAATATCATTTATACAAGGAAAAAAAATGACACCATATTTTCAATATTAAAAAGAGAGAATACCATCTCAAAAACTTGGCTACTTCATTTTTTTCGTTTTTTCTTTTGTGATCTACTATCGAGTACCTTTGCTTCCTCTGGAAGCTGTATATCAAGAAGTTCGTATAGATGCTTTAAAGAGACAGAAAGAAACAAGAGAAGATAAAACTATAATACTTGTGCACATCGTAGCCTATCACAAGATCCATCTACAACCAAATCAATAGCTTTATCATGTAGGAAGCCATCACTAAAATGCTAATTTATTAATAGGTGAAATACTAAGATATGTTGAACTGCTTGCTATGTTGATAAAATAATTAGAATGTTGCACTATCATATTATAAAATTAATATTTCATATTATAGCCACCATGCATTAAAAATATTGCACTTTCATATTATAGAATTAATCTTGTTGGCTACTGTCATTTATAAGTATTGTTGTTGACTGGTAAGAAAGGTTAATATTCATCTAAAACAATCTTAATCACTTGAAGAATAATGACAAAAAATTCTAGTTTACTATACAACCTGTATAAACTTACTCTTCAAAATAGGCAATTCGCATCCTTAATGCCATCATCAATTTAAATGGTCAATGCGACTCAAACACAATTTCCATTAAGCGCACAATATATTATTCCCTACATTGATCGAAATAGTTATCTGTAATAAATTGATTAAAAAGATGAATAAAATAATAATTAGAATGTCTACACCATTCAACTAGATTATTATTATGCTTCTAAAATTGATAAGAGCGGCTCTTACTATAGACAAAATACTTTGAGAAAACTCAATAGGATCATCTGAAACTAATAAAATTAACCATCACGTTGACCAATAGACCAGTAAAGAAATTGGTATATTTTTATCACTTCATCCTTTTCCACAATCAATAAAATATGTTAGAAAACCTAGTCAATAAAATTACTTGATTGCAACATGTTATACAACATACAAATTGGATCAGATGCTTTAATTTTGATTTAGATCATAAGAAAAACCCTAAACTAAAAATGAATGATTGAAGAATGGAAATAATAAGAATGAAGTGAAGAAAAAAACATACTTTTGTTGAAATTAACAAAGAAGAGCTCGATGTTACAGATGAACAAAGGAATGAAGAAAATTCACTCTTAACTAATTTCAGAAAACACGGCCTGAAAGCTGAAATAGTGTTTCCGATCAAAAGCAAAAAGTAAAAAATAACTTCTTAGAGGATAAGGAGAAAAGAAACTTGCATAAGCCCAATTATTAATTAGATCCATATAGACTTAAAAGGCTTTTGGTTTTCAAAAAAGTTTCTTATTTTGTTGTATCCAAATGGGCCCTAAGTTTAGAGGTTTCTTGCGTCGCATCTGTTCTCTTTCTCTACCAGTTTTCTTATTGTTTCTTCCTTTTCCATTTTCATAGCTGATAATGGGCAAGAGTCGTAAATTGAATGCGAGGTTTTAGGCTTCCCTTGACTCTTGTTCCTCCTCCTCGTGTTCTCGTTCAGGTCGCTAGTTTTTTCCTTATAATGCTTCTGGATCAGAATTAGATTTTGATTGGCCTCCTCCTAAGCAGTGCTTAGCATCTTCAAATGTGTTTGCTTCCCTCCTCAAAGATATAATATCAGCTCCAGATCCCATTGTTTCCAATGTCCAGAGAGTATCTCACAGTGCTAGTTCTTTAGTTACTTCATTGCTAGCTTTCGTGCCTTCAGAATGGCCTCTTCTCAGATATAATAGCTTGAATGCTGCTGTTAATGTTACACAGGTTGTGCCTGATGTTGTTCTTCAAGTAGTGAGCCCAGTGAATTATAAATTTTCCACTGAAATTGATGAGGTGGTAGATGTGTCGATGTAGGCTTGTTTGAGGTCACTTTTGCTGCAGAACACCAAAGTAGGTAAAAGTACAACATGTGCATCACCAGTTCGATGCAATGCCTATATGGCTGCTTTTCCTTCTTCAGCTAAATGGACCTCTCTATTCTCATCCTTTCCTGCCATTACTGGGGTCGATGAGCCTATCGGCTTCCTTATCCCCGAATCAGCTGATAATACTACCCCACCTCTAGAAATACTTAAAGAAGCCGAGTCATTTTGGAAAGATCAGTTAGATAAATTCTTTCTTGATATTGAGGCATCAAATTTCGACATGCATGTTGCCCGTAAAAATGCCTGGCATCTTCATGGCGACCTTTGTTGACAGTATATACTAGTTGACATTTTCATCATCTGAAGAAAGGCTATGAGATATGGAAGCGGCACTGTCTATTATTGGAAGTAAACTTTTTATTATCACCACTTGGAATGTATCTGTTGATAGAGCCAGAGGTCATGTTCTGTCAATTCCGATTTGAACTCAATTTATCCATATTCCTTCACTCTTCAGCCTCTCATTAGCCTTAACTAGTTGGCTTGTTGCACTGTTAAGCTGAAAAGCGTTGACACCAGTACGGTAGCCAAGAAAATTCTTGTTTACGCTAGGGCCTTGATTGAGTTCACACTAGATAGACCTCTCCTCTTAAAGATTAAAGTTTAAATATATGAACGTGGTGTCTTTGTAGATGCGTTATATAAGTGGATTATGGATATATGCACCTTTTACAAATCTTTGGACATTGCACAGAGAAATGTACGACCCCGGCCACCACCTTGTCTTATGAGAAGATCCCACTCCCAAGACCTCCTACGAGGAGATGGGTTCCCAAATCCAAGCCCACTGTTGTTCCACTTGTTACCCCAACCCCTTTGGAGGGCCCTGTTGAGAATGCCACAATTAGATGGATAAAAGAAGAGAAATCTTGGATTTACATGAAATCCATAATGTGATATTTCCCTGACGGTCCCTTTTCTACAAATTTGTTAGGCATAGCAGAGAGTCGCGTAGGTTGTATTATCAGCCTGATGCAAATAACCTGGCAATGTGCAAAGAAGGAGAACTTGGTGAAGATAATGCATTGTTTTTACATGATGAATCTTGGGATCTGTGTTTTTTATACTCCCTGGAGGCCTCATCCTATGAAGAGGCTATTGCCCACCTTCTAGTGTTAAATGAATTGTATATGACGCCTTTTATCTTTGGCTTTGTTTCTCCTACTGATGGGGAGATGTCACCTGAGTAGTCTAGATGTGTTTGTCTAGTACATGTTCCTTTATTTTTCTTATGCACCGTGGATTGGTTTTAAACTAGTATATAGCAGTTTGACATCTTGTTTGACTCCTGAGCTCTCATGTACTCATTATTTCTTCTGGAAAGACCGGCTGTTTTTATAGTGATCCATAACACTTTTTATTACAACAATAATAAATACAATAAGTACATAAGATAGACTCATTATCTGTCGTCTACATATGGCGTTTAGAATGGACCATCGACTATAACTCATATCTCCATGCACGGACCTTCATAGGAAAATAGGTTGTCAAACGACAGAACAAAGTACAAAACAACTTGCATAAGACAAAGAATACGACTTACATCGCGCATGGTGACAAATACCATTACAGAATTACAAACTACCTAAGCTACCGAAAAGTAAAGAGGGATTATCAATTCCATACCAGTACAACAAATGAAAATTGACATCGTAATGCTTGACATATTAAAGATTGACATGAGTTATATTACACGAACAACTCACATGAAAGAACCACAACATTGAAACAACATGTCTTAGTTCAGATTGCATGAATAGCTCAGAAGGGCCACAACACTACCATAACTTGACATATAATCTGACAAGGGGAAACAACAACTAGGAAAGAGCACCATACATCCACTCCCGATAGCAATTTCTGTGAATAAGTCTGTTGTCGAGGCAAACACCGAGGTCTTTAAGCAGGGAACATAGCAAAGAGACAAAACAAACTTTGCTGACAAGCTATAACCCAAAATGACAACAAAACCACCAAGTGACATCCATCATCCAAAACAAGGGAAAATACAGAACCGATAACCACATAAGACTCCACCAAACATACTCTAGAAGAAAAAGGCACAGAATAAACCTAAGATCACCACACTACACAAGTCGAAACACCACAACAACTATGCAATCTCAAAAACCGACA
Organism: Allium sativum; assembly: GCA_030737875.1. Classification (NCBI taxonomy): domain Eukaryota; kingdom Viridiplantae; phylum Streptophyta; class Magnoliopsida; order Asparagales; family Amaryllidaceae; genus Allium; species Allium sativum. Next base: position 55,294,651 of record CM060916.1, on the reverse strand, counting down.
AAATACTGACAACAACCCAACTAGATGGAACACAGAACATCAAAGACAATGAATACCAGTACGCAGCGAAATGAAACTCACCAGCTTATCGAAGAAGTCTTCAATCCAAAACCTTTAAGCTTAGCTTAGATCATCCTTTTGGAGAGTGGTCGTGCACTACAGATCTAATGAACATAGCATCTAGGCAAGTGCGGGGGTCGCGGGATGTCACCAGCAAGCTACCAGTATCCAATCATGTGAAGTGTAGAAAGGAAACACCGCATGTAGAGTCAGTGTTAGGGTGAGTGTTTGCTACAAATTTTAGGGCAGGGTAAGAGGAGGAACGAGACACGATGAGCAGATCCAAATGAAAAGTTACAGATTGGATAAGATTTGAAAAGTCAGTCACAAATTTTGACCACCACAGTGACGAAAGTTGGGGTTGGGTAGGAGAATGAGAGAAAAGAAGTGGATAGAGAGATTGAAGGTGGGTTAGAGAGATCGACAGAAGGAAGGAGAAAGAATCATCAACAATCTTTTTTATTTGTTGTAATGAAAAATGAACGAGCCACTCAAAAAATAAGTCGGCCATGCTGGAAAAAAATGTTTGATGGATATAGACATATTTACTCACTAATGATCACATTGCAACATATATACCGTAAAAACAATACAACAATGCCAAATTTTATTACTCTGACAAATGATATAAAAAATAATGAAAATGATACGTAAAGAACTGATAATTGTTGAACTAGACACAATAATACATCTTCACCCAAAACAAATCCATGTTACAAATCAGTAACAAAAATGAACAATATTCAGTGTAAGATAACTATTTAGTTGCGTTAAAAAAAGCCATAACATACTTGCTGCTGCTGCCCATACTTACCAATGAATATAAAAGAAGAAAATACAACAACAAAATTAAAATTAATTTTCTAAAGGATATACAAGAGAATATTAGAGATAACCAGGTTAAAACATTAGTAGAAGGTAAATGAAAAATGTTGAATCGTATTTAAAACTAAAATTTTCATTGTCGTTTTTAATTTGTCGAAAATCTAAATCACGTTAAAAGCAATATACACGCATGAGTAAAGAAGATTTTTTAAGTCTGAACTTGCAAAAATAAAGCAACCAAGAAGAAGAAAAACGAGATCGAGGAAGAAGACAAAATGCACGCGACAATTTGGGTTTAAAAAAATACATTTATGTTGTCCTTATTGTTTTTAAGATTAAAATATAAGTGGATCGTCCTAGCGGTTAAAAAGACCTCCAACGTTACCTTTAACAACAATTTCCGATTAATTTCAACTTTGTATCAGTTGTTTGAAGGATAAATTTTCGAGGAAAACTTCAAAAAATAGCTTGTTGTAACTTTGTGCCTTAGAAAAGAATTAATTATAGAAATAAACCTTTTTTAATACCTTTTGCATTTATGAAATGCGGAAGCTATATTTAATTTTAAATAATTACTTTTAAACTGCACATTTCACAAATGCGTAAATTTATAGTAATAATGCATTTGTGGGTAAGCAACTTACAAAATTATGTGTATTTTAGTAATCATGCATTTGTGGATGAGCAACTTACAAAATTTTGTGTATTTACGTTTTCGTGGAATGCGCAAATACCTGAGCAAATACTTCTTCAACACCATCATCATGACAAAGAATCCAAATTGACTTTTATCACTGTTTAAAGACCGTACCGAACCGGAGGTTCAACCATTAAAACCGCGAACCAGGAACCAGTTCGGCCCGTAATTCATTTAAACCATGATTTCCATTGAACCGCTAAAGTCACGATTCAACGGTGAAAAACCAAGGTTTTTTTAACTTATAAAACCAAAATGTAAACCACAAATTATTAAATTCCGAAGAAATCCCAACTTGAGGGGACCATCGGGACATGCAAAGCAGTTAAATACTGCTGCATTTAGTTTGCATCGAAGAGAAGGTATATTTATAAAGCAAAGTTTGAGTCATTCCTCCTTATTTTGGAATGTGAGACTTTTATCTATTCACTTAACTTGATTTCTGTCACGTATTCATAGTTGCAGCTATACTTATTCATTTTAATAATGCATGAATTACATATCGATGACGTGCAGCAGTGGCGGATCCAGAAAAACATTTTAATGGGGTCGTTATGCAACATAAAAATAAAATAAAATACGATAATAATCCAAAATATATTACTTCAACACAAAATAGAAATGTTTTGCATTCTAGATTTGTTCCCTATGAGTTTTCATCTTTTGGAAACGATATATTATGGCGAGTGCTTGTTTTTCTATAGTCGAAATAAGACAATCACTTAAAAAGTCATCACCGACTCGATTGCGCAAATCCGACTTCACAAGTTTCATTCTAGAAAAACATCTCTCAACTGTTGCTGTTGCAACCGGTAAAACCAATGCAAGCTTTAGTAACCTATACACTAAAAGATAAGAAAGATATTTTTTTGTTTGCACCATCACTCGTGCAAGATCACTAATACCATTCAAATGGGAAAATCTTTCGTCTTCTTTCACATTATCAAAATAAATGATAAGTTCATATTCAATAGCAATCCTCTCCGTAAAACTAAAATCATCGGGATAAAATTCAACTAACCTCATCAGGTGTGATGAGTAAAATGCACCAAATGAGTCACATGGGTCCAAAGCAGCCATATAAATGAGCAACTTCGAGTTCACCTCATTAAAACGATCATTAAACTCTGTAGTTTGCATATCCACGACAACATTGAAACAATCATCAGGTGCGGAGCTGACCTGAAATCGAGAGCAAGCTTCGAATTTTTTAATTTAATTTGTACTCTGAGTTGCTGAGTTAATCCGCACCTGCTGCTAAAAGTTTGCATCCGCCTCCACTCAAATATGTTTATATTTGCACAAAAGTTTCTCTGTAATTTTATATTTTGAAAAAAGTTCAGTGGGGTCCTAGGACCCCACTCAAACACAATTGAATCCGCCTGTGCTGTGCAGTTATTTGTATCAGCTCATTTCTACTAATTACAGTATTATAATTGTTATTTTAATTTCTTGTCAGGGACTAATTTTCTTCATTAATACACTAATCTAAATGTGAACAGCTTTTACGGTTCGATCGGTCTGACATTTAAAACCTTCGATCATGGACTGTCACGGTTCCACGGTTCGACTGAAGGCCTGGTCAGCTATGACTTTTATTAACCCATTCATAGGCTTGCATATTAACAGCCTTCAATCGGTTTATTAGTTTTTTATATTTTACAACCTCCGACGCAGTAGCATACGCATATTGCAAATTATGTAGCTCCTCCGTATCAAATTTGGCTTTCTGGAAAATTTTCTTTAATATGCCAAATATAGTGCTGATGACATTGTTTGATTGGCCAGCCTTCTGTAAGCATACGTGGAGTTCATTTCATACTATCTGAGATGAGCATAATGCCTCGATTATGTACCAAAAAAATTATAATTTTGACATGCACCGAATAAAACAACTCCAAGTATGCCAAGACTCTGTCTGCAAAATAGAAAAGGTTAATGCGAAAAGATCTTGATTTGCAGCTACACCAATAGTTATGAGTAACATACTAAAATACTTTCCATATAAATAAGTGCCATAAACAGACGGTATAAGACGACAATGTGTAAAATCATAGACTAAAGGACCAAAATCCCAAAAAAGCACTGCCAATGTCACCACGATTGTGTATTACGGTTTCAGGATGGGTGCTTTGCAAAACTCTTAGATATTTGGGCAATTCTTAATATAACGATTCCAATAAAAGTTTGTTGACACCACAAATTGTGGGTCATTGTGACACCGCCTCCTGATTGGTGGAAATCAGAAGATTTATAAGGACCCCTTGATAATTGAAAGTTACCCATAATAGATTTCATCATCACTGTTCCAGCACATTTATCATCGGCTGTAGAATCTTTATACAAGTTCTCCACTTCATCCACATTTTCTTCATCAACATGTGGATTGCCTTAATATTAGATAGCGTTGGTTTTAACCTTCATTTTATCGATCCAGTTCTATGTACATAATCCACAAGAGCTATTTCCATGCTACTTATTTGAGTTTTGCTATTGTTTGCAATACCATAGTAATCACCATCATCTTCGGCAGCACAACCAAGTTCCATTGGATTTACTTGAAAATTACAAGTACAAAAAACATTAAGAATAAATTGTGTAAATATAATTTAAAATAAAAATACTATGCTAAAATATTACTCACTCTACCATGGTTTGAGATTGGTTCAGATGTGCATGGTTATGATCTACACATTTTGCTTAACTAGACGATGCACAAATCATTCCGCTATACCTACGTAATAAATTCATAAACTCTCCGCCGGTATGAGTTGTCATCTAAGAATAATGTGTCATATTTGAGCAGTGTAAACAAAACTCTCTTCAATCATTGGTGGAGATCAATGGGGCTCATATGCCCTTTTGAATTCCACCAATGAATAGAGAGAGTTATGTACACCTCACCGAATGTGAGGTGTACAAACTCACTCTCGGTTGGTATAGGCTCTTCGGTAGCAATAGCAGACTGATGTGTTTCTGTCACATTAACTGTTCTGTTTTCGTAACACAAATGTCAACCACTCTCATTTAACATAAAAAATAGAATTCATATTCATGTCATCTCCCAAATCAATTGTAGAGGAATCATCATTTGTTACTTTTTTCTTTGCTAATTTCAAATTATATTCGAGAGTACCGACTTTTATCGCTTTATACACATGTAAGCTCCGTAAAACTATAATGTTTTTAAATTTTCGAACCGTTTTATTTACTCCCAATATACCGAGTTTACTGTCTTCATTTACCAACAATTCTCTATCATAGTGAAATATAGTTAGAACCATTGAATTATATTTGGAAAACTGTAGATTCTAGATTAAAAAGGATTATTTTTTTAAAATCGTAAAATAAAAATAAACTTAATTAGTCCCTTTTTGTGAAGATTATTATGTTTCCTTAACCAATTATCAACCACAAGCAAGAACAATAATCTTTATTATATAAATTGATAAGAGTACAAGAATTTTGAAAGGAATGAATTGAGTTTTGATGAAATGGAAAGGGTGATGTGCAATGGGAAGGAGAAATAGAGGGGTCACCCCTTTCAACATTGAAAATTGTGCATTTTGTTCTTTTCAACATGGAAAAAATTGCGTATTTCATATAGGAAAAGTCCATACGAATACAAAATTACAATCTCACTTTCCACATAATGACAAACAAATCTAATGATACACAATTTGTGTCTTTAATTTTGTAACCTAATAGCTGCCCCCTTTTATATATAAGGAAAATAGTGTGAAGGACAAAATTAAAGAAAAATTTAAGCACATGACAAAAGGTCAAAAATTTAGGCATAAGAATACTTTTTTAGTGTAAAATAGAAAATGATAGCGGACACCTTAATTCATTGATTTACACTAAAAAAATATCCTTATACCTTAATTTTTGGTCTTTTGTCCTCATAGCTAAAATTTTCTCTAATTTTGTCCTTGTGGCTAAAATCCTCGAGACCTATAGGAAAATAGTGTGAACGACAAAATTAAAGAAAAATCAAGTCACTAGGAAATTTTTTAGTATAAAATAGTAAATGATAGTGAGTCTCTGAATTTCTTGGTTTACACTAAAAATTGTCCCAGTGTCTAAATTTTTCTTTAATTTTGTCCTTGTGCCTAAACCCCCAGACCTAAAGGAAAATAGTGCCAAGGAAAAATTAGAGAAAATTTTAGACACAAGGACAAAAGGTCAAAAATTTAAGTACAAGGACACTTTTTAGTGTAAAATATAAAATGACAGTGGCCCCTGAATTCCTTGATTTACACTAAAAAGTGTTCTTACGCCTAAATTTTTGGTTTCTTCTTTAAATTTGTCTTTTCAACATTGAAAAAATAATTGCATTTTATGTTTTTCAACATAGAATTTTTTTTACGCATTTCTATAGGCATGGTCTTTGCAAACATATTTTTGATGATTTGGGACTATTAATCCCTATTGTTAATACCATAGTTGTGAAGATAGAACCGTACATCAAACCGTGATAGTGCAAGGTTTAAGGTTTTCGTGGTTCAACTGGTCAAACCATAAGAACCGCGCTGATAGTTTATTTTTATTTTTCTGATTTCATTTAGACGTAAAATTATTTTAAATATAGATAAAATTTAATCAATTATGACAAACACTGATCGTCGCTTTCCTATAGAATAGAAAAGCGCGAATTTTGAAATAAATGCTGCAAGCGCACAGATCGTGTAGTATACAGGTCGAATCACAGGGAGGTAAATTAAATTAAATTATTTATAAAATTTCTTGGGCGAGTTAGACAAATCTTCGAGGTTGGTTTTGAAAACAAACGAAATTGAAACTGCAATTAAACTATTATTGAATTGAATCAGATCTGAATCTAATCAAATCTGTATTCAATCCAATTGTCCTAAGGAACCAGTAAAAAGAACGGAAATTGAAATTGCAGAAATTAAAATAAAAACAAGAAATAAAATTAGGATTACCGCTAAATCTAATCAGACGGTTAACCACTAATGAAAAATAAATGAAAAAAACAAATAGTGTTCTACCAAATCTAATTGTGTAGACAACACTAATTGCTAAGAAAATAAAAAAATGCATAAAAGAGAAGAAGAAGACTTTATTAATTCTGGGATGATCTTTAAAATGAGAATACAAGGGTATTTATAGGGGATAGATAGCCAACCCTAACCCTAACTTTAATACATTGACAAATGGGCCTTAGGGAAATCACAAAAGAGTTTACAATGAGAATTACAAATGGGTCTTAGTAAAATCTAGTAAATTTGGGCCTTCCCTCTTTCCCTCTTCCTTTCTTGACAATTCTTCATTGATTTTGATATGCATAGCCCTTCTTCCAATTATTCTCTTGTCCAAAAAGCAATTTGATGTAAGATCTTCATCTGCAAGTCTTCAAATATATATCCACAACAATTTGACCTCTATTTTCCATTTTTCTGACTGTAAGTGGTGTAATTGGCATATCTGTAAAAAGTGACAAAACAATACCCAAGTAATATTTATTTATATACAAAAGATAAGATATAAGAGCATAAAATAAATACATTTCTGTGTTAATCAAATACCCCCACATTTATCTTTTACTTGTCCTCGAGTAAAAAAAATTAAAAACTAACTAGATAGGTCACACTTTCATAGGAAACACGATTGCATTGAGTGTATGCAACAAGCCGTTAAACATCTAGGTGTCCCTAGTATGGCGAGTGGTGTCTCATGAGGGTTTTCAGCGGATACTACCCACAAAATCCAAAATGCAGTACGCTATGGCTCTAATGTAACTACATGAATGCAGAGGACTTACGCAATTGAAAACAAAAAATGAAAACACGACTTGTTTCAGGAAAGTGGTACAACAAATTAAGTTAATAATTTGTAATCAGTTGATTGTACTTTAGATACCTCAACTTATCACAAATTTTCAATATAGTTCAAGTTTTCAAATGTTAAATTCCAGTTTGGCCAGTTAGTTCGGTCGATAACATAGTGCAGCCATGAAATAAATTCTTAGTTTGCTTGACATAGTTTGTAAAGTGGTATTCTAATTTCCTTGTGTATGACTAGTCAAATCAATAAGGTCAAGAAATGTATGGGCATCATCGCTTATTCTCCATCTCTATAAAAGTTAAAATTCAAGATTAATTACATACACCTAACTTAAAAGACCAAGGTATACCACCCATACACTGCCTTGCGGACTGACAGAGAGTTGGGATAGAGCTTGGCGGATTGTGCAGATCGACGCTGACTTTGTCAACAACATGTCGGTAATCCTTAGGTGTCCAATTCGTAAAATGAGAACAAGATATTCCGATGCTGACTTTGTCAACAACATGTCAAATAGAGCTTAGCGGGTTTGCACACCAACGCTAGATATACAAGCAATGTTGGATACCCTTGGATTACTATTATTATTATTGAAAATATAAGCACAAAAGAGAGTTACGCGAATTCAACTTAACACAACTTAGTTTTCAAGATTCGAAAAGCCAATTTAAGTCCTCCACTTATTTAAACAAAGACTACAATATAGAATAGATTTCATGGCCATCACCTAAGAATCTCCCTATGTACCGGTTACACTATTATCCCTCAAAATTAAACTTTTCATTATATTTCTTATTCGATCTAAGTTGAGAGAAAAAAAATACTATCAAATAATTAACAATCGTTAACTTATTCTGTTGTATCAATCTAAAATGAGTCGTATTTTCAAAAAAAAAAAATGGTATGTTACTGCGATCTAAAATGCATGATGGTCCTATTTAAATGGCTGAAAATGAAAAGAAAGAAAATAAAGAAAAATGAAAATGAATGAAATGCAGACTCCCCTCCCCTCCCCCCCACACACACGGACAAAACAGTGTCTACACTGTAGCACGTTTCCTAAATTTAAACGATAAAACCCAGAGATGGATTAAATGCAAAATAATATGTAGAATGAAATGCAATCTAGCTATATGTAAGAATGGATCATATGTACAATGATGTATGTGTTTACGATGCATGCAATGCAAAGAATGCCACCAACTTTTCCCCCCACACTTGATTCTAGCTCGACGAATCCCAATCAAACTATGTTTAGGCATGTTTTCTAATAAGCAAACATTTTTTAAAAGCATTTCATCTTTATACCTAGATTTATAGTCCAGCAGATAAATGTCCAGGGTCATCCTAACATGAAGTTTTTCAAGCAAGCCAGCATTCCAAAAATAATTCACGTGTTCCACAAATTTATCAGTGCAATTGTTCAAAAATTTGTGATCGTATATAAACTCAGTTGCAATCGTGAAATTTAAATTCTAAGTGTTGTTCAAGACTATGTGATCACATTTCTCAATTTTATTCATTGACAACGTATTTTCAACACTGATAACTTCAAATTCGTTGGAAGTTTCTTCAAAGTTAAAATGTTCAAACTTGGATTCGTGGCTTGATTCTATTTCATCCTCATTTTGCAACTCATCCTCATACAATCCAAAAAATTCATGTTCTTTAAAATCCTTTTCCAATTCTGAGTTTTCGAAAAATTCAACATTTTCATTTTGTTCAAATTCAAAATTTTCAAGTTTCTCGCATCCTGAAAGAGAGATCAAAATTTGAGCTTAAATCGTTTTCCTTAAAAGAATCGAAGTCCAAATCATTTGTTGAATTTTGAACGTTATTCTCAATTTCCAAAGTTGTTGTTTGAAAATTTTCACTATCAGTATAGAATGGATTATTTCCTGATTTATCCCATGTTTGAATTTGATTTTGTTGCTCAAGTTGTTCTTTAAAAGACGTCATTAAGCAAAGAAGCTCATCAAGCTGTCTATCTTTTTCATCAAGCTGTCTATCTTGCCTTTCTACCCTCTCTCTAAGAATGTTAAGAAGATATTCTTCAGAATTATTGATTTGAGAGCTCTCGTTTTGGATTTCGTGATTCTCAAAATTATAGTCCACATCAATTTCACAATCAATATTATTTCTAATGTGGTGGTTGTTTGAATTTTCAGAAAAATGACAATGATATTGGAAATCATTTGATTATAAAAATTATGTTCGTAACCAAAACTGTTAAAATTCAAGAGAAAATTGTAATTTTGGTTATTTTCAAGATGTTGATATAGGCTATAACTTTGAAAATTTTGGTTTACAACCCCATATTGATGTTGATCAAAGCTATATTGGGATTCAAAGTTATTTTGATGAGGATGTGGCTCATAATCGAAATTATTGAAGTTTGAATTGAAATCGCAATTTCGATCATTTCTATGATTTTGAAAATGTTGGTCAGTTGGAAAATTTTGAAATTTGTCAACATTGGGCTCACGAAATTTCGGAAAATCTTGTCTCATTAGTTGTAATTCATACTCATACTCTTGAAGGGAACGTCCTCTCAGGTTATTATCCCACGATTCTCTTAAGGATTTTTTTGAACTAGACATCTGAATGAAGTCAAGGCAAGACAGAAATTATTCTCATTTCAAAATAATATAAAATACTAAGCTGTGCTCTATTGCTTAACTGACTCAATTGGAAGGTGGAAGAGGGTCTTATGGTCGTTCACATATAGTATAAATAATAAGGGGTACGACCAATGTTTTACGGGTAGTATGCAACCTCTTTTGCTAATAGTTCAATAAATTGAACTATTATATATCCACGATCCAATTATATGAGACAGTCACTTCATAAAACACCACTTTTCAATTATATTATTAAAAATGAGCTCGTATTTTCCTAGAATCAGCGTTTATTGAATTTTAAAGCTGAAAACCAATGAGAATGATGATAGTAGTTATGAAATTTCGTTCCTCACAAACAGATTCAGAAATATCAGGCATAGAATAATAACAGAAAATTAAAATATTGTACAAGCAAGCTATGGTCCCTGCAGAAGATTTTTACAAGCAATTTTTTTTTTCAAAGCAGCAGAGCACTTGTAGAGTTTTGAAAATTTTATAGTGGGGTATGGCGGTCCTTCCACAAATTTTGAGTAGCACTAATGATTCAAACTCAACTATTTGTAATCGCTTGACCTTTGAATTTCATGATTTGTCTTCAATTTCTTTTTTTCTTCTTTTAACTTTGTTCTTGTTGAATACTAGGTCAAATAAGAACACCTTGAATAGAATAAAGCAGCAATTTAGTAAGATAGGAAATCAAACAAGAACAAGGTTTATATAGGAAGAAAGCAAAAAGGAAAAAAAAATCAAAACAAAAGATGGAAACCGAACCTGTACCACGTTCTATGCTTAAAAGAGAAAAGAAAAATAACTTTCCAATTGTGCAAGACCTATTCACCAATTTGGTACAAAACCACGCCCCATTAATCAGAAGCCAAGAAATAAAAATACCCACCACGTCACATCAATATAAAGCAGTCAATACCCAAATTTTTCAATACCCCAAAATACAACAGAGAAAAATCAATATGCCCCCTTCTTTCCTTTTTCACAATTCAAGACTCTCTTTCAGTTCATCAAAACCCAAAATTCAATGAACCCAAATAATAAATTTTGAGCCCCCTTTTTATTTGGAAAATGCCCCCCTTTTATAAGTAAACAAATCACGCTCAGGTGAATCACCCCAAAACAAAATCACCCTTTTTTTATGAATTCGAATTGAATTTGGGTGTTCGAATTAGATTTTGGGTTTCAAGAATATGGCTTGTGTTCGACATTTGGTGATGTTTTGCGTATGGTTGCGGATGAAAAGCAGTGGTGTTGCGTGGTGGATTTGGGTTCGATTTGTAGTGAATCAGGTTTCCTGATCGATTTGATCTGAATTCGAGAATAGGGTTTGTGGATTGTGGTTTGTTGGATGGTTGGACTGACGTTGTGGTTTCATAGGGTTCGTAGGAAGTTGCATGATTGGAGGCTTTGTTGTGCGCGTTTGAGTAATAAAGGCTGGTAAATGGTTGCGTGGTGGTGATGGGAAGATGATGTCGGATCAGTTCTGTAGCTACAGTGAATAGGGTACCAATTTTCAAGGCTGAGGGCTGTTGATGGAATTATGGTGAGGAGGGAAGAACTGATGATGTTGTGTAAGTCCGGGTGGAGGTCACTGTAAGATAGAGAAGAGTATGCAGTGGATTGGGGGTTCAGCGCGGTTTGCAGATAAGGACGGTGAAGGTGAACTTGGCAATTCATGGCAATACAGGGAGTTGGTTGTGGTGTTGAAACGTTGGTATGGAGATTATGTTGTGAAGAGGATGGGGATTATGGCAAGATGGCATGATGATAAGGTGACTGTTGCGAGGCAGTATGGTTGTAGAGAAGACAACGGAGTGGTTTTTGCTGGTGGGTTTGTGGATTGATGAGGGATATTTGATTGATGAGGCTAACGGTTTTGGAAGGTAGAAGATGGTAGGATAGTTTGTGAGGTGAGAATGGGATAGGTAGAGGTTTACTGGTTGTGATTCGAGCAGTGAAAGGAGATGACATTGGTTAAAGGGGTTTGATGACTGATATGGTTGAGAGGGCGGTGATTTGGTTGGTTGGAGATTGGTATATGATTGGGAAGTGGTGTGTGTTTTGGATTTGCAGAGGTGATGATAGTTTTTGTTGAGAAGATGGTGCTCACGGCAGAAAACAACAAGAAGAAAGAATTATTGCAGAGTTTTTTTTTTTGTTTTTTTTTAAAATTTGTAAAAAGGAAAGGAAAGATTCTGTAATGAGAAAAAAAAGAATAATTAAAGAAAAGGTTGGGAAAGAAATTGAAAAAGAAATGGCAAGTTTTTATTTATTTATTTATTTTTTTAAGAGGAAAAGAGGTTTGTAAAAGAAGGAAGGGACTTGTAGATGAGAAATAAAAAGAAAGGAAAGAAATTGGACAATGTAAAAAATTGAAAGAACAAATGGCAAGAATTTTTTTTAATTGTAAAGAAGAAGACAAAATGAACAAAGGAAAGAAATAGGTGGAAAAAGGTGAAAAAAAAGAAAAGAAGATGAAAGATTTTTTTTAAGAACAAAAAGTACAAAAAAATAAATAAAACAAAACTAATACGAATCAGAAATTAAATAAATAATAAAATTTAATCGTTACTTCCCCGGCAACGACGCCAAAAACTTGATCGTCGCTTTTCTATGGATTAGAAAAGCGCGAATTTTTAAATAAATACTGCAAGCGTACAGGTAGCGTAATATGCAGGTCGAATCACAGGAAGGTGTTTTAAATCCTATTATTTATCTATTCTAAGGCGAGTTAGGCAAAATCTGGAGAAGTTTTTGAATTAATGTATTGAATTTAGTATTGATCCGAATCTAAATATCAAATTCAACAACTGAAAAGAAAGAAACCAATTACTAAAAAAAGAAAATAACAACTAGAATAAGAACAGAAAATTAAAAGTAGAACTGCCGTTGAATCTAATCAACAGTCAATCACTAACATGCAGTAATAAAAGAAAATAACAATATGTGTTCTACCAAAACTAATTGAGTAGACACACAAATTTTTATGAAAGAAAAGACAATCAACTAAAATAAAGAAAAACTTTATTATTCATAAACGAGAATACAGAATAATGGCATGAACATTTACAATGAGTACAACGTATACTTACAGGTGGGATAGGCCAAACCCTTATCAGATCTATAAATAAATGGGCCTCTTTTCCTAAGAATTCTTATCATATCTCATGCCTTTCTTGATCAAGCTTGTTTGGAAATAATCTTTAGGAATATCTGAGCATATCATGGTGAATATCTTCCATATCTTCCAAATCTTTCATGTGGCTAATTGATTGACAAAAGATTTGCATGTGATTAATTCTTCCAAACATGGACTCTTATTAGACTCCAAAAGTGCATAAGATAAAATATTCAAATCTTCCATGTGGCTAATTGATTTGTAATCAGATTATATGTGGTTAATTCTTCCAAACATGGACTCTTATTAGACTCCAAAAGCACATGAGAGAAAATCTTCGAAGTTGATCTTTTCTTATGTAATATCTTGCTTTTAGGGGTGCATGAGGATTGATGAACGACCTGTGAAAATATACGAAAAATACCCAATGTAAAATTTATTTATTTACAATAAAGATAAGATAGAGCATAAAAATAAACACTTTTACATGTTAATCAAACACCCCTATTCAAACTAGTTGGTACACTTTGACATGATCCAATAAGTCATGAACCCAACTTTTATTTTCAACCCACTTGTCATGTAGTATGTTATATGCTACATAATTGAAATAGTTATATAACAACTTATCATAACAAAATTGTAAATTTACTAATTTTTTATAGTAAAAGAGGATTAGTTCAACAATAGTTCGTAAAACGTACATAATAATAAATTATATCATCCAAAGTATAATGATAATTGCTATGAAATTATTTGTTAAATTTATTGTGTCAAAAAAATGAAAGGTGAAGCAATTATTTTTTCTCAAACTTGAAGAACTGTAAGGTTCAAAGAGGTTGGACTAGAGGTTTTTAAAGGGTTTTGAGGTTAAACCGCAGGTCCATGCACGCGCAAGGGTATTTAATTTTCAAAGCCGTGACGCTTCAAGGTCGAAGGTTAACAACGGTCAAACTGGGGTTAGCTTTTGTCTTTAAAACACTACTTAATACTAGGGTTGAGCATTCGGTCGGTTTGGCTGGTTTGGACATAAAAAACTTAAACCGAATTAGAGCTGAAAATTTTCAAAACCGAATCGAACCAAACCGAAATAAGTTTGGTTATTTCGGTTGGTAACCGATTTAGCCGAACTTGAAGGATGTATTACTTTTGAATTGATGAATTCACTCAAAGTAAAACATAAATTCGTGTTTGGAAAAAAAAATTATATAGTAAATTTTATGTTTATAAGAAGATCTGATCTATTTGCAACAAATTTCTTTGTATTATATAACTAAACTATTTTTCTTAAAGTACTACAATACTGTAAAATTAGATGATAAATTAAATGTTTGGTTAATTCGGTTAAACGGATAACCGAATAAAATTATTTTACAAACCGAATTCAAATCGATTTAGTTTTAAAACCAAACCAAACCGACCGAAATGAACCGATTTGATCGGTTAATTTGGTTTAAACCGAATATTGCTCACCCCTACTTAATACCGAGAATTCGTCGACTTGAATTCAAGTGTGTCTTTTGAAATTACCAAAATTACCCTTAAGCTTTTACAGCTTTTTTTCGCTTCCCTTGTCGCATTTAATTCGTTTTCCGGTTAAACCCTTCGTCATGGAAATTCGAAACCATTGTCATAATTCATTCTAATGCATTGTTATTCCGATTAATCCATCAACAACTCTATCTACTGTTACTAATTCGAAACCATAGTCGTAATTCATGATAATACATTGTACGGTTAATCCATCAATAACTCTATCTACTATTACCAACCTTATCTGATTTCAACCCTAATCCATTGTGAACCCAAATCAGTTACTCATGCCTAAATTAAGAATCTGTTATATAGTTTGGGATTCTACACATATTTGTTGAACATGAAATTGAAAAGCTTCCAATATATGTTTGCGATTTCAAGGGAGTTCAAAGCGTAATGTAGGCTGTTTCTGATTCTCTATTCATGATGAAGTGATGATTTTCTTGTGAAAATATGTGGTTACTTGATGAAGTACGATGACGATGAAGTGTCAGTTTTGTGTGCAAGAATTTTTTTTTGCGATAAGTAACGGAAGTGTTGAGTGGATATAAGAATGAAGAGGATCCAATAGCTAAGAAACTATGGAAAAGAAGATGAAATATTGGGTGAGATTATTAGAAATTTTCAAAACATGGTTTGGGGGGGAGGGGAGGGGGTTTGTTTTTGAAGAGGGAAGAAAGAAGGAATGAAGAATTGTCTTTATCCCACATCATAAAATAAGCAAGTACTTGCCTCTTTATACGTAAAGACATGATGTATTATATCAAAAGAAAGAAGAGAAGGGAGATATAAAGCCAGTGCATGAACATGGTACAGACATTAAGTACTTAAAAGTCAAAAGATAGGCCTTGGGGCTCTTAGGGTCTCCTGATCAGTTGGGCATCAGAATGCTAATAGGTTTGTTTTGCTGCGGACCATTGTAATTTTGAATTAGGCGCGCAGATTTGTAACATTTTTCATAAAGTTACAAATGAAAAGGCGTATCATTTTGAATTCAAATGAAGGTATGCGACGCTGTACAAACGGATATGGCTGTTGCAAATGGTCGTGACGTTCCACTGAAAGATACCTGATCTTCGTTATTATAAATAGCAACGCCCAGAAATGTTTCAAATCACTTCAAAACCATCTGTTTCTTCCTCATCAAATCTATGATGCCATTAAAGCGTTTCAAAGCTGTAAATTTGTGATGCCTGCAGGGTTTTGCAAAATCCAGATATTGTTGCAGATTTGTTCTTTTCTTCTTCTCTTCATTTTATCTTCTACTTGCATCATCAAAGAATCAAAATCAGAGTCTTCTTGATTGGATCAAAGCCGTACAAACTTTGAATCTGATTTCGCTGTTCCAAGGCTTTATTGAATCCTGAAAGTCGATAGTTCGATAACCCGTTTGTACCTGGTGGGTTGAACTATTTTCTGAAAGAATCTATTCCACTACACCGTATATGCTAATTAGTTGTGTTTTTAGCCGTATTTAAAGAATTTAGGCACGGTAAAAAACCGTATCAAAAAATGGCATGTTAAATTTTTAGATATGGCTCAAAACCGTATCCCAATGTGATAACATACGGCTATTGGCCGTATCTAAAGCATTAGTAGATACAGCTATAAATCGTATCTTATACATGTGTGTGTATAAGTAGAAACAGTAGCACATATTATTTGTAACACAAAGTATATATAACACAGGATACACTAATTCACAATTGTAACAGTAAACGAAAAAATTGTATGAAATATTTCATTACATTAGAATATATAATGATACATGTTATTTGATTACATTATAATAAATAAGATACACGCTATATCATTACATTAAAGAAGATATATAATGTTACATTACAATAAAGAAGATACGTACCGTTTCATAGTTACATCACAATAAAGAAGGTAAACTTCAGCAATCAACCACTCTCCGCTATTCAGCTTCGACGATCGACCACTTCGATTGTAACGACCCAGAAAATCTGAACCAATTTAAATTTTTTAAATTGGATAAAATAATGGATTTTAAATATTTAAAATAAATATTTTAAATAATAGCAATGAAAACGGAGTTCGAATCGACAATTGAAAACGAATATAATTTATTTTAATTATAAACAAGGCCTGAAATGGCGCTGTAGTTTCAAAAATTGAATTCAAACTTTGTCGGACTGTACCGGGTGCAAAACAAAACGGATTTTAGCGAAACCAAAAATATTTAAATCTGTTAGTGAATACCTTTACAACGAATCCGAAAAATCAAAATTTTCATAGCGGGAATCAAAAGATATGTCCAGTTGAAATTTCTGAATAGTCGCTATGGAATTCAAGCCCTTAAAAATGGAAATTTTGCAAACGACCTCGGAATTCGACGAAACCACTTTTGTTGGGTCCGGGATGTGAAGTTATTGCTAGGTTTCAAATTTCATAAATTTTAAAGCTAATATGTGAGCGTAGCAAAGAAAAATGTGTTTTGGTCAATTACAGTTAAATTGGATCGACCAGAAATGGGCCTTTTTGCAAACGGTCTTAGAATTCGACGAAACTAGTTTTGTTGGGACCGTATCGTCAAAACATAGCTAGATTTATTTTTCTGGAATTTTTCGAATTAGTTTGTGGCCCTGGCAAATTGAAATGTACGTTCAAATCGAATATTGAATGTTTTATATTTTAATTCGAAGTAAAACTGGCGGAAACTGTCGAATGGGCCTACGAAAAATATCCCATTGTATTCGGAATGGGGGTAAAACGCTAGGGGCGACTGTCGTTGGGTTTGGATTGGTGTTCGTGGGTGAAAGAGGGTAATTTCGAAATTTAAAAATATATAAATATAAAAA
The DNA here is from genome assembly GCA_030737875.1 of Allium sativum. Classification (NCBI taxonomy): domain Eukaryota; kingdom Viridiplantae; phylum Streptophyta; class Magnoliopsida; order Asparagales; family Amaryllidaceae; genus Allium; species Allium sativum. The sequence continues at coordinate 55,277,152 of CM060916.1, read as the reverse complement.
AAATCCTATTCGTCCACCTCAGAACTTTCTCTCTCTCCCTCAGCCGAACGAAGGCGGAAAACGCTCGAACCTTCCTCCCTCGTTTCCTCCTCCTACACGCACCATTAGACCTCGACCTAGTTGAGGATTTTGTAGCCCTCGTCGAGCTCTTCAAATCCATACCTGGAGCATCCCCTATCGTTGCGCCGTCGACGAGAAATTCTCCTCCGAAGTCGCCGACTTTGCGCCGCCACCGACATCGCCTCCGACCACCGAGTTCGACGAGGTTGCCCTCGTTCTGCGCGCCTCTCCTTCCTCTTCTAGATGGCAGTGGCCGATTGTCCTATAGTGCAACGGTTGTCGAGAAAAATCAAAACCTAGTTTTGAACATTTATTGAAAGGTACGGGTTTTATTTTCTGAAATGATTTTAACACCTTTAAACCGTTGCAAACCTTGTAAAAATCATATCTTTTTCGTTTCTTGACGAAATTCGATGAAACAGGAAACATCGTGACCGTGTGGACGTCTTCTACATTTTAGAAGAGACCGCATATTTTTCTGAGCCTTCTGCTATTGTTGGTGGAGTGGAACCCAATGTGAGATTTCTAATTTATAATCAATATGGAAAACGACGATGTATAAATTATATAGTCGATGTATGAGTTATATAACCGTTGTACATCTCTTGTATAAGCATTGTATAAGTTGTACGTTCGATGTATAAGTTGTATATGCGTTGTAAAAATTATATATGTGTTGAAATAGAAGTGAATTGCTATATATATATATATATATATATACACGCCCCTCGTCCACAAACCATGGAGGATATTTATTGGTTGTGATTGGTGTGAAAATTGATTGATAGCGAATGGTTGTTTGGGATTGTTTGTGGTTGATATTGATTGATTGTGGTTGAAAAATACTCGTTTGTGGTTGAGAAATATTTGGTTGAAACCACATAGGATTAGTTTGTGGAAATGAAATAAATATATACATGCCGCCTGCGTGCGAACTAGATGCATGATCCCCATTGTCAAAAACCGCGAGGTTTTAAGGTAGAGCGAGGAGCCGTACTAGGACGGTCCCGGTTTTAACTACCCTGCCATTATGCTACCGAAATTTTGAATAATATTCATGTGTTTGAATTATTTTCATTTGCTGAGACTATATTTATTCGTTGAATAGAAAACCTTCATGTGTTGAATTGAAATTCATTCGTTGAATTGAAATTCATGTGTTGAATGGTATTCATATTTTGAAAGAAATTGTTTTATAATAAAAATCCTATTTTTATTACCTATATAAACTATATAAAATAATAGTGTTTTGAAATAAGTTGTTTTACAATAAAAATCACATTTTTATTATATGTATGAATTGCTAAATATAGTGAAGTGTTGAAATAAAAGACTGTTAGATAAAAATATCATTTTTATCAAATGTATGAAAAGAATGTAGTTTTGAAATCGAAGAATCGATATATATATTTAAATAGAATTGAAATATATCGAATAACGACGCTGTAGTTCGTATTTCGAAATCGAAATTTCAAACGATTAGTACGGGAGATCCGACCATCGGATTTTCCCGAAATCGCAACCGTTGGGTTCGCTTTGGAAATATCTTTCCAACGGCACCAACTTTGTAAAAATCCAACGGTTGGATTGTCTGAAATGTTTAATTCAAATCTGAAGAAAAACAGCGCCAGAATCGATTATATATATATATATAAATATAATTATATTTAATCGAATAACGACGCTGCAGTTCGTATTTCGAAATCGAAACTTCAAACGATTGTACCGGGAGATCCGACCGTCGGATTTTCCCGAAACTGAAACCGTTGGATTCGTTTTGAAAAGATCTTTCTAATGATGTAAATGTTGTAAAGATCCAACAGTTAGATTTTCAGATATGTGTAAATCAAATCTGAAGAAAAACAGCGCCACGGCCGCGTTATGGCCCGAAGCGCCGTTTTAAATAAAATGGCTATTTTAAAATAAATAAAAATGGTGATAAATCGTTATAAAATATTATAAACAATATGGATGTGATTTAGAAATTAACTGAAGGTTGGCTAAGTCGAGTGGTTTCCTGGGTGTTGATCTGATGTTGGTTTCGACCTTCGGGGTTAATATTTGGGAAATCGTTCTCTTACTGATTGACGGTTAGTGACTAATGAATTGAAATGATGCGTGTATATGTTAGTGTTGCACTTGTTTATTATATACGCGAGTTGCTCAGAAAGACCGAGTTTATCCCATTCTGAATAACTGAATCGACGATAAAAAATTGAAGATGAAGACGATGGTCGAAGACCGGAGATCTTCACCTCATTTGGATGGTAACCGAGGTCCTGATTGGGAGGCATCCCGAAATATGGATAATGAGTGGTGATCGCCCAGACGTACGTGGTGGTCGATGGGTTTGCGAGGTATTTAGTGCCTCCGGTTTCGTTCAGACCTAGGACGGACTTGTAAATGGACTGTGTGTCTGACATTAGGTTTATTCTGTGTTGATTGATCTTTGTTAAATATATATTTGTTTGGCGGCAGAGAATTTATTCTTCTGCTTAACGCCCTTCTCTGAAACGCACGAGCTCAGAGGTTGTATATCGATGGACATCAGTCGCATGGTATGAATTGCTAGTGTGGCATGCCTAAGTGGCAAATGATCAGGGCTTCTGTTAAAAAGCAAAGTCTTGTGGTGATGATCAGAGCACCGCCTGTGTGGCGTAGCTTTGTGTATGACGTGAATTCGCGAGCCTCTCACCCCGGTATGGACCAGAAACGGGAGAGGACATCAGGGAGGGCCTGCGTTTCTTTCTAGCTAGGAGTTGTGTCGGTGGTTTTACACGGCCTGACATTTTACTTATGTGGTTGTTGCTGTTGCGAGGCACCTCGGATATACCGGTGACTATGTGAAGCCGAAGGAGCCATTCGTTGGCTCGTTTACGCCCCATAGGGCGGGGAAACGCAGTGTTCAGGCATAATAATCCACATTGGTGGACCGGCCCTGACGATCCAAAGGGTTGATGCGTTCTGATCCTAAGACATAGGCTAGATTGTGTCGAATTCGGTAAGGACTATCTTTTGCCTTGGTTCATGACGGAAATCCAGTTTCCAAATACGTGACTGTGCGGTTTTGATTGTATACCTATATATGGCGACATAGTGGTATGGAGCATTAATGCCGTCTATGATTGATAGTTATGATTTGAAATTGTTTTCAAAACATATAAACACTAGCAATAATATCAAATGCCTTTGTTTTATTCGTATCAAGCATATTTTGGCCGTTATAAGGTAAAAACTCTATCCTCCGGTTTGCGTTGCATTGTGTGATGGGAACTGAGTCTTATAATGGCTTCATTTTTATAAAAAGCATAGCGATGTTTAAAAGAATGACTTGTTTTAAAGCACTGGCAATCCAATGGAGTAAACCCGTTCCACGAAAGTGGCGTGGTCCTGTGATTTGCCATATATTAAATGTGTTGAGTAGATTTCTCATACCAGTCCTATGACTGACTCGTAGTTTGTTTCACTTTCAAACTCAGGTGCCCCTTTTTCTACACGGGTAGCCTTGTATTCAGGTTTAGCTGGTTCTTTCTGGATAGCTGGAGCTGAAGATGGATTCTATCATTTATCTCTTTTTATGTTGTTCAGCTCCTATTGTACATATTTTGTTTGTTTTCCGCTGTAGACATTTATGTATAGCTGAACTGTATTTGTACTAAGTAAGATCCTGTATACTGTGTAACTCTGATGATTACTTTTATCCAATATATTTTATGGTTCATTATCTGGTGTATTTATTTAATTCTGTTCTGCTATTATCTGTTTCTGTGTTATATTCCACGAATTACCCTTGCCACCGTCAGTACGGGGTTTGGGGTCGTCTCAATTTGGTATCAGAGCTTTGGTTAAGCTTAGTTTTGGAATATAACATATGAACGAACTCGTCAGAAATAGAACCAGTAGTGTTCTGGGGCGGTTAACTCTATACAGATAGGATCAGTAATATCCTAGTATAAGTAAAGCAGAATGGAATTACACCTCGATAGACACATTTACATTCAAGTATTTGTCTCTATATTTTGAAATATCTTTTCTGTTGACCTGACACTTTGTCTGCTAATTGCAGACGTACTAGAAAATGAGTGACAGGAACAGAAGAAATAATCGTATGGCTCAACCAGCTAATGAGCCAGTTGTGCTCCCGCAGCCAGAATCCGATATAGAAGTTCTATTCAAGAGATTTCGAAATCTGGGTGGATCGCCATTCTTAGGCAAGGAGTCCATTATGGAAACACAAGCTTGGATTCGTTCTGCAGAGAAAATCTTTGAGTGTTTAAAGCTGAGAGACGATCAGAAAAGATTACTGGCGTCTTGGGCACTCAGAGAAGAAGCTTTGTTTTGGTGGGATTCAGTTATTAAAGATAATCCAGAAGGTGATATCACCTGGGACAGATTCAAAGTGATTTTCTTAGAAAGTTTTACTCCTCTCGAAGCAACCGAGTGATTATGTGATGAATTTTCTTATTTGATACAAGGTGATATGACCATTCCAGAATATCATAAGAAATTCAACGAACTTGCTCACTTTGCTCCTCATCTGATTCAAGATCCAAAGAGGAAAAATCTGAGATTTATTCATGGCCTGCAAAGGAGATATCAGAATAGTGTACTGAGGAATGTAAAACTTCCTTTTTCTGAAATGATATACATGGCTTATCAGTATGAAGATCTCCATAAGAAAGGAATGTTGCGCGACGAAGAGGAAGTCAGCTCTAGCAATAAAATTGAGTCTGAAACTGATCTTCCAGAGGCCAGTAAGATGTCAAAAGTCAGTAAGAAGCCCAGTGCCAAGAGAAAAAGGGCCAGATCTGAGAAGGAACTAGTAACGACTGCCATATGCAATAACTGCCATAAGAAAGGGCATTTGCAGGGGAATTGCAAATCCTCGAAGAAACGAATAAAGAGTGGATCTAAATCCAAGGAGAATTTTCAAGAGAGAAGGGGTTGCAGTAAATGCCATCAGATTGGTCATCTTGCAAAGGATTGCTGGCTCTTAAAGAAGCCTGGAATGGTACAAGTGAATGAAGTGGCAGAAACTTCAGCACCCTCCGCTACTCAGGAAAGGCCAGATGTATTAGAAGGCACGCTTAATGTCAAAAACATTCCAGTCAAAGTACTGTTTGATACTGGCGCGTCATGAAGCTTTATTGCAAAAAGTGCAGTCAAGAAGCTGGATTTGAAATTGAAGAAGCTCAAAGAACCAATGACTGTCCAAAATCCAGTTGGGGGTTCCATCAATCTCAGTTGGATTTGTGAAGTACATGTCTCCTTTTCCCGCTATAAATTCCCTACTATCTCCGTCGTCATGAATTTTAATGAATTCGATCTTATTCTGGGATTGGATTGGCTAACCAAAAATGAAGCAGAGGTTAGATGCGCCGAGAGAGTTGTTAGGGCTAGGATTAAATCGGGAAGTTACATAACCATACCATGTGAAGGTCATAAATCTAATAGAAAAGACTTCTGGGCAGCTCTCGATGTTTCTCCCGCCCAAACAGAAAATATCCCCGAAGTCACAGAGGATATTCCCGACCTAGTGAAAGATATTCCTGTCGTCAAGAACTATGCGGATGTGTTCGAAGAAGTTGTTCGCTTACCTCCACAAAGAGAAATAGATTTCAAGATCGCTTTGATTCCGAATGCACGGCCGGTAGTTCATGCTATCCGAAGAATGTCCTTGAAGGAGAAAGAAGAACTTGACAATCAAACACGACAGCTAGTATGGAAGGGTCTGATCAGGCCTAGTTTCTCTGATTGGGGAGCAGCAGTGGTATTTGTCCCAAAATCTGATGGTACTCTACGTCTATGTGTGGATTATCGTGATTTGAACAAGCAGACCATAAAGAACAAATATCCATTGCCGCGGATTGATGATTTGTTGGATCGATTAAATGGCGCACAAGTATTTTCAAGAATGGACCTAGCTACAGGCTTCCATCAACTTCGAATTGCTGAAGAATGTGTTCCAATGACAACATTCAGAGGTCCCGACTTATTCTACGAGTGGTTAGTAATGTCGTTCGGCTTGTGTAACGCTCCAGCTTACTTTGTCGATCTGATGAATAGAGTGTTCAGAGGAGTTTTGAATAAATTTGTTCTGGTTTTCATTGACGATATTCTAATCTTTTCTAAATCAAAGGCCGAACATGAAAAACATTTGGAACAAGTGTTAGAAATCCTCAGAAGGAATGTATTGAAAGCAAAGTTTTCCAAATGTATTTTCTGGCAAGATGAAGTAAAATTTCTGGGCCACGTCGTATCGAAAGAAGGAATCGATGTAGACCCAAGCAAAATCACAGCTATTTAAAATTGGAAACAACCCAGTACCCCCACAGAAGTCCGCAGTTTTCTCGGATTGGCTAGTTATTACCGGAAGTTCGTTAAAAACTTTTTGAAGATATCTGGTCACTTAACGAAGCTTACAAAGAAGCACTCTAAATTCAAATGGACTCCAGAAAGTGAGGAGGCTTTTGAAGAGCTAAAGTTAAGATTAACGACTGCTCCAGTGTTAACCATCATTAATGGAAATCAGGATTTGAAAGTCTGGACTGATGCTTCTAGAGAAGGCCTTGGCGCAGTGTTAATGCAAAGGGGTCAAGTGATTGCTTATGCTAGCCATCAGTTGAAGCCACACGAGAAGAACTACGTAACTCATGATCTTGAGTTATTGGTTATAGTATTCGCCTTGAAAATCTGGAGACACTATCTTCTGGGCGAGAGATTTGAACTGTTTACAGATCACCAGTCGTTAAAGTATCTGTTCACCCAGAAAGACCTGAATCTGAGGCAGCAACGTTGGCTAGAGTTCCTTGCAGCATATGACTTTGAGATTATATACACTCCAGGGAAAGCCAATGTCGTGGCCGATGCGCTGAGCCGAAAGAATGTAATGATCGCCAGCTTTATTATTACGACTTCCTTGATTGACAAAATATCTATTATTCAGAAGGAGGATAACTTTATTAAGGATATGATTAAAAGGATTCAAAAAGGCGAACCCTCGTGTTTTCAAATAGATAACGACGAGACCTTGAGGTTGAAAGGAAGGATTTGTGTTCCTGACATCCCCAAGCTAAAAAGGGAAGTGTTAGACGAGTGTCACAAGTCCAAGCTGAGTATCCATCCTGGTGTGGCCAAAATGTATAACGATCTCAAACGAACATTTTGGTGGAAGGCTATGAAAAGGGACGTTTCAATATATGTTAGCCGATGCCCTACTTGCCAGCTAGTCAAAAGCGACCAACAGAAATTGGCTGGATTGTTACAACCACTAGAAGTTCCTGGTTGGAAGTGGGAACATATTTCTATGGATTTCATTGATGGTCTGCCCAGAACCAGAAAAGGGAATCACAGTATTTGGGTGATCGTAGATCGCTTCACGAAGACCGCCCATTTCATACCTGTCAGATCAAACAGAACTGCTCAGAGTTTGGCGCAGATATACTTCAAGGAAATAGTTAGACTACATGGAGTGCCGCTCAGTATAGTCAGTGATAGAGATACAATATTCACTAGTAAATTCTGGGAGGCATTTCAAGTAGAACTGGGAACAAAACTGAACTTGAGCACCGCTTATCATCCTCAGACAGACGGTCAGACTGAGAGGGTGAATCGTATTTTAGAAGATCTATTGCGGGCATGTGTTCTAGATTTCGGTGGATCATGGGAAGACCATCTACATTTGGCCGAATTCTCTTATAACAACAGCTACCAGGCGAGCCTGACAATGTCACCATTCGAAGCATTGTATGGTAGACCGTGTCGATCTCCTGCTTGTTGGGTCGAACCCGGCAATAGACTCGTGTTAGGGCCAGATATGATCCGAGAAGCTGCCGACAAAGTCGACTTTATTAAGAAGCGATTACCCGCCGCTCAAAGCCGACAAAAGAGCTATGCCGATAGGAGAAGAAGAGATATATCCTTTGCTGTTGGCGACTACGTATATTTGAAAGTATCGCCGATGAGAGGAGTAATCCTGTAACACCCCGAATTTCGGTTAATGCTAAAATTCACTAATTACAGAATAAATAATCTCAGATGTGAGAATTGGGGGAAACGGGCTGCGTCATTGCGTTCGTCTCGGAAAAATACGCGAAATAGTGTCCGAGTTTTCGAGAATCGGAGTCTGTATGGCCCGGTTATGGCCCAATGAAGTTTACAGAAAATTCAAAGTTCAGAACAAATTTAAAATTCAGGTTCAAATTTCGAAATTGGGGCCATTCGGCGCAGGAGGGAAAAATTCCCGCCTAGCTACCCAAGTCGACAGCCCTGTCGACTGGGCAGTCGACTTGGCTAGGACCAAGTCGACAGCCCTGTCGACTTGGGTGTCGACAGGGGGTGCTCGGCCAGTTTGGCCTGGTGCACCATTTCAGGGTTTGGGCTGTGTTTTGGGGCTGGTTTCTGGAAGCTTCCGAGATCTGATGGTCCTAATCTAATTTAGGGTTAATCTAATGGCCTAAAACACTTGCCTAATCCTATAAATAAGACCCTAGGCTAGCCCTAAATGATCATAATCCTATCCTCTAACTAAACTATGCCAAAATTTTCTATGATCATGGCCTCCACTCAAAACCCTAGCCTCCATCCTCATTCTAATACTATTTCTATGAAGGCTTTCATGTTCATACAAGCATCTTTGAGTTGTATGAGTGATCATTAGCTTGCATTCATCATCAAGTTGCAAGCTTTATGTTCAAGGCTAGAGTTTTTGGGTGATTTTTGGCAAGGGTTTGCTTATTGGAGTTTAGTGGTGAGTTTCTATAGCCTTAATAATCAATCGTTAAATTGATTATGATAGGATATGATAAGATATGGCTATGTTTGTGGATCAATGTGTTTATGCAAGTTTAGTATAGTGTATGTTGTGTGTTTTGCAAGTTTTATGCTATATGCAAGTTTAATGCTATGTTTTATGATGCTCATTATGCAAAACACTATGTTGAACATTGATTCATATGTAACATGTTATGCAAGCTATATGTGAGATTATATGCAAGTTTATATATAACATGTTATGCAAGTTATGTAAATGGTTTTATGCATGCTAAGTATTTGGTTTTATGCATGCTAAGTGTTTGGTTTTATGCAAGTTATGATGCAAGTTCATATGCAAGTTATGATGCAAGTTCATATGCAAGTTTGTCTCTTTTTATGATATGCATAATATATGCAAGTTTGCCTCTAAGTATGGCATGTTATGATGCAAGTTCATATGCAAGTTGACACCTTTATGATAGGTCTATGACATGAACATTTAAGAAAGTCACCGTCTTTATGACATATGTGATTCATGCAAGTTTGGGTTGGTTATTTGTTGCAAGTTGGGTTTATGGTCATATATACAAGTTGACACCTTTTAAACCCATGATAATGCTAATGATATGCTAAGTTGAACCCATTGTGTGTATGATGAATCTTCTCTTTTTGAAGTATGTCATGTTAACGTATTTACGTGGGGACGATGGGGTAAAAATTAATGAACACATAAAATTGTGTGAAGTGGGTATGATTAAACATACCATAAAGTGGATGGACATAATTGGGAATTTACCTATTAAGTTAGGTCTACCCATATTAGGAATTGGGAATTTACCTATTGAGTTAGGTCTACCCATATTCTTAAATATTTGTAATTAATTAGGGATAATTAATACAAATTATGGGGGGTGATTAATTAGGTGTAATTAATCTACTAAGACACGAGGTTGGACCCTTTTGTAGCATAAGACTGCCCGGAACCGACCGGCGTATCCAGCGGCTACAAATGATTGGCCCAATGTGAGAGGTCTTAGTCATAAACTAAATACGTGACAAGTGTAAAGACACGAGGTTAGACTCTGTTATGGTGTAAGGCTGCCCGGAACCAACCGGCATATCCAGCTACCATAAAAGACAGTCTAATGTGAGAGGTCTTTACAAAGGTTACGATCTTAATTAATTAAGAAACACTTAACCAAATTAGCATGTAGAGGGGCATGAGGGGTTAAGTGGGTGCCTTGGGTGGCATGTAGTAACTAGTGGGGGTGCCTTGGGTGGCATGAGGAAACTAGTGGGTTGCCTTGGGTGGCAATAGAAAATACGATTAGAATACTTAACCAAAGTGGAACATGTAATTAAACATGATTAAAGGGTTAAGTAAGTGCCTTGGGTGGCATGTGGGAATCAAGTAAGTGCCTTGGGTGGCATGTGGAAATCTAGTGGGGGCCTTAAGTGGCAATTGAAATATGATTAAATGACAAGCTTAAGTAGTAGCTTGTGGGGGCCTTAAGTGGCAATTGAAATATGATTAAATGACAAGCTTAAGTAGTAGCTTGTGGGGGCCTTGAGTGACAATTAAAATATGATTAAAAGACTTAACCAAAATTTGTAACATGTAAGTGGACATGGTTAAAGGGTTAAGTGGGATTCACTAGAAATGACAAGCTTAGGTGGGTAGCTTGTGGGGGCCCATTTCAACCAATATCCCAAACGTATCTTTGTGGGCTCGACCCAAGTCGAGGACGGGACACGCATATTGGGCTTGACTGTAAGAGGCCAAAACGGGTTAGCGGTGGCAACGCAAGTCCAACGGGTTTCATATGCGTGTGTGGACCCGGGCTGGTAAGTAAGACGTTGTTGCATCGTGTAGGTATAAGCCGTGCACCGTTGATATTATCAGGTTGCCACTTTGGGGAATGATACACCCCACTGTGGGGCCAGCACGGGTATCTACGGTAGGGAGCCGATCGCTTGGGGAGTAGTGGGTACACCTAGTGGAGATAGGGGCAGACGACACCTATGTAGTCAGCTAGGGGTACACGAAACTACTATTAAAAATTACTAAGTACACTTAGTGGGATCAACCTTTAAGTAGGAATTACCCTTGGGTGGGTAGAACTGGTGTGGTGCAGTGTAGGAATTACCCTTGGGTGGGTAGATCTGGGGTGGTGCAATATAGTAATTATTCTTGGGTGGATAGGCGCGTCTTTTCGGTTATCTTAGTACATCCTGTGTTTAGTTGGCTACTTAGTGTAGTCATTATCCCCAGAGGTACCGTACCTTGTTTATATCATACCCTAATTACTTTAATGATTGTATTGTTAAGGTTATAGGACTCGCTCAGACTTATGTCTGACCCCGTTGTTTTTTTTATCTTTTTCCCAACCCTCAGGTTATCAGAGTGGGCCTAGCACTAGTGGGCTTGGATCAGACCGCTATATCTATCTTTTGGGGCTTGGACTGTAGAAGTAAAGCTCGGTTTATCTTTTCTATTACGGCTATTATCTATGTAGTGGGATTATGTACTTTTGTTTTATCAGGATGTATATTATGTACTTGACTCTTGTTTATGGTTTTGGTGCAACCAAACATGTTTTACTTTCCGCTGCAATGAAATGATGTTTTAAATTCTCAAGTATTACTTATATCTGTCTTGTTGTAATTTTTCTGTTCTATATTCACTTAAAATACTCCACCGATGTTATGGCATTCCCTTAGTGAGTGACCGTAGCGGTTGTGGGGTGTTACACGTGGTATCAAAGCTTAAGGTTACCAGAACAGATAAAATTTTTAGAAAAACTATTTTCTAAGAATATTTTTGAAAGGAGTATTTTCAAAAACATGTCTTTTAAGAGAAAAGTTTTTGAAAGAAAAGCATAATCCCCAATAGCCATATCTATATCTTTCAAATTCTCCGTTTTGAATCTCTTCCTCTCTCGTTTTGAGTTTCCCCTCCGCGTATAGATGATCTTTCTAAGATAGATAAGAATGGAAAACCACTTCAAGGGACTTAGACATTAGTCGGATTAGAAGTTGGTTCAAGAAGGAGGAGGACTGGTAGGTACCTATTGGATAGACGATGGGAGGAAGGCTCAAATAGTTGTTTGGTTAATGAAGGATGAAACCTCATTGGTGGGAGGTTACGAGTGGAGAATGGGAAGAAGAAGGCGAGTAGTTATCCTTTTGGGAGGAATATGACACCTTATTAGGGTTGTCCAAAGGGGCAAGGGCAAGGTATGGAATCTTCTGGAGGGTAGTTGTATTCCCTCACGGCTAGTGTACCAGATGGGGATATGACCGTCTAGGTTGGAATTTGGATTTCTTTATTATCCGGTTCGAACTTTATTTGATTCTGACGCATCGAGTTCGTTTATCTCATCGTTGTTAGTTGAGTCACTGCACTTAGACACCAGTTTAGTAGATGATCCCTTAGTTGTTTCAAACCCAATTGGGGGCTCCATGATGTGTTTGGGTTTGAAAGTTTCTATACTTAGCGTTGAGTTTAGATGTGATGCTTTTTGGGCTTCACGGGCTATGGGTTAGTTTTGGGCATGGACTGGTTATCCAGTAGTGGTGTCGTTCTTGATTTTGAAGGGAGAGTTGTTAGGCTTATGACCCGCTTGGGTAACACTCTCGAGATCTCTTGTACTCCCATGGAATCTGTTATGCTAAGTTATCTAGAATCGCTTGACACGTCGGTCGAGAGTTTGCGATCTGTTAGAGTGGTCCGGGAATACTCGGATGTGTTTGAGGAGGTGAAGGGCTTACCTCCGGAGCAGGAGATTGACTTCTGAATATATCTGGTAGACAATGCCAAACCAGTATCTTGGCCAGTGTGCCACATGGCCCCTCGTGAGAGGAGGGAACTCCATAAGCAAGTAGGCGATTTGCTTGAGAAGGGGTTCATAAGACGAAGTATATCGGAGTGGGGTGCTCCAGTAGTTTTTGCCATGAAGGCGGATGGGTCCCTCAGACTTTGTGTAGGCTAAAGAGAACTAAATAAACTCACAAAGAAGAATAGACACCCATTGCCGAGGATTGATGATCTCTTTGATCAGTTGGTTGGCGCCTCAGTGTTTTCGTAGTTGGACTTAGCCACGGGGGTTTCATCAATTGAGAGTGGCTGAGGATAGTATAGAGAAGACTACATTTAGGACTCCGGATGGTTTTTATGAGTGGCTGGTGATGCCATTTGGTTTGACGAACGCCCGCGCATACTTTGTTGATTTGATGAGAAGGGTGTTCAGGGAGTACCTAAATAAGTTTGTGATGGTCTTTGTAAATGACATCTTGGTCTTTTCTAGGAGCGAAATGAGTTTTCGTGTGTGCTTAATAGGTTGAGCAAAGCCAGTTATGGGAAAAACGATGGTTTTGGAGCGAGACTGGCGAGGACATCCAAAGTTGGTCAAAGGCTTAATTGTTTAGCCATTTTTACTAGTATCATCTCACGTAGGTCGTCTGAACTCGAAGGAGATATCCCTTGGGTGTTTGTCTGATATTGGTTTAGGCCTTTGGGGCTTGCACTTGGGGGATGTCAAGTTCGACTAGGATGGTTTGCGTGAGAGATGGACAGTTGTGATGATTTTGGATGGGGTAATATCCTGGTTTTCTCTTAAAGTGGAGAAGAGCATGCCCTACATCTTAGGGAAGTGTTGGAGACTCTTCGAGCGCATAGTCTTAGGACAGCAAAAGTGGATGGGATTCTTAGCATCCTATGAGTTTGAGATAGCGTATACCCATGGCAAGGGTAACGTGGTAGCGGACGCCTTAAGTAGAAAAAGGTTGTCCTTGAGTTCATTGTTCGTTGAACGACGGAGCTTAGAGTTTATTTCTATGTTTGACTTTAGACCTTCCGTTGACTTTGTACCCGGTTTGCTAGCCTCCTTGGAGGTTAGGCCTACTCTTTTGGGGCGGATTGGCGGAGCACAGCGAGACGACCCACAGTTGGTTGAGTTAGTAGAGAAGCTCATGAGGAGGGGGAGTAGTCCAGCCATTTGAGTAGGTACACCCTAGATGGTAAGGGGTGGTTGCCTAGAGACGGTGGACTTTGTGTACCGCAAGACGAGGGTTTGAGGAAGGCTATACTTGATGATGCTCATCGTTCGAAGATGACCATTCATCCCGGTAGGGACAAGATGTACCAAGACATGAAGCGAGTTTTCATTTGGGCCGGTATGAAGAAAGACGCGGCCAAGTATGTCGCTAGATGCTTGGTGTGCCAACAAGTAAAAGCGGAGCAAAAGAAACCCGGTGGGTTGCTTCATCCATTGGAGGTTCCGCTATGGAAGTGGGATAGTGTCTCGATGGATTTCGTCAATGGATTACCAAGATCGAGGAAGGGTAATACGGGAATTTGGGTTGGGGTAGACAAACTTACTAAGAGTGCCCATTTTATACCCGTGAAGAGTAAGAGGACTGCTCAATGGCTAGCTTCAATCTACATTCGAGAGATTGTTAGATTGCATGGTGTACCTTCCAGCATAGTGAGTGATCGAGATCCTATCTTCACTAGCGAGTTTTGGAAGAGTTTGAAAGAGGCGGTAGGGACTCAGCTGTGTTTGAGCACCGCAAATCATCCTCAGACGGACGGCCAGACCGGGAGGGTGAATCGCATTTTAGAAGACCTTTTGAGGCTATGTATCTTAGATTTTGGAGGTACATGAGAAGAGCATCTTCCATTGGTGGAGTTCGCATATAATAACAACTTTCAGTCTAGTATTGGCATGGCTCCTTTCGAAGCTTTTTATGGAAGGCCTTGTCGATCACCTACATGTTGGTGGAAATCTACGGATAAGATCTTGCTTGGGCCCGATATGGTTAGGAAGACTTCGGAAAAGATTGATTTGATTCGAAGAAGGATGAAAGCGGCGCAAGACAGACAGAAATCTTATGCGGACAAGAGGAAAGCAGAGCTTAAGTTTGATGTTGGGGGACATGGTTTTATCAAGGTATCTCCGTTACGGAATGTGGTTCGCTTTGGATCTGTTGGAAAGTTAGCACCAAGGGTTGTTGGGCCGTTTCCTATTAAGGAAAGGATTGGACAGATGACATATAGAGTGGAGTTGCCCGACAGGCTTAGTGGTGTACATGATGCATTCCATGTGTCACATTTGAGGAAGTGCCTACATGAGACCGCTGAGGTGGTAGAGCCGGGCTTGCTTAAAGAAGTAGAGATAGAGCGTGATGAGACGATTCGACGAGCTCCTACTCGCATCCTTGGGTCAGAGACTAGGAAGTTGAGGAATCGAGAGGTTCAACTAGTCAAAGTGCAATGGGGAGAAGATGAGAGCAACGCTACTTTAGAGACGGAAGAGAAGATGCGTTCATTATACCCATTCCTTTTTAGGATATGCCTTTTAATTTCTCCTTTATCGTTTGACTAGTACTTATCTTATCTTTAGTATGTCCTCTCGTTAGTACCTTTGACGTTTAGATAGGGTAAACCTATGGTTGAAACATGTGTTTGAGACATGTTATGATTGATGGATGCATGTGGATGCAAGTGTTTGCTAGTGGTTGCTCGTGGATGCATATACACACACTCTAGACACTAGATCGGCTCAATCACTTCATATTGCATATTGCATATAATTATGTGTAGGTAGCTATATTTATGGATGTATAATGATTGTGTTATCATATGGATGATGCATTTTGGTGAATGATTGTGCACTCATGTAGATATTGTATGTGTCGATAGGGTTCTCTCGCATACATAATGGATGCATGGCACTATCATGGTTTGCATATGTTCATACATTAGGTAGGGAACATATACACACACTTTTTGCATATGCTCATACATCATTAGAAATTTTTTTAAGGACAATGGATGCCCGTGTTTGATGGATTGAGTAGATGGTTGTTTGGATGGTAGGATATGCATTCTCCTTAGCTTAGAGATTTCGGGGATGAAATCCTTTAAGGAGGGGAGAATGTAACACCCCGAATTTCGGTTAATGCTAAAATTCACTAATTACAGAATAAATAATCTCAGATGTGAGAATTGGGGAAACGGGCTGCGTCATTGCGTTCGTCTCGGAAAAATACGCGAAATAGTGTCCGAGTTTTCGAGAATCGGAGTCCGTATGGCCCGGTTATGGCCCAATGAAGTTTACAGAAAATTCAAAGTTCAGAACAGATTTAAAATTCAGGTTCAAATTTCGAAATTGGGGCCATTGGGCGCAGGAGGGAAAAATTCCCGCCTAGCTACCCAAGTCGACAGCCCTGTCGACTGGGCAGTCGACTTGGCTAGGACCAAGTCGACAGCCCTGTCGACTTGGGTGTCGACAGGGGGTGCTCGGCCAGTTTGGCCTGGTGCACCATTTCAGGGTTTGGGCTGTGTTTTGGGGCTGGTTTCTGGAAGCTTCCGAGATCTGATGGTCCTAATCTAATTTAGGGTTAATCTAATGGCCTAAAACACTTGCCTAATCCTATAAATAAGACCCTAGGCTAGCCCTAAATGATCATAATCCTATCCTCTAACTAAACTATGCCAAAATTTTCTATGATCATGGCCTCCACTCAAAACCCTAGCCTCTATCCTCATTCTAATACTATTTCTATGAAGGCTTTCATGTTCATACAAGCATCTTTGAGTTGTATGAGTGATCATTAGCTTGCATTCATCATCAAGTTGCAAGCTTTATGTTCAAGGCTAGAGTTTTTGGGTGATTTTTGGCAAGGGTTTGCTTATTGGAGTTTAGTGGTGAGTTTCTATAGCCTTAATAATCAATCGTTAAATTGATTATGATAGGATATGATAAGATATGGCTATGTTTGTGGATCAATGTGTTTATGCAAGTTTAGTATAGTGTATGTTGTGTGTTTTGCAAGTTTTATGCTATATGCAAGTTTAATGCTATGTTTTATGATGCTCATTATGCAAAACACTATGTTGAACATTGATTCATATGTAACATGTTATGCAAGCTATATGTGAGATTATATGCAAGTTTATATATAACATGTTATGCAAGTTATGTAAATGGTTTTATGCATGCTAAGTATTTGGTTTTATGCATGCTAAGTGTTTGGTTTTATGCAAGTTATGATGCAAGTTCATATGCAAGTTATGATGCAAGTTCATATGCAAGTTTGTCTCTTTTTATGATATGCATAATATATGCAAGTTTGCCTCTAAGTATGGCATGTTATGATGCAAGTTCATATGCAAGTTGACACCTTTATGATAGGTTTATGACATGAACATTTAAGCAAGTCACCATCTTTACGACATATGTGATTCATGCAAGTTTGGGTTGGTTATTTGTTGCAAGTTGGGTTTATGGTCATATATACAAGTTGACACCTTTTAAACCCATGATAATGCTAATGATATGCTAAGTTGAACCCATTGTGTGTATGATGAATCTTCTCTTTTTGAAGTATGTCATGTTAACGTATTTACGTGGGGACGATGGGGTAAAAATTAATGAACACATAAAATTGTGTGAAGTGGGTATGATTAAACATACCATAAAGTGGATGGACATAATTGGGAATTTACCTATTAAGTTAGGTCTACCCATATTATGGAATTGGGAATTTACCTATTGAGTTAGGTCTACCCATATTCTTAAATATTTGTAATTAATTAGGGATAATTAATACAAATTATGGGGGGTGATTAATTAGGTGTAATTAATCTACTAAGACACGAGGTTGGACCCTTTTGTAGCATAAGACTGCCCGGAACCGACCGGCAAATCCAGCGGCTACAAATGATTGGCCCAATGTGAGAGGTCTTAGTCATAAACTAAATACGTGACAAGTGTAAAGACACGAGGTTAGACTCTGTTATGGTGTAAGGCTGCCCGGAACCAACCGGCATATCCAGCTGCCATAAAAAACAGTCTAATGTGAGAGGTCTTTACAAAGGTTACGATCTTAATTAATTAAGAAACACTTAACCAAATTAGCATGTAGAGGGGCATGAGGGGTTAAGTGGGTGCCTTGGGTGGCATGTAGTAACTAGTGGGGGTGCCTTGGGTGGCATGAGGAAACTAGTGGGTTGCCTTGGGTGGCAATAGAAAATACGATTAGAATACTTAACCAAAGTGGAACATGTAATTAAACATGATTAAAGGGTTAAGTAAGTGCCTTGGGTGGCATGTGGAAATCTAGTGGGGGCCTTAAGTGGCAATTGAAATATGATTAAATGACAAGCTTAAGTAGTAGCTTGTGGGGGCCTTAAGTGGCAATTGAAATATGATTAAATGACAAGCTTAAGTAGTAGCTTGTGGGGGCCTTGAGTGGCAATTAAAATATGATTAAAAGACTTAACCAAAATTTGTAACATGTAAGTGGACATGGTTAAAGGGTTAAGTGGGATTCACTAGAAATGACAAGCTTAGGTGGGTAGCTTCTGGGGGCCCATTTCAACCAATATCCCAAACGTATCTTTGTGGGCTCGACCCAAGTCGAGGACGGGACACGCGTATTGGGCTTGACTGTAAGAGGCCAAAACGGGTTAGCGGTGGCAACGCAAGTCCAACGGGTTTCATATGCGTGTGTGGACCCGGGCTGGTAAGTAAGACGTTGTTGCATCGTGTAGGTATAAGCCGTGCACCGTTGATATTATCAGGTTGCCACTTTGGGGAATGATACACCCCACTGTGGGGCCAGCATGGGTATCTACGGTAGGGAGCCGATCGCTTGGGGAGTAGTGGGTACACCTAGTGGAGATAGGGGCAGACGGCACCTATGTAGTCAGCTAGGGGTACACGAAACAACTATTAAAAATTACTAAGTACACTTAGTGGGATCAACCTTTAAGTAGGAATTACCCTTGGGTGGGTAGAACTGGTGTGGTGCAGTGTAGGAATTACCCTTGGGTGGGTAGATCTGGGGTGGTGCAATATAGTAATTATCCTTGGGTGGATAGGCGCGTCTTTTCGGTTATCTTAGTACATCCTGTGTTTAGTTGGCTACTTAGTGTAGTCATTATCCCCAGAGGTACCGTACCTTGTTTATATCATACCCTAATTACTTTAATGATTGTATTGTTAAGGTTATAGGACTCGCTCAGACTTATGTCTGACCCCGTTGTTTTTTTTATCTTTTTCCCAACCCTCAGGTTATCAGAGTGGGCCTAACACTAGTGGGCTTGGATCAGACCGCTATATCTATCTTTTGGGGCTTGGACCGTAGAAGTAAAGCTCGGTTTATCTTTTCTATTACGGCTATTATCTATGTAGTGGGATTATGTACTTTTGTTTTATCAGGATGGATATTATGTACTTGACTCTTGTTTATGGTTTTGGTGTAACCAAACATGTTTTACTTTCCGCTGCAATGAAATGATGTTTTAAATTCTCAAGTATTACTTATATCTGTCTTGTTGTAATTTTTCTGTTCTATATTCACTTAAAATACTCCACCGATGTTATGGCATTCCCTTAGTGAGTGACCGTAGCGGTTGTGGGGTGTTACAAATCCGGTTCGGTAAAACTGGAAAGTTGGCGCCCAAATTCATTGGTCCGTTTCCTATTCTGAAACGGATCAGAACTCTCGCTTATAGGGTCAAATTGCCAGATTGGTTGCCTGGAGTTCATGATGTATTTCACATATCTCAACTTCGAAAGCACGTTCATGATCCAGACTTGATCGTGGAAGAAGCAGCTCAGCAGGATATTGAAATTACTCCAGAATTAGCTGTGAGACGAGAGCCACTAAAGATTATCGGCAAAGAAACCAAAGAGCTGAGGAACAGGAAGGTTCACTTAGTCAAAGTGCAATGGAGGGGAGATCCGCGAGATTGTACTTGGGAAACTAAGGAGAGCATTCAGAAAGCCTATCCTAGATGCCGAGTAGATATCTCTGATTGACTCCGGTGCAAGGTATATTTACCATACTTTGCATTAACATTTAATTCTCTATTCTGTTGTTATTTCCTTTCCATGGATGTACATTTTTAATTCTATAGTCTGAATGATTTTAAAGGAATATAGGAATTAATTTGTTTGGTTTTGAAAAGTTAAAAACAATTTGACTGTTGGTTGTGTTGTGTGATTGTAGATTTGATTGATTAAATTATTGAAACGATAGTTAATTTAATCAACAATAGAATAATGGTAGAATTTATTCGATTATATCACACACTGAACTGATTAGAAAATAGATAGAGATATATATACATGTGTATTATATATGTTTGAACAGGTAAATGGATGGCTGTTGAGTAAAGACTTTATTTGCGTGCCCGACAAATAGGTAAACCTTAATGAGTTGGATGCGAAATATTATTATATCAACTCCTGTGAATGCCATTAGATGCGGAGTGCTGGTTTTTCTGTGTGAAATAATAAATGTCGCCATAGGATAGTAACAATTAATATTGAACTACATTACATGGCATACTTCAGAAGATAGGCATACTTCATCATATACCACATAAGCATTTGGAGCTTGTGTGACGAGGTGGAAGATTTACCATACGAGCGAGAGGCTTGTATGGCGATGACTATATTTTACAGGTTGAACTGATGAATGATATGGACTATTTAAATTGTAACGATTAAATTGCCAGATTAATAAAAACCCCACACGGGTCTGGAGTTGACAATAATCACGTCTCTCTAGTCATTTAGATACGGCACATGGACTATTTATTTCCCACACGGGACGAGGTGACGAGGATTTATCCTCTGGAGCATTTTAAAAACACACTCCCTCAGGCTTTGACAGGGTGACGAGAATTTATTCTCTGGAGTTATGATCAATACACACTCCCCTGTAAACACCAGAATATATCACTATAAATATGTGTATGCTTATTAGGATTTATTGGGTACCTAGTACGGCCCAATAAATTTCCAAACCCCTCCCCGTACAAAGGAGGTTATGGCGAAATTTTTCGGAAATTCCGGGTGTTAGCCTAATTTTTGAAGAATTTGAAAATTCTCAGAAACTGAAAAGTTGGATAATTGAAGCCAGATCGAACGTAGAGTTGACGAATCAAACCACTTTCGACTTTGTTCCTTTTCGGGGACGAAAAGTTTTAAGTGGGGGAGATTGTAATGACCCAGAAAATCTGAACCAATTTAAATTTTTTAAATTGGCTAAAATAATGGATTTTAAATATTTAAAATAAATATTTTAAATAATAGCAATGAAAACGGAGTTCGAATCGACAATTGAAAACGAATATAATTTATTTTAATTATAAACAAGGCCTGAAATGGCGCTGTAGTTTCAAAAATTGAATTCAAACTTTGTCGGACTGTACCGGGTGCAAAACAAAACGGATTTTAGCGAAACCAAAAATATTTAAATCTGTTAGTGAATACCTTTACAACGAATCCGAAAAATCAAAATTTTCATAGCGGGAATCAAAAGATATGTCCAGTTGAAATTTCTGAATAGTCGCTATGGAATTCAAGCCCTTAAAAATGGAAATTTTGCAAACGACCTCGGAATTCGACGAAACCACTTTTGTTGGGTCCGGGATGTGAAGTTATTGCTAGGTTTCAAATTTCATAAATTTTAAAGCTAATATGTGAGCGTAGCAAAGAAAAATGTGTTTTGGTCAATTACAGTTAAATTGGATCGACCAGAAATGGGCCTTTTTGCAAACGGTCTCAGAATTCGACGAAACTAGTTTTGTTGGGACCGTATCGTCAAAACATAGCTAGATTTATTTTTCTGGAATTTTTCGAATTAGTTTGTGGCCCTGGCAAATTGAAATGTACGTTCAAATCGAATATTGAATGTTTTATATTTTAATTCGAAGTAAAACTGGCGGAAACAGTCGAATGGGCCTACGAAAAATATCCCATTGTATTCGGAATGGGGGTAAAACGCTAGGGGCGACTGTCGTTGGGTTTGGATTGGTGTTCGTGGGTGAAAGAGGGTAATTTCGAAATTTAAAAATATATAAATATAAAAAAAATCCTATTCGTCCACCTCAGAACTTTCTCTCTCTCCCTCAGCCGAACGAAGGCGGAAAACGCTCGAACCTTCCTCCCTCGTTTCCTCCTCCTACACGCACCATTAGACCTCGACCTAGTTGAGGATTTTGTAGCCCTCGTCGAGCTCTTCAAATCCATACCTGGAGCATCCCCTATCGTTGCGCCGTCGACGAGAAATTCTCCTCCGAAGTCGCCGACTTTGCGCCGCCGCCGACATCGCCTCCGACCACCGAGTTCGACGAGGTTGCCCTCGTTCTGCGCGCCTCTCCTTCCTCTTCTAGATGGCAGTGGCCGATTGTCCTATAGTGCAACGGTTGTCGAGAAAAATCAAAACCTAGTTTTGAACATTTATTGAAAGGTACGGGTTTTATTTTCTGAAATGATTTTAACACCTTTAAACCGTTGCAAACCTTGTAAAAATCATATCTTTTTCGTTTCTTGACGAAATTCGATGAAACAGGAAACATCGTGACCATGTGGACGTCTTCTACATTTTAGAAGAGACCGCATATTTTTCTGAGCCTTCTGCTATTGTTGGTGGAGTGGAACCCAATGTGAGATTTCTAATTTATAATCAATATGGAAAACGACGATGTATAAATTATATAGTCGATGTATGAGTTATATAACCGTTGTACATCTCTTGTATAAGCATTGTATAAGTTGTACGTTCGATGTATAAGTTGTATATGCGTTGTAAAAATTATATATGTGTTGAAATAGAAGTGAATTGCTATATATATATATACGCCCCTCGTCCACAAACCATGGAGGATATTTATTGGTTGTGATTGGTGTGAAAATTGATTGATAGCGAATGGTTGTTTGCGATTGTTTGTGGTTGATATTGATTGATTGTGGTTGAAAAATACCCGTTTGTGGTTGAGAAATATTTGGTTGAAACCACATAGGATTAGTTTGTGGAAATGAAATAAATATATACATGCCGCCTGCGTGTGAACTAGATGCATGATCCCCATTGTCAAAAACCGCGAGGTTTTAAGGTAGAGCGAGGAGCCGTACTAGGACGGTCCCGGTTTTAACTACCCTGCCATTATGCTGCCGAAATTTTGAATAATATTCGTGTGTTTGAATTATTTTCATTTGCTGAGACTATATTTATTCGTTGAATAGAAAACCTTCATGTGTTGAATTAAAATTCATTCGTTGAATTGAAATTCATGTGTTGAATGGTATTCATATTTTGAAAGAAATTGTTTTATAATAAAAATCCTATTTTTATTACCTATATAAACTATATAAAATAATAGTGTTTTGAAATAAGTTGTTTTACAATAAAAATCACATTTTTATTATATGTATGAATTGCTAAATATAGTGAAGTGTTGAAATAAAAGACTGTTAGATAAAAATATCATTTTTATCAAATGTATGAAAAGAATGTAGTTTTGAAATCGAAGAATCGATATATATATTTAAATAGAATTGAAATATATCGAATAACGACGCTGCAGTTCGTATTTCGAAATCGAAATTTCAAACGATTAGTACGGGAGATCCGACCATCGGATTTTCCCGAAATCGCAACCGTTGGGTTCGCTTTGGAAATATCCTTCCAACGGCACCAACTTTGTAAAAATCCAACGGTTGGATTGTCTGAAATGTTTAATTCAAATCTGAAGAAAAACAGCGCCAGAATCGATTATATTTATATATATATATATATAAATATAATTATATTTAATCGAATAACGACGCTGCAGTTCGTATTTCGAAATCGAAACCTCAAACGATTGTACCGGGAGATCCGACCGTCGGATTTTCCCGAAAATGAAACCGTTGGATTTGTTTTGAGAAGATCTTTCTAATGATGTAAATGTTGTAAAGATCCAACGGTTAGATTTTCAGATATGTGTAAATCAAATCTGAAGAAAAACAGCGCCACGGCCGCGTTATGGCCCGAAGCGCCGTTTTAAATAAAATGGCTATTTTAAAATAAATAAAAATGGCGATAAATCGTTATAAAATATTATAAACAATATGGATGTGATTTATAAATTAACTGAAGGTTGGCTAAGTCGAATGGTTTCCTGGGTGTTGATCTGATGTTGGTTTCGGTCTTCGGGGTTAATATTTGGGAAATCGTTCTCTTACTGATTGACGGTTAGTGACTAATGAATTGAAATGATGCGTGTATATGTTAGTGTTGCACTTGTTTATTATATACGCGAGTTGCTCAGAAAGACCGGGTTTATCCCATTCTGAATAACTGAATCGACGATAAGAAATCGAAGATGAAGACGATGGTCGAAGACCGGAGATCTTCACCTCTTTTGGATGGTAACTGAGGTCCTGATTGGGAGGCATCCCGAAATATGGATAATGAGTGGTGATCGTCCAGACGTATGTGGTGTTCGATGGGTTTGCGAGGTATTTAGTGCCTCCGGTTTCGTTCAGACCCAGGACGGACTTGTAAATGGAATGTGTGTCTGACATTAGATTTATTCTGTGTTGATTGATCTTTGTTAAATATACATTTGTTTGGCGGCGGAGAATTTATTCTTCTGCTTAACGCCCTTCTCTGAAACGCACGAGCTCAGAGGTTGTATAGCGATGGACATCAGTCGCATGGTATGAATTGCTAGTGTGGCATGCCTAAGTGGCAAATGATCAGGGCTTCTGTTGAAAATCAAAGTCTTGTGGTGATGATCAGAGCACCGCCTGTGTGGCATAGCTTTGTGTATGACGTGAATTCGCGAGCCTCACACCCCGGTATGGACCAGAAACGGGAGAGGACATCAGGGAGGGCCTACGTTTCTTTCTAGCTAGGAGCTGTGTCGGTGTTTTTACACGGCCTGACATTTTACTTATGTGGTTGTTGCTGTTGCGAGGCGCCTCATATATACCGGTGACTATGTGAAGCCAGCCATTCGTTGGCTCGTTTACGCCCCATAGGGCGGGGAAACGCAGTGTTCAGGCATAATAATCCACATCGGTGGACCGGCCCTGACGATCGAAAGGGTTGATGCGTTCTGATCCTGAGACATGGGCTAGATTGTCTCGAATTCGGTAAGGACTATCTTTTGCCTTGGTTCATGACGGAAATCCAGTTTCCAAATACATGACTGTTCGGTTTTGATTGTATACCTATATATGGCGACATAGTGGTATGGGGCATTAATGCCGTCTTTGATTGATAGTTATGATTTGAAATTGTTTTCAAAACATATAAACACTAGCAATAATATCAAATGCATTTGTTTTATTCGTATCAAGCATATTTTGGCCGTTATAAGGTAAAAACTCTATCCTCCGGTTTGCGTTGCATTGTGTGATGGGAACTGAGTCTTATAATGGCTTCATTTTTATAAAAAGCATAGTGATGTTTAAAAGAATGACTTGTTTTAAAGCACTGGCAATCCAATGAGTAAGTACGTTCCACGAAAGTGGCGTGGTCCTGTGATTTGCCATATATTAAATGTGTTGAGTAGATTTCTCATACTAGTCCCATGACTGACTCGTAGTTTGTTTCACTTTCAAACTCGGGTGCCCCTTTTTCTACACGGGCAGCCTTGTATTCAGGTTTAGCTGGTTCTTTCGGGATAGCTGGAGCTGAAGATGGATTCTATCATTTATCTCTTTTTATGTTGTTCAGCTCCTATTGTACATATTTTTGTTTGTTTTCCGCTGTAGACATTTATGTATAGCTGAACTGTATTTGTACTAAGTAAGATCCTGTATAATGTGTAACTCTGATGATTACTTTTATCCAGTATATTCTATGGTTCATTATCTAGTGTATTTATTTAATTCTGTTCTGCTATTATCTGTTTCTGTGTTATATTCCACGGATTACCCTTGCCACCGTCAATACGGGGTTTGGGGTCGTCTCATCGATCCTTCAAGATGAACATCCTCCAAAACAGACAAAAAATCATAAACCAGCCAAGAACCACTGGCAGAACCAAGATAATCTCAAACCAAACAAGAACCACTAGCAGAACCAAGCTTACTAGCTTCATCCAAAAACCAACAACTAAAACTCAAAGCAGAGAAAACCAACAACTAAATCCATGCTTATTGGCTTCATCCAAATCCATGCTTATTAGCTTCATCCAAATGACGGAGGCTGCTGCACACACATGTTATAATAGTCAGGGGAAAATACAAGAATATATATGAGAAAGGGCAACAACAATCATCCATAAAAAAATTATATATTCACATACAAAAATTTGTTTCATTTTTTCATACCAAAAACCAAAAAGTTACTTCATACAATTTTTCATCTATAATTGTTCCTGTCGAGATTTCATAGATTGAAATATTTGCATAATGGCTTCATTGTCAATTTATTTGAAAATATCCTTCTCAGTATATGTAACCAAACAAGCGTTAAGCCAATCGTCTTCGATACGACTGCGCAATCAATTCTTGATAATTTTCATAGCAGAGAAAGCTCTTTCAATAGTTGCAGTTGCTACCAGTAAAGTCAATGCCAAGACAATGAGTTTGTACACAAATGGGTAAATTATATGTCTTTTTCTTTCAACCATTTTCTCTGCAAGAGTAAATATGTCTTTAATCGCCAAAAACTCATCATCCGAGTGCATATCCATAATATAAGTTTCAGGCTGATTCTCAAGTACCACAACATCATACATAGAAAAATCTTTCGGATAAACACAAGCAAATTTAAGCAACTTTTCAATGTTGAAAGCAGAAAATGAATCGATTGGATTAAGACTTCCCATACACAAAAGCAACTTGCTATTTTGCTATATAAATTGATTGTTCAATCTCTTGATCTTTTTTTTGCAATGTCAATGACAAGTCATTAGTTATTCCTAAGATATTTTTCATCAAGTGCTTGGTAAACACAAAGTCATATGGGTGCATTATGTCTAGCAAAACTTGTGCATCGACCATTTGTTCTTAACTAATACCGTCATCCACAATAATTTCTAATACCTCACGCACAGAAGTGAACATAGTAATAAGTCTAATAAGTGTACCATAGTGTGATCCCCATCGAGTGTTACCAGGTCGTTGTAAACTTATTTCTTGATTCAATCCTTTTCCAGTAAGAATCTCTCCTTTAATCAAAGCTTCAACTTCAGATCAGTAAGGATCAGTGTACATGGTGCAATAATACACACAAATGAGCATGGCAGCACAAGTAAAAGTGTCTGAATTCAAGTTAGACAAATACAAGACAAGTAATTGATAGCAAATACACTGTCGCACTATAAAACTAGGGATAATACCCAATTTAAACACAATAGCAGCATGAATTCTAGGTAGACAAGCACATGCGACTATCTACCATTCATATTTTTGAACTAAGACATGTAAATTCAAATTAAACCCAATTTAAACCCAATTCGAATTCAAATTAAACCCAATTCATATTTAAATTCAACTGTGATCTAGTACTCACCTCCATTGGCGACGAGAAGGATGGACAGCGGTGGATGGAGGCTTCACCGGTCAGCTGAAGGCAGCGCGAGCTGACGATAACTCATGGACTGCGGTGGATGGCTTATTGACAAAGGAAGTCGATCGAGTACCAATAATTTGGGTATTCGCTTTTCGCCATTGCAAAATAAAAAGAGGGATAATTCAACCAATAGTTTTAATGTGGCAAAACTCGATTTGCCAGAATGGAGGTATGAAGGGAAAAATTTGATATGCATTTCGTATGGTCCAAAGTCGTATCAAATGAACTGATCTCAGGCTTCGCCGATGGACGGTCAAATTAAGGGTGTTTAGAGTGGTACAGATCGCAAAATTTAGTTTGATATGGCTTTGAGCACTATCAAATTTGATACGGCTTATAGCCGAATTGTATATTCGCATCCCTGTGTGCCAAATTCGCTGATATGGTGTAGTGTTCCATAGATCCTTTAAGTCTGAAGTACGTCATTTATTCCTCCTCCAATATTCTCAACCACAAAAATCCCCAACAACATAAACATGATATGTACATGCAGTGGCGTACTTACAAAAGGACGACTGTGGGTCGCTGCCCCTATTGGATTTTTTTAAATACTTTATTTGGATGCCTTAGGCAGTTCGGTTCATAAGATGATCAAGTAGCAGCAGAAAGTTATAGGAAAACATAGTTTAAAACCTATTGTAGCATGCATATTGGGCAATAAAATCATTCAACAGACGAGAAAAAAAAAGGCAAAAAATATTTGAGTTGCCGTGGGTAGTACTGTTCATTAGCAGATCAAGTGGTAGAAGAAAATCAAAGGGAAAACTAATTTAAGCATATTGCAGCACCTCAGTTATATCCTACTTTGGTCTGCAACCAACTAGACTGCAAGATTATTTTAGTAGAAACTGTATAAACTATTTTATATTCATATTAATTTTGTTATAGCTTTCCTGATGATTGTTTCCCCTTCCAGAGCGTTTCCCTAGGGGGTTGGCTGGCTTGCCTAGCCCTGGAGTCAGCCTTGGGAATGAATACCTAGTTTGATAAAAAAGACAACACTGTTCCGCCTCCATTCAGTTAAATGTCTGCATACGCCACTATGTACATGCATACTAGATGTATACTTCTAAACTGTGTAAAAGCCTTGAATTTCATGAGCTTGGTTATTATGTATGGTTATAGTATTGAACCATCTTTTTTTAATCATACATTAAGCACCACAGAGTTGTTAGACATATGCAATTGTATATAGTGAGTTACAAGTGACATTCCATGATCAATCTTATAGTTATTAAGCACAAACGAAGCCTAACCTTAGATGTTGTCTATGAGTTCTAAGGGTGAGCATTGTTTGGTTTAAACCAAATTAACTGGCCAAACCAAATTAATTTGGTTGGTTTGGTTTGGTTCGGTTGTCATTGCTGATCGGTTGGATTTGGATTTCAATTCTAATTGAATTTAGTTATTGGTTGGATTTGGATTTAGAGAAAAGGAGTTCGGTTACACCGAAATAACCTATTCTCCTTTACCTGTACACTTGTGCTTTTTATTTATCATTATTATGCTGGCCCACTTTCATATTTTTCAAAATTTGCTGAAGAAGACGAAGCATATTTCATTCTCTCTCCTGTGTATTTGAATAAAGTGCCAAGCAGCTTTTCCATTCCACTTTCAGCTCCCTCAATTCATGTTTGTGAATTTTCATCCACTTCCCTATTTCAAATTATTTTCCATTCACGTTAAAAATTTCTCTCACCGTTCACTCGTACACTCCAATCATGATATTCACACCCACGCGACCCTCGTTTCTTAATACAATTCAAGAATCACAATTTTCCATTCCTATTCTAGGTTCTCTTCTAATTGATTCGAAATCAGTAAGTTATTGAGTATTAAATTATATACGACACCCCCTTTTAGCATTTGTCCCTTTTACCATTTTTAGGTCCGATCTATTACATGTGTTCAAAAATAATTCAGAAGGAAAAAGAGACAAATACTTTATTTCGAATAAATGTAATGGAAATCAATTTTGCAATAGTTGTTCTTGTTTACGTCTTCTTAACTTACTTGTTAATGTTTATTACATCTTGGATTTGGACATATTTACTATGGTATATATAATACATTACAATATGCTTTCTGCATGTAAATTCTACAAACACTCTAAAGAAAACCACGTCTACGATATTCGCCTTTACGTTATTCCTCGTTGATCACTGCACCAACTTAGGTTAATAGCATAATCTAAATACTGATACCAAATGCGATGCGCCATAGTCATGTCGCTCAAAATATATGTTTATCCCACTTATGTTATATAGGGTGTCTTCCATTCTCACCACAGTAACAACAGCCATATATAGTATTGTTTCAATACGTGTAAACCATGCATTATTATTTACATTTTATATCCTAAAAGTTGAGCTCCATAGTTACAAAATTTAACTTTTACTGGTTTTTTCCTTACAAGCCTGTTAATGCATGTGATCAAAAATGTGAAGACCTTCAGTATTAGTACTATGATATTTTTAAAGTCTATTGAGTATAAATTTGGGTATATTGTAATATTCTGTACGAATAAGTGTTTAGTTATAGTTGATTTTTTGGATTTAGTTGGAATTGAAGTAAGAACAGATGTGGAATGTATTTTGAATTTAGTGGGCATATATTTATTTATGGTACTGGTTTATATTCACTGTGCGGAAAACATGTTCATTATTTGCAAAGTTAATGCTCTCTTCTACTGAATGTACCATTATTGTCATGACGGAAGTTTTCAGTAGAATGTACCCTTCGTTGTGTAATTTGTTCTGTGTACAACTAACATACATTAAGTTTGTTAAACAATAACCGCCGAATAAACCGGCCGAACCGAACCAAATTAATTTGGTTTGGTTCAACTTTGGTTCTAGCTTAAATTGGTTTGGTTTGGTTAAAGTAATATTTGGTTTTTGAAATTTAGACAAAACTGAACCAAACTAACCATTTGCTCACCCCTAATGAGTTCTTATCCATATTTCAGTGTAGTAATAGAATAATCAATAAACTAGAGCCATATTGTGATTGTTGCAACCAAATTCGAGTGTGTTTCGAAAGAAAACAACTGACATCAGTTAATTGAGACAACCGATACCAAAAGCAAAAAGAGGGAAATTTGATCAATGTGCTATCGTGCCAACATAAGAAGCAGAGGCTTAGTACTGATACGAAAGGAGATAGCAGCAAGGTTGTGCCGGCACCAAAGGCAATCAATATGGTTTCACCTCCAAAAGCATATCATGTGATACCGAAGGCAGATAATAAGGGAGGACCGATTGCATATGATTTGAAACCCATAACCTAAAAGGGAAAGTATGAATGAAGAAAGGATGAAGCAGCAGGCTATCAATACCAATTTACTTGGTATCGGTACCGACACCTGGAAGCATGTTATCATGAAGTCTGAACAAAATCCAAAGATCCGCTAAAGTAAATTGAAGCCCATAAGAAAGAAGGCTACCCACACTAATTTTCTTAGTTTTAATACCGAAACAAATGAAGATAACAAGGTCATAAGAAACGAAAGCATAAAGGCAATACTCTAAAGATTCACAATCGAAACCAAAGCTTATCGCCCGAGACTAAAACAGCTCTCGAAGCAATCCATACGAACTTGCTGGTATTGATACACTATGAAGAGACGACACCAATTATATAAGCAAGTGAAGCCGATAAAAACATTTAGAAGAGGAAAGAAGGCCGAAACATGAGAGCCGACACCAAAAGCTACTAACATGGCCAACACCGACACTTAATGCTCTTGCTAATTCCGAAAGTGAGCTTCTGCTAATTATTTCCGAAAATAGGGCCATTTTGCCTATAAATATGACCCCAGGGGTCTCATTTTGGGGAACTTTTCCCATTCTCCAATCTTGTAATCTTTTTTACGTAACAAACCCTAATTTCTAAATCGAATTGGGGATTTTACTTAGAAACTTCTATGTACTCTACAAAGTGATCAGTAAAAAGAGAATCAATACTTGAGACTAATGTCATGAATTTCTTCATCACTTATGCTGCTAATTTTCTTAATGTTCCCAACGAAAAAGCTTCACGCATAAGACAAATTACCCAAAATACCCTCCTACAAGCCGTTTAGCTTTCTGACTTGCATTACACTTAGGGAACCCTTATCTTAAGGTAAATGTCGGTCTTTGAGTCTCCTAAGCATGATACTCACCCCTTGAGGGAAGAGTAACTAATCTTCGGGCTTAAGACCTTGATATCTAGGAAACGGTGAACTAACTCAAGGTTGTAAAAACTAAATAATCCCTTCACATTCCGTAGGTCCACATCCTTGATCTAATTCCGGTGTTGACGAAAAATGTCGTTAACATTTTGGTGCTAGAAGGAGGGTTTGAACCTATGACCTTGTGGTTAACCTTACCACATTCCTAACTGTGTTATTCCATCCCGGATCAGACTAAGCTTTGAAGAAGCAAGACCATGTGCAATGGGCCCCAACAAGAATCTTTCGAATCTCAAATGGCTATATCAGATATTACTTACCCGAGAGTGATGTAGGAATGAAGGTTAGAAATGGAAGCCTTGCGAATCATCAAGTAGAACAATATGATCCTGATTGTTGTAGCAATAACCCTTTCCGCATAGGACAAATCTCTATCTCTGCTCTAAGTGGATCTACAACAAGGGAACATAACCTATATTCCCACCTACAAATCCCTATCTCTGCTCTAAGTGGAACTACAACAAGGGAATATAACCTATATTCCCACCTTAGAAAAGCCATCTATGCACAGGCTAGAGAAACTATCTTTGAAAATGGAATGATAAGAGATTTTGACCATTTTACTTACAAATGGACTAAAAGAATAATACTTCAGTCTCAAGAGACGTTGAAAAGAAGTTTTGAAGACACAAGTGAAGCAATACGGATAAGTAACAAAAAAGCTAAGTTCCAACAACAAAGGGAAAGATTCAATCAAAATTACCTCGGGAATGCAACCATACTACATCAATTGAGAATATCTATTTCCTGATCAAACATGATCCAAACTTCTGGCCATCACCCAAGAAGAGACCTAAGTATGAAAGAAAGTTAGGAGGGCCTTACTACCACTGCCATATGATGAACGGGCATGAAACTAATCACCACAGAGCCCTGGAAGGGATGATTATTAAATTCTACAATCAAGGCCAGTTACAAAGATTTGTAAAAAGATGAAGCTAAATATGACAAAAATGGATCCTTCGAAACACGAAAGTCTACATAGTTGGGGTATGATCTCGCCAAAAACCTTGGAACCACCCAAAATGGTTGAAGCTATCTATGATGGTAGAAAACCCTTGTCACCGCTAAGATGGTCAAGGCAAGGCACCCCTCCGAGGGGGTAGGGTGTAAGCCTTTCTCTGCGCCAAAGTAAAAAAGGGACAGGTTGAAGCATCAAAATTGTAAACCTCCACCCCTACGACGGAGCAGTTAAAAGGGACAGGTTGAAGCATCAAAAGTGTAAACCTCCGCCCCCATGACGGAGCTTCTAAGACCCTTACTCCTGCCTGTGATGGCCTGGGTAAGGCGTCCCTTGTAGGGGATAAGTGTAAGCCTTTATCTGCATCCAAATCAGGTAGGGCCAGTTAAGGAATCGAAAACCTTTATCCGTGTCTACGATGGCCAGGTTAAGGCAATCCTTGGAAGGGTCTACTATCAATAATTGGGACGTTGACTCAAGTCTACTTCCTAAAAGCCTTCAAATGAAGATCATGGTCTTCCATCTTGCTCAGGGAGATTTCTATACCCCTACGCACAAATTATCATTTACTACAATTCACGAATTTATTTACAAAATCATTCCATGAATACAGATCATAGTCGCATCAAATGTCTTACATTCTTACGTTTATAAAATCTTGGCACCTTACCATGATTTATCAAATAAAAAGATGTCACAATAGCTAAGCCTTTCGATCTGGATCATGATTGTTTAAAGCAAATTCCCATGATTTACAACTTGTTTTGGTTTTCTCCAACTCAGCTTCTAATTCGCTGATTCGCTCAAGCAGTTTTCTTATTTCTTCATCAGAATTGGTAAAAGGAGAGACCTTCGTTTTCCTTTGCAATTAGAGAATATTCTTATCTTTCTCTTTGAGTTGATCTTCTAAAATGGATACTTGTTCGTTCAATTTCCTATTGGCTATTTTTTGAAGATAGTACGCCCTTTCTCTCCTCGAAGTAGGAGCGTCGTTAAAAATACACCTCTTGTTCATACAAAATGGACCTATGGTAGGTTCCAGCAAGCCCCAGGGTGGAGATCAATTCCAGACTTGTCTAAACAACGTCTATGAAGGCTTCGAAGTAAACCACCGCTATGCTCTCCTAAGAAAGAAAAGTCTGTTGTCAGAAATCGGTTATAAACCTTATATATAAATTCTAGAAAAATGTCCTTATCTTTGATCAATATCCAAACTAAAGTCATCAACTCCTTATTCTCCACAAGAGTTTGCTCTCTTCGAATTCACACCGCCTTTAACCATGGCTCAGCTTTGCGTTCTTTATAGAACATAAGTTTAGAAGCACTTTGTAAAGATCGTGATAATTTTGTGATAAGGCATTATAATCTTTCAATGATACTTTATGCTCTAGATGAGACAAAGTAATTTCCGTCTGCTTTCTATCTAATTCTGCCTTATATTGCGAAGCAAGCCTTTTCCTTGTCTATATAGAATTATAGTAAAATAATTATCATAAGCTCAAGAAGAAAGAAAACACTTCAAAAGAGAAAGCCATACCTAGGAAATAGAAAACTTCGGGTTTGACAGGTTGCTCCTTTTCTTTCATCTCAGAAGAGCCCCCTTCTTTGGTTAAATACTCTTTCGGATCTTGAGTAGTAGGAGCACCCGAAAAATTGGGATTTACTCCCTCCAAGCCCTGCGAGCCATTAGCAGAAGGAGGTGGACCATCACCATCTTTATTGTAATCATCACGACGAGTTCCGTCACAATGATCAAAGTCATCAACAACACCATATTCGCCATCATCATCAACAACTATATCTTCCTCTTCCCCGTCAGAGTCGTCAGGGAAGTCCTCTATAAATAAGAGATCCTCAAGCTTTGTTTTGCCTTTCACCGAAACTTTAACTCCCTGTTTGGCTAGCTGAATCCTTTCCATAACACTACTTTGGGTGTAGGGAGCAGCAGAAGGAAATTCAATATCAAGACATCTTTGGAAGTTGTCAAAAAAAGCAAGGAAGAGGGTGTCTTCATAATATTCCATAGAAACCTTTGAAAAGTGAGTTTTCATAAATTCAAAAATCCTATTCTTATCTTCATAAATTATTCTCTTCGCACCAGACATCTTACAATCTCTCTTCTTCAGTTCATCAACATGGTCGGCCACCATCTCCACTTGCTTGCTCTCGAAAACTGAAACCTAGTCAGATAGAAGATTTCTAGCTTGTCTCTCCTTTTCAAGATTTGAATCTGCTTTCTCAGGAGAGGCCTCTAGTCTCGTACACTCATCGTTGCTCTTCTCTTTTGCTACAATCAAGGATTCAACCTTAGCTTCCAGGGAAGTTTCTCTTCTTGAAGCTTAATAGTCTCAGAGGAGGTTGCAAAAGTTGCCTTTCGGAGCAAGAACGAGCTTTTAATTACCTAAAAATGGAAAAATTCAAATTAATCTTTATGTGGGATCAAAAATGACAGAGAAACTAACAGGGATAAATTTATACCAAAAGTTTTTACTTGACAAGATGACGGTAAAAGTTCCCGAAGTCCAAAGATGTGGAGAGCAGTGAAATATTGCTAGCTTCAGTGGAAGAGAGAGAGTGAGACTCACAAGTTATAACGACCCGAGGAATCTGCGACCTTGGTTATCGACATAAACTCAATGCCGACTATCCAAGAATCGGAAATACCAGATAGTTAGTAGAAAGAAGTTAGAGGGTGAGAATAGATAAGATAGAAGATTAGAATAGAAGAAGATGATGACAACAACAGAATCAAAGTAACATGAATCTCACAGCGAAACGAATAAAGTATATTATATAACATAACTTTGGAATAAAACAGTATTGTTATACAATACTATTATAAGAATACAACACTTACAACACAGCGGAAATAACAGTAGCTATATAATCCTGAAGCCTCCTGCTCCAGCTCTCCAAATATCTGTAAAATCCCGACTACTTGACTGCCCGTACAAAATTGGGTACCCAAGAGTTTAGAGAAAACAAAACAAAATAAACTCTGGGTCAGTCATGTGACTGGTGTGAGTAAACTCCAAACACTTAGTTTAACTTTTCCAAATCCTTTTCAAAAGCAATGATAATCATAAGATCGATCCGCACATAAATACGGATGGTTTTTACCTTACGATAACCCAAAATATTTCTTAAAATCAATATTTTCTGATATTATAATAATGTCTAAATCAAGTACATAGCAATCTAGTAGAACGCTTTCATCTCACGCTCTACATACATAATATACAATCAAAAACCGCGCGCTCTTATTGGATAATGGATTCCAACTATGACAAGGTATCAAACCACCTTCCGATCAGTGTACTCTAGAAGCGATACACTGGAGTTCAACAAGAATATCTTGTAACTCGGCCATACATGACCGACCATTCATTTCGCTTGAATGTTCCAAATATATTGTCACCTTACAGTTGGTATACCAACATAACCATTCCCGGGAGATACAGAATTAAAAGAAGTAACAAATATGTATACTCTCTAGATGGTGACAATATACCCTAATTGGGTGCGACCCACTTAGCCATGCCGCCTACCCGATATCTGTCATTTTCCGATTGATGAGGCTTAAGGTCATAACGTATCCTTTTACCCTTCATCTACTTTGAATGCCACATCATCATACCCGTCAAGTCACAAATTGATTTCCCCAAAAATACCATGGGTATAAGCTAAGAGAAACGAATTCCTCCGCCACCAACGTAAAATGTGTTTGAAACGATCAACTTACGCAATCTACCAGATATACTCTGTCAGACATTCGTCAATTTAAGTTGTCCTGGGACTGGACAACCCGAAGGCATATTATGTAAATCCATCTTAGGTAATTTCTACCTAGGATTTACTCAACAGCCCTTGCATAACTCTGTCTTAAATTATCTTCATCATATTTGATTCACAACGCTAATACCCTATGGAGTGGTTTTCAGATAATATATCTGATCCCGGTCTCTCCGTATTGACAACGGAAATGGTCAAAATCTTTGATAGTCGGTGATTTAACTATCAAAGGAAAACATGTGTACAAACAACGTTCGTATTCCTAGATGGAAATCTTACTGATCAATCATCATTTCATTTCCTACTTTCCCATTTATCGTTTCCATATATTCATAAATTCCTTATTTTCTAAAGTTAGAAAATATATGCTATTAACTTTGGAAAACGTTTCCATTTCTGATTCACACATCAATATCTTCCCACCTCTATCAGTCTCTAACTGTAAACTAGTAAGAGAACAACTCCTCAAGTATAAACCCCGAAGGCTGAAACCAACATCAGATCGATACCCAGAAAGCCATTCAACTCAACTAATTTCCAATCAGTTTCTAATTTTAGTAATTCCATTTAAATTCCTAATTCAAAACCCCAAATTCCTTTATAATATTTTATTTGCAAAATATTTACTTTAATCTAATTTTTCACATAGAATGTGAATAACATGTCTATATATAATCAAACAGTTTGATTTCGTATTTTAAAAACAATATCCCAAATCCAATTTATTTTCATACTTCTATTCATAGAATTTTCATATAAAACTTATTTTATACTTCTAACACTAAAGGCTCATTTAATTCCCTTTAAAAATGCTAAGTCCAAATTCCATTAAAAGCATCAGTGTTAAAACCGATTTTCACTCCTCTATATAAATTCAGATTTTTATATCCAATTTATCCAATGATAAATATTTTATTTAATTTATAAACATCGTTTATAAATTTATTTTTCCAATATATATATGTTAAAACAGATTTTTATTTAATATCTACTTTAAATCCATATCATTTATACCCGTGTGCGAAGCACGGGTATAAATCTTCCTAATGTAAAATTCTCCTTTTATAAAATTCTATTCATTTTCCAAATATTTCCTTTTTTAATTCTATTTACTTTTTAAATAAATATTCCTTTTATAATTATATTTATTTTCCTATAAATATTTCTTTTATACTTATGTTTATTTTCCTATAAATATTTCATTTATAATATCATATTTATTTCCTATAAATATCTCATTTTCAAAATACACTTTGAAAATTTTCTTTTTTACATTCCAGATTTTCTTATGGTATTTGAAATACCAATTAAACATACCAGCCTCATAATAATCAATCACATGTTTTATATCACATCATATATCGCAATATATGAAAACAAATAGTATTATAAATATTGAGGAATCCAGTTGGATCCGTACAACCTGTTTCCCTACATCCACAGATGTTAAATAATATAAATAACATCGATTTCATTTCAATATGTAATATTCTAATAATAGAATCAATATTCGATTAACGATTTATAAATACATCGTTATCTATAATTTCAACTAATAAATCAGCAATTCAACCAAACAATCAACACACAGAAATCAATCATCATTTATCAATATTAGATTATATTTATAAAAATATAAACTATTCAGAGTTAGTGATATTTACTCTATTAGACGGTCATCGTTAAATAACGATAACTGTCGGTTGATTTAGATAGAAAATTTATTTTGCTATAAATTGTAACGAGCTCCAATTCACTCCCAGTCAGTTCCATTGTGTAGCTGCCTTCCATACGATCCCAATGGATCTGACCATTCGAGATTCTGACACAGTATGCAGAAGTTATTACGTTAACAATTTTTACATACAATATAAACTAAAACTAACTTAAATTTTATTTATTTATTCTTACCATGGGCCTCACCAATTTTCCCAACGGCCCATTCAAACTGACCCGCCACTTTTATTCTCCTTCGCCGATTAAAACCTCAGCTCCAAAACTCGCGTATCCCCTTTTTCCTTAATGGCCATTCACGATTTTTCCCTCAGTTCAAACACACCCATTTGTTCACGAATCGAAAAACAAAGATCACCGCTAACTCACATGCGTGGGAGATTTTCGTTCTCCAGGCTTACTCGTATGAACCAGAACATCGCGCGAATTATTTCTGATTGAAAATCCACCAATTCTTGCTACAATGTGCGAATCTCCATGCTCACCCTGAAATCAACATCAGATTCAAGCAGCAAGGGTTCCCTCTCCTGATATCATGAACCCTAGACTCGTGGTGGAAAAGTCAACCTCCTTCAAAATTGTTCGAGCCTTATGAAACTTATACTACAGCGAAGCTCTTGATTCCAATATTGTAAATATATAGGTTTCGAATTTTTTTGTGGTATATACTATTTTTAATAAATCAATGAAATATTCTCTGTAAATTTTGTTGTATAAGGAGTAGAACTGGCGGCTTCTGTTTTTGACTTCAGAGGAAAATAATTTAGGGTTTGGGAGATGATAGTGTATATTTATAGGAGTAGAATATTAATTTTTTTATCGATTATTATATTAGCTTTTATTGAATCGTTACTTTTGTTTGTTTTTTAAAAATTCATACGATCACATACATTATCCAATTTCGACGAAAATGGACATACAGCTATAGTTCGACATTACGGACCCAGCGAAACTTGTTTCGTCAAATTCCGAGTCCGTATGCTCACACAGCATATTTTTAAAGTCAAATTATTGGGTGTTTTCACACTAAAATCCCGTACGACCACATACTGACTCCAAAAATCACAAAAATTAAAATCTAACAATAATTTAATTTTTTGGATCCAACAAAATTAGTTTCGTCGAAAACGGAGTTCGTTTGCAAAACTGGCTATTTTCTAAAGCTCTAAATAGACCAATTAAATATTAATATATTTAAAAACAATTTAATTTAATATTAATAAATTAATATTATCGTATATATTCATAATAGAATATCATACAACTCCAAAATATACCTATTTGAATTTATAACTCGACATTTCAAATCCAGATTAAATCAGTATTCAATTTATATTAAAAATCCATTTATAATATAAATGAATCGGTATAAATTATAAAGGAATTCCATTGCGACTTTTCGAAAATTTGATTTGGACATAACTCTCAATCTACACGACGAAATCTCGATTTTTCTCTTCCATTAGAAAAATATACTTCACGAGCTCCGAACGTTTCTTGTTTCACAGAAATTCGACTTAAAACAGATTCTACATACTCGTTTAAAGTTCGAACCACCAAATTATGAACTGCTACACCATTTCGAGCTCGATTTAAATTATATTATAATTATACGTACAAACTGTCGTTATTTAAATATATCCGTTAATATAATTCAATTCTAAATTGAATTAAATCTCATAAATAATCCAATTCACGCAATACTGTGAATTCAGCTAAATTCCGACTATTTTGGAAATATAATTTATTATTCTACTATTTATATTAATTAAATACTCAATATTATTTAATTAAACGCCATTTAAATATCTAAATCACTATTTAAATAATTAAAGTAATTAGTTATTATACCGTAAAAATACGGGGGCGTTACACAAGTTCATCAAAATCCCAGGTCGGCAAGGGTGGCCTTGGGGAACTGACATGTTGAGAAGATGGAGACGGGAGTAGATTATGTTCTCTCATATTTGATGCACTTGGAAGTTTTGATGTCATATGGCTACCAACAAGCTTGTTTCTAGGAGACATTTCGGGAGAAGAGCTGGTATCAAAACCATCTCAGCACTAGAAATTATGGTTCCAAGGGTTATTTGCACCTCGGTTGTAACAATAACATCTTCGAAAGAAGGGGTAGAAGTGTCATACTTTTGACTTTTAAACGATGTCTCAGCAATGGATTTAGTAAACCTTTTTCTGGCACCAGCGTCAGACTAGGCTAGAGCATCTAGAGGAGATATGTTTTCAGAGGTTGAGGTATCTGGTCAAAAAGCAGCCATATCAAGAAACAAGAATAAGAAAGCTAAGGCATAAAAATTTGGAATTTGTTTGGAAGAGAAAAAAAATTCTACATGAAGTACCCTGAAATAATGGAGACGATGCATTGAACATGTTGGAACCCAGAGATAAGCTCTTAGCACCAGAAAAGCGAATGGGTGGTTGCCCCGAAATCTTCAGCCCTGAAGGTAGAAGGTCATATCAGCAAAGTTTGTTCACAGTAAGAAAATATGACCTGCGTCCCAACCTCTCAGATGCCTTGAAAATGATGTCAACAGCCTGAACCTCCCCGTCCGATAAAGTTATTTTCTTGGAAGCAGCATCTGAGTAGAAGCAAAAGTCAAACAAATCATGGAAAGGACATAATCATTCTATAAGAATAGGAAACTCATAAAGATCAGGAAAATGGTCTGAAATACCAACAAGGGACCTAATATAAGAAAATTGGTCCTCCCAGGGCTTAGACTTAATAATATTGTCACTAATCAAAATTTTTTATTGGATTCGCACACAGGATGGACGAATCCGCTCCTTTGGAGAAACATAACAGGTGACGGATAAGATTGGAGCTGAGGGAAGCCTGACTTGACTCAAGCGCTAGAATCTCAAGGCATAAGAGGAGGGATTAGGTGTTTGGCGAAAGTTGAATTGGAGAAATTCCTAGATCACTCAGAAGCCTGGAGAGAAAGTTGGGAAAGGGAAGAAAACCCCATGCCAAATATGGATGGCAGTATATGTAAAGTATCCCTCCGATGGTTAATGGTTGATATATTGACTAGTGGCTAGAATGGCATCTATCCTAGACATTCCGAAGCTCTCAAGAATGGTGTTCACCTCATCCTGAGTATTGATGAGGGATGGTTGTGGAACGAATACTCTTTTTTCCTTAGGAGTGAAAGAGCTACCAGGCTTCAATTTTCCAGTACTTTTCTTTTCAAACATAATGCTGCCAGGTGATATTATTCCATAACAAATATTAGCACTGTATCTTAACATAAACTATCACACGTCATTCATAAGTTTGCAGTCAACATGAAAACTTGATAACATTAAAACTTGGGATGCTGAAAAAGTACATGAGTCATTAGGATCAAAATTTTGACAAAGTTCACATATATGGGAACACTTCGTATATGCTTAGAAGAAGTTTGGTATTTGGTGATGATCAAGTTTACATCCCCGACACCAAAACCAAATTGACGAAATTTTATATCAATGGAGTCAAAATATCAATAAGTACTTGGTATCGATCTAACCGTAACCAAGTGTCTGGCTATCACCATTAAAAGCCTAACTGATGCTAAATCCCGGTCCCGGTGAGATTAAAATCAAAATATTTTAATATCATAACCTCAAACTTTGCTGGCGCTGAAAATGAAAGTCGTGAATCTCGACAACACTTTCACACTATTTCGGCATAAACTAAGTCGAAAGCAAAATATACACAAATGTTGGTATCGGCAAAATCAGAACCAAAATGAATTGACAATGGTTTGACATTAAGTCCATCGGTGCTGGAAGCATAACATCATCCTTACAGTAAAAATTAACTTCCTATATGTCAGTTTTGCATTTTAGACCCTAAGGGTGTGTTAGGGGGATAAATAACATATATTATCCGCCATTACTTACCATTTAAGCCATTCTCATCAGTAAAATTCATGCCTAATGTATGGAAATCTTGATCGATTCCCTAATCAAGCTAGGAGAATGTTTTTCGAACTCTAATTTAATTGAAATAAAACACTTACAGTGAAAATCGGGTTTGAAAATCTAGAAAACTTGCCGAAATTTTGATAAACAATTATCTTGTTTAAGTGTTGTTACTTGCAGGCGAAGAAAGGATATGGGAGAAGAAAGAGTTTTATACCAAAGTACATTCTAGATCTCAGCCGCACAAACAAGATCAAACCAATGGGCAAGCTCAATTAAGGAATACCAAAAATGCGGGAGAACAAAGTGCAGTATAAAAGC
Organism: Allium sativum; assembly: GCA_030737875.1. NCBI lineage: Eukaryota > Viridiplantae > Streptophyta > Magnoliopsida > Asparagales > Amaryllidaceae > Allium > Allium sativum. The sequence continues at coordinate 55,234,994 of CM060916.1, read as the reverse complement.
TAAAGTTTGACTTGAAAAGTCAAAAATACCCCTTCATAAGGGGCAAATGTTACTACCAAATTCGACACTGAAACCAGATACCGGTGAAGGGGTATTAGAGCACTACTTTCATCAAGAGTATGTTTCGCAAGCAAATAACTGGCACCATTTAATTGAGACAGCCGATACCGAAAGAAGAAAGAGGAGAATTTGACCAATGTGATATCGGTACCAGCATAACAAGCAAAAGCTTAGTACCGATACTAAAGGAGATAGCGACAAGGTAGTGCCGATACCGAAGGCAATCAGTATGGATTCAACTCCGAAAGCATATCATGTGATACCATAGGCATATAATAAGAGAGGACCGAAAGCATATGATCCGAAACCCAGAACCAAGAAGGGAAAGTACGAAACCAAGCAAGGATGAAGCAACAGGCTATCAATACCAAGTTACTTGGTATCGGGACCGATACCCGGAACCATATTATCACAAATCTGAACCATATCCAATGATTCACTAAAGTAAATTGAAGCCCATAAGAAGAAAGGATATCCACACTAATTTGCTTAGTGTTGATATCGACACATATGAAGATACCAAGGTCATAAGAAATGGAGGCGTAAAGGCAATACTTTGAAGATTCGCAATTAAAACCAAAGCATATCGCCAAGACCGAAAACAACTCTCGAAGAAAGCCATACCAACTTGCTGGTATCAGTACATTATGAAGAGGTGGCACAAACTTTATGTGCAAGTGAAGCCGATGACACCATTTAGAAGAGGAAAGAAAACCGAAAGCTGACACTCAATGCTCTTGCTGAACCCGAAAGTGAGCTTCTGCTAATTATTATCGAAAGCGAGCCCATTTTATTTATAAATAAGACTACGGGGGTCTCGTTTTGGGGGACTTTTCCCATTATCCAATCTTGAATTATTATTTTTGTAAAGTAAACTCTAATTTCCAAATCGAACTGGGGATTTTACTTAGAAACTTCTATGTACTCTACAAAGTGACCAATAAAGAGAGAATCAATACTTGAGACTAATGTCATGAATTTCTTCATCACTTATGCTGCTAATTTTCTTAATGCTTCCCCATGAAAATGCTTTGCGCATAAGCCAAATTACCCAAAATACCTTCTGCAAGCGGTCTAGCTTTCTAACTTGCATTGCACTTAGGGTACCCTTGTCCCAAGTTAACTATTGTCTTTGAGTCTTGTAAGAGATACTAACCACTTAAGGGAAGAGTAACTAATCTTCGGATTTAAGACCTTGATATCTAGGAAACGGTGAACTAACTCAAGCTTGTTAGAACTAAATAATCCCTTTACATTCTCTAAGTCCACATCTTTAGACCTAATTCCGGTGTTGACGAAAAATATCATTAACAACGATATTTAATCCATCTTGTCTGTAGAAAATAAGAATTTTTTTGTTTCCTAGATGTATGGTCCTTAAGTTTATCTTCTTCGTCTATTGTTAATTATAAATTATCATGCTTTTCAAGTTGATTTATCCTCTATCAACAATTATACATAACAAAAACTTACAGAAAATAGTATTAAGTCAAATATGATGTTATGGTATTTAGTCACACACTGTCAAATTTTGGTGGAAAGTTCTGCTGAAATAGCAATTTGTTTTCACTAACATGAATAACTATATCTGATTGTTGTAATGCAATATATTATCAGCTTAGTTTAGCCTAGCTATGTAGTATATTTCTTAGATGATTTTTGTACAAGTGCTCATTATTGATTATTTTTTTGATCTATAAGTACAAAAGTTTTTCTAAAGAAATAATCATATGCAACAATGAATAAGTAACTGCCTTTAATCATCATCCATACTATAACGCTTTACTAGCACTCCTATGAAATTTATGTACGGTTATGGATTTTATGTAAGGTTGTGAATTTAGCTACATGTACATAAGTTATGTAAGCTTCTCTATGTATGATTATGGATTTTATTTTTACTTTTTTTTCCTTTAAACTATCACATCTAAATGATTATGGATTTATGTGAACGTGGTTGCTTTGTTTAAATATTTTCTAATGAAGTTTTTGTATATCATATTTCATTATGTGATTGGTGTGTGTTTCGATTATGAATGTGATAACTATGCAAGTGATTGTTGGTTTCACATGCAAATATGTTAATTATTTATAATACGTCTGACGAGCGGCATAAAGTTGAAACTAAATGAGCCACCATAGCAAGGGAAATCTGCGTAAAAATTCAATAGTTTCCGATAGTGTAATAACAGGTTTAGAAAAAATAATATGCAAAAAGTGAACGGTACAATGTATATATGGTGGTAGGCCAAAAACACTACAAAATGTACAGGCAAATTAAAAAACAAATACAGATAACGCCGGTGAACTAGTTTAGTCAGTATATTGATATCCCAAATATGATACACTTGACAAATTATATTTAAGTATAAATGTTTTTCTTTGATAATATACTTCTGTTTAGGGACTCTTTCGTAACACTTGGGAAACCGAGGAGAGCATAAGAAAGTCGTATCCAGAGCTCTTTACCTGGTAAGATTTTGATCGCGATATAGTAATTCCCTTGTAAGTAAACCGCATGTTAGGACAGGCTTGTTGTGTTTATTACGTATGTTTCATTGTTTGTAAATAGTTGATAGGCATGCAGACACTATTGTTTGTTTTTCTTGGTTAAAGAATTTGGGGGGCGAAATTTCTTAAGGGAGGGGAGAGTGTTACGACTCGCATTCCATGTAACGGAGGATCGTAGAATATTTATTTTATTTTCATACGAAGTCATATAGTCATGTAACTTGGGGAAATGACTATTGGGGCCATTTCCCACATTCACGATTTTTGCCGGATTCAAATGACTGTTTTACCCCTGGAGAATCTTGTTTCGCCTATAACTTTTGATTAGTAAGGATTTTTGATTTGAAACCACTTCCATTGGATTCGGATGATGGTTTTCCGTTCCGTAGAGTGGTCACATTAATCAAACGGACTTAACGTTTTGGGAGATATGGCTGAAATAAGATTTAAAAGATGAAAAAACAGCCTAATTAGGCTTAATTAAGTGATTAGCAACTAGGCCCATAACCCATTTCGAGATTATGGTTATGGGAGGGATGAAAGGAGTTGGAGAATCATCTCCTTTCATTTTTCTAGCCGCCACAAACATTTATCTAACCCTAATCATGGCTTCCATCTTCCAAATCTTTCTCTAATCACTTTCGAATCACTAATTGATCAAATCTACATCAATTCAAGTCGGATTAACATCAAACTAGAGTTATAACTACTGCACCACATTGGAATCTGAGCCAAATCAGTAAAAGTTTCAGATCTATCATTTATTATTGGCTAAGGTGAGTGATTTACATGTTTATACACTAATTAGTGCTAATTAGTGGTGATTAGTGATAATTAGCGAAATTATACATCCAAAAATTATGGAAAAATATGCATAAATTATAAAGTCATATTTTATGTCATATATATAAATTTGGGTTAATTTGGATTAAGTTTGTTGATCCTAGAATTTAGGGGATTAAAGGGAAAATCATGGATTTTGGTATGTTTGATCTAAAATAGCCTATGTGATTGATGTTTTGATCTTTTTGATTGAACCTATATGTTGTTACTGTTGTTTGGTATGTTTTATGACTGCATAGGAAAGTTAGAATGGTTGAAAATGCTGTCATTTGGTGAAATTAACTTGCTGGAAAATTGTTAAGTGGTGCGGTTCGTCACTATGGCAAGTGAACCACCTCGTGGACCCGATCCCGGTGGAATACCATGAACCGACCCAATGGAGTACCACGACCTGACCCGATGGAGCATCCATGATCCGACCCCAGTGGAGTACCACGACCCGATCCCGGTGGAGTACCACGACCCGACCCGGTGGAGCATCCACGACCCGACCCCATTGGAGTACCACGACCCGACCCTAATGGAGGACCACGACCCGAACCGAGATGATGACTGTAAACTGAGACATGATGGTGACCTCGAACTGAATCGGATTTGAACTTCTACCATGCGATGACGATCGCGAACTCTTCTGGAGATCAACTCCAATCCGACCAAAACCCGAGATGCAAAGGAAGTCCAAATGAGAAGTTATTGCTCAGGATCCAGATGGGAACCAACGAGTTAACTTCTAAAGTTGGGCTTTACTGCGGGATGTGTGCAAAGGGGTTATCGATATCTATAACTTTGGTTCACCATTGAGATAGGGGGCATGTAGACGAACCAGAGCCAGGGCAGTATGGATTGGTTGGCCCATATCCTAGATCCAGGGCAGTATGGACTGGGTAGGGTTATTGACTATAGGCCAGAGCGGTATGGTCATAGCAATAGTTGTACGGAGTCCAGTGCGGTATGGACCCATCATAAGCCCAAATGGTTCTGGTGATCAAAGCGGTGGATATCGTATGCTTTACGCACTGAGTGAGAGATGTGGGGATGATTGCTATGTTTGATGTTTTCTATCACCATGACAGGCACACTTCCATTTTACAGTCTATGTTAGTGTTTTTACCTTAGAGTATTGTACATCTTGTTGTGCTAATTTTTTAGTTGCAGCTCCAGGTCAGGTATGACTATTTATACATGTTATTTCTTTATTTTGTGATATATATTTGCTATCGCTCACACAAGACTTTCATCTGACACAGAGTTTTATGTCTCTTCATATTATTCTGGGTGCTCCTAAGAGAGCAGACTAGAGGCAGGTTAGGTGGTTATGTCCGAATAGTTGTCCGGAGACGAGCTGGAGGCTTCCACGTACTATATATATTTTTTCCTATGATGTTGTTGGTCTCTAATTTAGGCATTAGTAGTGTACCTCTTATTTCCTTTTAGGGACAGTATTTTAAATTGTAATAATTGGATATGAAGCTGTATTTTGGATTCCGCTACTCTGATGGATATGGTTTAGTTTTCAGCTTATATATTGTCTCCCCTATTTTATATCAAGTAATGTTATTATTATATTTTATTCCATGCGCTGTGAGATATAATACAGGGTCCATAGGTGATTCATCGTTTCAACCCTTTTTACGATCGTCCTGTGCTAGTCGAACATTGGTACAGGGCAATTCGGGGAAATGTCTGAATGGTACAGGGCGGTACACTAAACACTTTATTATCATATATTCTTTTTTTTTATCTTCATACTTAAATATCGGGTGGTAATCTGTGGTGCTGCCTATCTCAGTTAGTATTTGTGTGCTACAAATCTGTAAATGTCCAAGGTCCAAATCATGCAACCTAAGTTTTGATCTTGTGACCTCAAACCTAAATACGAGCACGTTAACAATGAGACGCGGTCTTGAACTTGTCCTAGTGTTATTCGTATGTGATATAAGTGAGTAAGATATGCGTGTATGTACATGTATGTATTCCCATACATACATAATGTGCAAATATAAATCACGAATAACACACCTTTTTTGCAACATCCATCAAAGTCCTTAATTTTCATTACAATATTATTTTTCAACACTAGTATAAACTGTTAGAGATTGCGTAAAGGATCATTAAGGCAAAAAAAATCTAGAGGGGAGGGGGGGTGGTGAATAGTGTTTTTGAGAATTTAAACAAAATCTAAAACTTATGTGATAAACTATATGAATCAAAAACCACAAAAACAATCACAGACACAAAATCAAAAAAAGATGCAAAATAAACAGAAATAAAAATGCAAAAAAGGATAGAACACACCGGATTTTATACTGGTTTGGATTTCTCCTACGACCAGTCCCGCACAACGTTGGATTACGCAAAATTTTATTACTATATCAATAGTCAAGTACACCCCTTGATTTCACGGGTACAAGGATAACACCTGTAACAACCCGCATTCTACGCATCGGAGGATCGTAGAATATTTATTTCTTTCTCATATGAGGTCGTATGGTCATGTAGAGTTGGGAAACGACTACTGAGTTCATTTCCCAAGTTCATGATTTTTGCCGATTTTTAAATGACCATTTTACCCCTAGCTGATCTTGTTTCGGCCATAACTTTTGATTGGAAAGTAGTTTTGACCTGAAACCATCTCCATTAGATTTGTTTGATGGTTTACCTTTCCGTAGAGTGGTCATAATAGCAAAACGGACTTACCGTTTGGGAGATATGGCTGAAATAAGGTTTGGAAGGTGAAAAACTGCTTAACCGGGCCAAATAGGGTGATTAGTGAACGGGCCCATAACCCATTTCGGGATTAGGGTTATGAGGAGGCTGAAAAGAGTTAGGATTTCATTCCATTTCAGTTTTCTAGCCTCCACTTACCTCTTAGAAACCCTAAAAATGGCCTTCAACCTCTAAATCACCTCCAAATCACTTTCTAACCAAGGATTAAACTTAGAAACATCAAATCAAGGGAGATCTTCATCAAATCAAGATTAGGGCTGCTGTTTAGCATTGGTATTCGCGCCATATCAGAGATTTATTTCAGATCTAAGGTTTATTTGTGGCTAAGGTGAGTGATTTGCATAGTCCCTCACTAATTATGGTTAATTAAGGGTAATTAGTGATGATTAGCGAATTTATACACTAATAAAATCTGGAAAAATATTCAGAAATTCTTAAATGATGTTTTAAACCTCTGTTAGAAATTTGGGTTAATTTGATTAAGTTTTACTAATCATATCACTGGTTTTGCTTAAACATGCTTAAGGGAAAAATATGGGGTTTTGGCTATGTTTGATCCACTTTAACCTATCATATTGATGTTTTGGTGTTTGAGGTCACTTCTACTTGTTGCTATGACTGTATGATATGCTTTGTGATTGATTAGAATAGATAGAATGGTCGAAAACGCCATCGAGTGTCGTAAACAGTCGCTGGAAAGAAGTGCAGGATTTTGGCCGATCCGGATCGGATCGGAGAAAAGAGCCCGAACCGAACCGCCCACCAATTTGTTGTATCCACGAGGCGATCTGGACCCAAATCCCGACCCGACCTGCCCTTGTGTGCCACTCCGACCTGAACCAATACACTATGGAGAAGATCGAGAGGCTCGACCCGATCTGGAGTGCTTGGGGAGAAGGATTCGAACCGATGGGAGGAAGTCATCCGATCCGAACCGATGGGGGAGGTCATCTGATCCGAACCGATGGGGGAAAGTTATACGATCCGAATCGATATGAAGAGGGTACTACGAACTGAGATGAACTCGAGCCTATATGATGATCATGAGCTGAATGAAAACCGATCCGGTGATGACCAATAACCCGAGATGCAAAGGTAGTCCAAATGGAAGTTAGAGCTCAGGATCCAGTAGGGAACCAATGAGTTCACTTCATGGTTGGGCTTTGCTGCAGGACGTGTGCTAAGGAGTTGTCGACGTTCATAACTTCGATTCACCACTGAAAAGGAATGACGGGCTACGTATCAGTGCAGTAGAGTCATCATGACTCGAGGGGCAAAGTGATCGTAGTAAGACTATGAGCCAGTGCAGTGGAGTCGTTGCGACTCCATGGGGCAGAGTGGACATAGTAAAGGATTAATAAGGCTATTAGCCAGTGCAGTGGGGTGTATACGACTCCATGGGGAAAAGTGGACATAGCGAAGGATTAGTGGCTATGGATCAGTGCAGTGAAGCCGTTGTGACTTCATGGGGCAGAGTGATCATAGCAAAGTATTGGGTGGTCGAAGTGGTGGATATCGTATGCTTTACGCACTGAGTGAGAGATGTGAGGATGGTTGCTATACTTGATTGTTTGCCATCACTATGACATGCACACCCCCACCCCCGTTATCTTTACACCATTTGTTTAGTGGCACCTCAGAGTGTTGTACAGTATGTAGTGCTAACTCTTTGGTTGCAGGTCCAGGTTCAGGTATGGTTTAGTATACCTATTATTGTTCTGTTTAGCTGCTTATCGCGCACACCAGACTTTTGTCTGACCCAGAGTTTTATGTTTCTTCTTATTACTCTGGGTGCCCCAAAACGAGCGGACTAGAGGCAGGTTAGCTGGTGATGCACGAGTAGCTGATCCGGAGGCGAGCGGGAGGCTTCCACGTATGATATATAGATATTCTCCCTATGTCGTTGGTGGTCACTACTTGGGCATTAGTAGTGTACCTCCCTTATCCTGCTTTTACCTTTAGAGACAGTTTGAAAAGTTGTAATAATGATAATATGGAACATAAGATGTATTTGGATTTTCCGCTCCTATGATAGTTTGTTTTCAGCTTATGCACTGTCTCACCTGTTTTATGCCAAGTATGTTGTTATTATATTTTGTTTTATGCGCAGTGAGACATTCTACAGGTTCCTTGTTGATTCTTCGTCTTCTTTCTTTCCTTCTGACGACCGTTCCGTGCTAACTGGACATGTGTACAACGCACTTTTGGAGTAAATGCCGGTTGGTGCGGGGCGGGCCGTCACAACACCGCTCCTGTTCCTTGATTTCGCAGCAACTAGGAAAATACCAACTCCGTTCCTTGATTTCATGCCTACAAGGAAAACACCGACTCCGTTCCCTGATTTCACAACTACAAGGAAAACACCGTTTCCCAAACACTTCTCAAACAATTACAAACAGCCCTATAACTCTTCAATAGCACTTGATTCAAGGAGTAATGAGTAGAGAGTGTAGAAAAAAGAAGATTAGTGAAAATAGAATTGAGTTTGGCAGAGTACATGTGTAGGAATCATAAAAATGATAAGAAATAATGGTGTAATGAAAGAGAGTGAAAGTGGAGAAGAAGGAGTGATTAAAAAAAATCGAAATCAAGCCCTTTTTATAGTGTGTGAAAGGTTGCAACGCTCATGAATTGTCACAAATAGTGAAAAGACACTTCCTTTCAGGATTGAAAAAATGATAGTTATATGTCGACATGATGTTTTCTTTATGTCGACATATACCTAGTAGAATTTTGATTTTTGAACATTTTCAAAGTGTTTTGATGTAAATATAATTTTGGAAATTCTTGACTTAAAATATAATGTTATGAATTAGTATTATAAAGTAGGAAATCATATGAAAACATAAATATAAACTATATGAACATACTTATAAAATTATAAAGTTTAAAACTATATAAATATAAAATGTAGAAATATATAAAACCTATGAACCTTGAGTTTGAAAGCAAAATTAAAGTGAGAAGGAAAAAATAGAAAAATAGAATAGAGAGGGTTGAAGATAGAATTTGAAAACAGAATTTGAAATTTGAAATTTGAAATTGAACCTGGAATGCTATTTAGAGTCTTACATAATCTAGACTCTATATGTAACGCCCCACCCCGAGACCCACATTAACAAAGAGGATTACATAGTAATTCTGTCTGCCAATGCGGGGAATAGGGTTGGTTAGGGGCGACCAACTATAACCTTGTCTCAACTTTCTACTGAATACACCGATAAATGCTATAAAAAAATTTCAAGTGAATCGATGCATTCAATAAATACTTGATACTAAGCCATATGTGGCTAGGGATTGATTAGAACAATACACTATAACGACATCATAGAACTATACAAATACATACATATATATACACACAAATATGTACATGCATACATATACAATGATACATCTCAATACAATACGAATAATATATCAGAGTGGTATGATGACCACTCAATATACGAAAAGTAAAGACTCAAAACTCGATAATATGCCATGAGAATGTGAAAAATCCCAAAGAGATGACTCAATCTTAAATGATAGCACCGAGAACCAACTAAGAGCAGGAGAAGGGCTAAACTTGAAACAAACTCAGTCTGATCTGAGTGGAAACACACGGGTCAGGTAGGCTAGAACTTATCATTAGTAAAGGTAATGATAATACGAGTTAAGGGAAAGACCGCTCCTTGATTACTAATGGGATGGTATAAGTCATCAAGTATCTCTAGAGTGGTATATCAATGATTCACCATGATTGCATAAAAGAATGCAATATATCTTATTTAGATATGATTCATCTAATTATAATATAACTAAATGGAATGAGTAAAGGTGTGAACCACAAAGGGAGTTTTCGTAAGATAATCCAAACTTCATGAACATAATAAAACTCAAATTAGGCTATTTACATTTATAAGCAAAACAGATCACCACATAAGGTTGAGCGATTGAAAGATGTGATATCCTCCTATATAAAGAATATCATGCCACACAAGTACAATTCCTTATGAAAAGAAATGATATCTCATTATCATAACAATAAGAGATGGCTAAGTTATGACTACGCTCAAGTGATAAAAACAATGCTTAAGCATAGAATATCTACAAATTAGGTCATGAAGGTAAAACTCAATTAATCATTGTCTTTGCCTCATACCATCAGCAGTGTAAATTAAACATCGATTAAAAACTTCTAAAGAACCACTTGTTTCCATAAAGGAGGATAACAATATAACCATGCACCATACCTACATATTCGTTAAATTAAGGATAAACAACTGTAAATATGCCTCGTCTCATCGGCATATATTAAATTCCAACACAATTCAATATATCATAAAACTTATATAATAAAAACCTCTTAACTGTTATACCTCGTCTCATTGGTATAAATATAAATACATCTCAAATCCATTACTCAAACTCATCACAAAAGAATTACCATTATATATACCTCATTTCACTGGTATAATAAAAAAATGTCACAAATCTAACTTGATTGCACCCAAAAAGGGTTCAAAACGTTATAATCGAAATCACCATGAAAAAATAATATATCTCAGCCCTTTTCATACTCAAGGCCTGATTTGAACATCATTATTAAAAAGGTGAATTCAAAACATCAAAATATCATAGAAAATTGCATGTGCTTAACTTCTTGACTAGTACTAAATTTTTGGTACCATGCATCGTGATGACTTGGGGTCACATAACATCATAACATCGTGATCATCGTGATTGACTATAGTCGGAAACATCTTGATGACACCCAGTCACAAAAACCCGAGTAGTAACATCGTGATGATTGGAGTAGAGTAATACCATCGTTCACATCGTGATGAATCCACTCGAGTATTAGGTCTATAGTACTAGTGACATCTTGAATGTGTCTCAACCTCTTGGTTAAGAACCCGTAAGGCGTCAACGTATGTCCCATAACATACGTTTACACCTAATGGTTTACTAACCTTTAGTCGATACCACACTAGAAAACATCATAAAGCATCATCAAATATGCACCGCCTCATCTCATCAGCGAGTGTAAAGATACCAAACTCATCTCATCTTTCTCTCTTTCAGACGAGTACTAAGTGGCAATCTAACTTCTCTCATTTTATCGACAAGTAAAAATCCATCATAAACATCATGAATTTATAAATATCAAAACATCATGAATTCATCATAGAATAACTTTCTTCGTATCATTGGCAAGTTTACATAGCATCGTGGTTGGTTCATCATCGAGCATACTTCACTTGAGTAGTTCTAGAACTAATGGCCTTCGCCAAAACTTGGCAACATCTCAAAACATCGCATCAAAAGGGTTTCGATCGTACAAGTCCGATACTAAGCGATAAAGTAATAATACGTGTCCCATACCATGTATTTTTAGAATAAACTAAAATATATTTTAGATAATTTTATATAGAAAATAGGACTTTTAAATGATTTTAACAAACATATATATATAAGTTTTAAAAAGAAAAACCCTTATTTTAGTAGATTATCAATTTATAAAATACTAAATAATTTGATTAAAAATCTTTTAAAATAACTTAAAAACATTTATTTTCCATACCATTGTTTTTAATAATTCACTAAAATTAACTAGAATGAAAACCATTCAAAATCTTCAAGATTACTCAGTATCGATATTAACCAATACTTAAATTTAAATGAGAGTTAAATCAAATTTAAATCACTTATTTCTTCAAATCTGAACTAATCCATCGACGGGCATCATTACAATCTAATAACATCAAGTTTCATCAAAAGAATGCAACCGGAATTGTCGAAACGACAAAATATCATTAAAATCTGAAAATTAAACACAATACAAATTTCAGCCCTATTGTAAAGAATTTAGATATTAACATAACAAACTTCAAAATCTGAAATATTTATCAAATGAAGATGTTCTACTAAATTTAAGCTTTCCAACGATATAAAGATCATCAAAATCGGACTTAGTATAAAGGAGATACGATGAATACAATTCTTAGATTTTAAAATTCACTATAGCTGTCGTTTATTCTTAGGACAGCGGCGAAGAAGTAAGATTTCGACTACCTTGACTTCAAGATCTGGTAAAATGAATAAAAGGAAAATTGTATCTTAGTTTTTAAGGTTTCCGAATTGACCAAGATGATCGAATTCCAATCAAAAACGAGAATGATATAGCAAAAACAATCTCAGATTCAAACTCAGAAAATTCTGTCAAAGACAGAATTGTACTTTTTATTCAAACCAGATTCAGGACATTCAAGCGGTAGAATATCAAAATATAATCTGAAGAGAAATCGTTCCTTATTGAATCAGCTTTCCAACAAATCTTTTTTGACCCAAATCGGATAATAACCGAAGAAGTTATGCTAATTTTACTACAGCTCATTTTCAAAAAAAAAAAAAAAAAAAAAAAAAAAAAAAAAGAGAGATTCAAAGAACTCAAACAAAAACAACTACGGGATTTCATCAAATGAAATTAAAATTGACAAAAGCTAGCTTATTATAAGCGTTTTTTCTTACCTGTTGTTCCTAGCAGTGATAAAGCAATTTGTGGCAGCAAACTTGGAAGTTTTGGCAGTAAATAATGGCTTTGGAGTGCTCAAATATTGAAAAAAGCCTTTTTTTTACCTGTAAAAACCATTACAGTATTATGCAAGCAAAATTGTTCAATTTACAGCAAAATTTTAACAAATAGGAGAAAGGATGGATTATATTCGAGTTTTAGAAAGAGTTACCTGCTAGAGAAGATGTGTAGTAACAATTTTCAACAATTTGAAGAGGTTTGGGTGGACTGGAGGCTAGGGTTGAGTTTTACAGTAGATTTTCCTATGTTTTCTTTCTGTTGAGAGGTTTTAGGTAAGGAGGTAAAAGAAATCACGTATTGCGATATCTTTCCATACTTTTCTTCCTCCTAATGACTAATTAAGGGCCCAATCTAGGTAATTAGCCCACAATTAAGTAATTAGGTCATTACACAAGCTTTTAGGCCATTTAACACAAGTTTAAGCCTATGTTAACATAGTTAAGCAATGTTCATACCATTTCTTAACACAAAAACCATGCTGTAACACTAAACATAAACAAAAATAGTTTTAATACTCATAAATCATTTCAAAGTTTTTTTTTAACCACAATTTACATTTTACTTCAAATTGTACATTTTATACAAAATATGAACATTTTGACATGAACTTATCTAAATTTGTATGACTTAGGCATTAAATATTTCAATGACTATATTTTAATACACAAATCACTCAATTGACCCAAAATTTATATTTTCTACATTTAATAATATTTTGCACCTAATTTTATATTTTGTATTTTACTCATATGTCAATTTCTTAAAATCTCACATAATACTCAAAACTTGTCATTAAATGCATAAAACCAAAATTGCTTAAACACAAATTTCCAAACATATTATTTTAACAAGATTTTACTCAATCTTATAACTTAAGCCTTTATTTCCAAATCATAAATTGCTAAACTTCCATATAAATTAATTTGTAAGGATAAAGTTTATTCCTAACACATAGTATTAGAAATAAATCTTGGATCCTACAAAAATAAATTTATTTCCATCTCAACATTCAAACTCTTCCGTAATAATCACCAATATATACCAAAATTCACCAACTCTTATTTAATTATTGCCAAGCCTCAATTTAATCACTTCTAAATGATTAAATCCACATATTCCTAATCAAACCACAAAACCCAACTTTTAATGTTAACACGATTAATTAATTATTGCAGGTAACCACTAAAACTCGGGTTGTTACAGACTTCCCCCCTTAATAAGATTACGTCCTCGCAATTTATAGAGAAAAGTTTGTTCTTAACATCTTAATTTCATCATTCGAAGGAAAGCCAAAAAAACATGAAATCGAAATTTCTTCATCTCTCATTCAAGGTGAAGGAAAATAAGAAGATAATTGTTTGGTAATTTCATAAATTTCCCTGAACATTTATGTAGAATAAGCGGTTTATGGGAAGTTTCCAAGTGACTTCTCAAAATTTTGAAGGTGCCTCACCATCGGAAGTGAACATAAAGGTAAAAATACCTCTCAATATCAATATAAAAAGAAAGGTTCCTCAAAATTCCTTGAATGAGGATGAGATTTTAGCCAATTTCACCAAAAACTCAAGACATCAAGAGATCAACAATGCAAAATTTTCATATTCCACAACAGAAAAACCACTATAATGAAAGAAGAACCTTAAGAAGGACAGAGAACATCAAAAGAAGTTGGTTTCTTCATAATTCGCCAACCTCAACGACCGCAAAAATGCAAGTCGTTAAATTATTACACAAGGGCAACAGAAGATCAAGGAATCAAGATACCCTACATATATGAGTATGAACTCAAATGTCTTATAATTCAAAATACATTACTTAGAAAAATAATATCTCAATTTTTCTTTACTAGAAAATTTGTTAATCTTTTAACGTAAATTCTTAATTTAGAAGTAAAATTAACTTTATAAATTCTTACTCTACACAATTAATTGTTCAAACACTTCTTTTAAGTTTATTCAAAAAATAGGATTTGGAAATTTTATTCTAGAATTTCTAAAGATATCACAAAAGTCACTCAATAAATTTTTAGATCAATCCTTAATGATACAAAATATCCCACTATAATCTTATTAAATTTTACTTATCATGTCTGATTGTCTCATCTTAGTATTTAGAAAATCCTATCGATAACATTGATTAGGCGTATCAATTAAAATCATTAAACACTCAATGGACAACCCAACACGAAGAAAAATCATCTTCTATATAAAATATATATCCATATAGACCTCATTTCATTTCTTATCTGAAAATAAAATTTCAATCCTGTTTTAATAATTCTTTACTTTAATAGATTTAAAAAACTCAATTTAGATTCAACTCAAAAATTCAGAATCATAGAACGAAGTCATCAAGATATTCATGGAATACTCGATTCAAAGACTGGTAGAATAAACTAAAATGTTCATCATTCGCCACAGTACAACGAATTAGGTAGGAGAATCACTCGAGTAAGAGGAATTGTTAAGACCCTGTTATTCCCGGTAACTCATAGTCTATGGAATTCATCGGAACGTCAAGTTAGAATAACAGTCCAATACTTCTAATTAATTGAAAGAAGTCTACGAGTCATAGAATAAAAGTTAGGCATCGACTTAAGAGAAAAATGGACCCAAACACCACATTCAATCATCCAAATGGTGACAAACACAAATGTACTCAAACAACAAAGTCATCAAGATAGAAACTCGAGATATACCATCATTATCTCGACACCAAAAGGTTAGTTCAAGAATTTTAGAATTATAATATTATTATTTTCCTCTCGAGAATAGGAACAAAAATCTAAAGAATTGGATATCAGAAAGTAATATAATATAGAACATCAAAGGAGGTGTAACAACACCTAAGCCACTCATCTCAAACATTGAATATTATAGAAAGGATTCTAAATAGAATCCATGAAAAGACGGATCATAAGGAATAAACCCCATGATCCTCAAATATCAAATCGAATATAGCGGATTCTCTTAATCAAATTCGCAATCCTCAAGGACACGTCAAGATAGAACATCAAAGATCATTCATAACTTCGTCGATATGGATGAGTGAAAGGACTCGAATGGAATAATTCCAAGGAATTATTCTTTAGATAAGATATCATCGAATTAATTTGGAATACTATGGAATACATATATTCCTTGACATATCCCAAATTATCTTCCCAACGAATAAAAGAAGGATAGAAGCTCGAAGATAAAGGGTAAGTAACACTCATACTATATTTGGATGTATCATTATATATGTTTTTGTTTTGTGTTTCTTGTATTTTGTTCAGAAAACCCCGCTCTGATACCAAATTGTAGCGCTCCACCCCGAGACCCACATTAACAAAGAGGATTACATAGTAATTATGTCTGGCAATGCGGAGAATAGGGCGACCAACTATAACCTTGTCTCAACTTTCTACAGAATACGCAGACAAATACTATAATTTTTTTTTCAAGTGGATCGATGCATTCAATAAATACTTGAGACTAAGCCATAGATGGCTATGGATCTATCAGAACAATACACTATAATGACATCACAAAACAGTATAGATACATACATATACATATATATATACACATATATATATGTACATGCATACATACATAATGATACATCTCAATACTATACAAATAATATATCAAAGTTGTAACAACCCGGAAATCTGGGCCAATTTAAATTTTTTAAATTGGCTATTTTAGTGGATTTTAAATATTTAAAATAAATATTTTAAATAATAGCGACGGAAAGTGTTTGTATCGATGTTTGAAAATGAATATAATTATTTCTAATTATAAACAAGGCCTGAAATGGCGCGGTAGTTTCAAAATTTGAATTCAAACTTTGACTGTCTGTACTGGGAGCAAAAAAAAAGGGATTTTAGTTAAACCAAAAATATTTAAATCTGTTAGTGAATATCTTTCTAGCGAATCTGAAAAATCGAAGTTTCGTAGCGGGAAGCAAAAGTTATGGCCAAATGAATTTTCAGAAAGGTTGCTATAGAGTTTATATAGCCCGTGAAAATGGCCATTTTGCAAACGACCTCAAAATTCGACGAAACCACTTTTGTTGGATTCGGGATGTCAAATTATTGCTATATTTCAAATTTCATAATTTTTGAAGCTAGTATGTGAGCGTGACAAAGGAAAATGTGTTTGGTCGATTTCTATTAAATTGGATCGACCAGAAAAGGGCCATTTTTCAAACGGTCTCAGAATTTGACGAAATTAATTTTGTTAGGACCGTATCATCAATACGAAGCTAGAAAATATTTTTTGGGGATTTTTAGAGTTAGTATGTGGCCTCTGTAAATTGAAATGTGCATTCAAATTGAACATATATTGATTTAAATGTTAATTTAGATGAAAACTGATCGAAACGATGGAATTGGCTTATGGGGCATATCCCATTGTGTTCGGAATGGGGGTAATTAGCTAGGGGCGACAGTCGTTGGGTTTGGTTTGGAGTTAGGATTGATAAACATGCATTTTTGGAATTAATAAATTATTAAATATATATATGTATATATATATATAAATATATATATATGTGTATATATATATATATATATATATATAAAAGGAGCCACTCACTCTCTCTCCCTCATTAAGAACCCGCCGGCCTTAATTCCTTTATGGCTGCGATGCTCCTAATTTGGTCACTCATTTTCTCTCAAAACAATATGAATTAGATAATGATTTTGAAGGGGAAATCGAAGAACAGTCTGAGATCTAGTAAGTGAATGGTAGTGATCGGAGATGGTTGTCTGAAGTGATGGGATTTTAGCTCCAAAGCCACGCCGATCGTGGGTGTTTTCTGGCACATACGGGCGGGCGAGTTGACCGCGCCGCTGGCCAGGGGGAGGCGCCGCCACCGCGGATCGTGTAGTCAGTGTTGATCGGGGTCTCGATGGCCCTA
Source organism: Allium sativum (assembly GCA_030737875.1). Classification (NCBI taxonomy): domain Eukaryota; kingdom Viridiplantae; phylum Streptophyta; class Magnoliopsida; order Asparagales; family Amaryllidaceae; genus Allium; species Allium sativum. The sequence goes on along the minus strand of CM060916.1, from coordinate 55,217,368 downwards.
GGAGGTGCGGTGGTTGGCTTTTCAATACGAGGTTGGGTTCGAATGTGTCAACTGTAGAAGATGATGGAAGACATAAGGAAGGGCGGCCCATTTTGGTTAAGTGTTTAACTAGGGTTTAATTAAAATTAATTATATGTTAATTGCTTAATTAATGTAACTAAGGTTTTAAACCCCTATATCTTATACAAATGAAATCAGAATTGAACGATTCAAAGTTCATTGGACTCGTGGGGAAGAGAGCTACACTTTAGAACTAACCAGGACGGATTCTGAGCCAGTTACAGTTTCTAGAAAATTTCAATGCAAACGGTTCTGAAATCATCAGTTAAAGAACAGACGGAGTGGATCCCAAAGTGAGAATTCTCTCACTATAATTTTCTGTATTATTATTTATTTCATAACTGCATATATGAGCTGTTCCCCGTCGTCCACAGACCATGGACGACTTGTTTGTTAGGTTGTATTCTGTGTGAAAATTGATCGTGATGTGTAAGGAATTATATATATTAGAAGTGTATGAAATATATATACGATGTGAAATAAAATATATATATATATATATGAGATGAAAATATATATATATATATATGTGTTGGATAAAATATATACGATGTCAAATGAAAATATTATATATATGAAAAGTGAAAAGATAATATATATGAAAGTAAAAATATTATATATATGAAAGTGAAAACATTGTATATATGAAAAGTGAAAATATCGTATATATTGAAGGTGAAAATATCGTATATATATGAAAAGTAAAAATATCGTATATATGAAAAGTGAAAATATTATATATATGAAAGGTGGAAATAATATATATATATATATATATGAAATGAAAACGATATATATATGAAATGTGAAAACGATATATATATGAAATGAAAACGATATATATATGAAATGAAAACGATATATATATGAAATGAAAACGATATATATATATATGAAATGTGAAAACGATTTGATTGTTAAAAATATATTTTTTAACATATATATACGCTGTATAAAATTTTCGTGTATACGGAATATTCAATTTTGATTAGAAATTGAATATGAAGTTGGAATCATTTCGAAAACGAATTTAAAACGATTTATAAAATACGTTTTAAAAAGGAAATCGACGAAATATATATTATATATATGATATATATAATATAATGGCCTGAATAGAACGCGCCGCGATAGTTCGTGAATTTCGACCATTGACTTCGAATGGACATTACGGGAGATCCGACCGTCGGATTCTTCTAAAACCGGAACCGTTGGGTTCGTATCAAAAAGAGCTTTCAGACAAATATAAGAGATTTGAAATCTAATGGTTGGATTTGGAATTATGTCCAAATCAAATTTGGAAAAGGTCGATGTAAGTGCAGTTCGATGAACGTTTATGGAAACCGACTGTACGTGCCTAGATAAAATTATTAAAAATATCAATAATTAGTGTAAAATCATAAGAAATGATTTGGGAAGAATTAGGATGAAAAACTCCATATTTGAAAAGATAAAATTAGATTTTTATCGAAATGAACTAGTTATTAACTAGAATAATAATTTATTTATTTTTAAATAAATAAATTGGATTTGAAATGGTTTTAAAAATAACCAGAATTTCCAATATATGAATTGAAATGGATTTGAATCGAAATTATCTTCGGAATATTTCGATGTTGGATTTCGTGATTTTACAGATATGGTTGTGGAAATTTGAAAGATATATTAATATCGTTATTTCCAATACGATATTTGTTGGTTTCAGAATTTGATGTTGAATATAAGCCGATACTATTTTCTATTCAGAGCCTTGTGTTTAATATCAAATTGGATTTGGGGTTTGTCGTGAACTGTGTTTAAATGACATTAGTTCTTTAACCCACGTAAAAGCAGGATTAATTTCCAAAAAGTAGAACAATCAATATGAAATGATTTTAGAGATGAAACCAATTGGGGTTTGAATAAATATTTAATTAGATTTGGATGAATGAATGGTGATTAAATTTACCAAAACACGTGATGTGATTAAACCAAATTTACTTAGTTGTTGATATTGATTGTGGTTGATTGATTGTTTGGATGGTGCTCGACCAGTTTATGAGCAGAATATGCCTTTACATTTAGCATTGGGTTGGGTAAAGATATCTGTGTGCTAACACCTTGTGAAACACTTCATGATTTGACGATAAGGTGTTTACCGATGTTGTGTTCATTTCAAATTTAATGAATGATTGTGAAATGATATATTTTTCTTAAGTGAAAAGAAATGTACTCCCGATTTTGGATAGGGAATGTTTTATAAAAAATGTTTTATAAAACAGAAAGGATTTCGAGGGCTAAAACCCGATGATTTCTAAAATGATTTGGAAATATATTATGGTTTTACATTGTAGTTCATCACATATTCGATTAGTTGCTATTAATGATGTATCTGTTTGGTGGCGGAGAATTTATTCTCTTGCTTAACACCCTTCTTTGAGACGTACGAGCTCAAAGGTTATGTGATTAATAGTGACTGATCATATTGTTTGAATTACTGATGTGAAGTACTATATTTTGAAAGTACTTGTGATTATTATGTTGTGAAATGATTTTCCCTACTTCGGGATATGAAATGATTTAGTATGTGGCTAAAGATTCGGGTAACCCTGAGACTAAAAGTATGGGTGAGAGGGCGGTATATGCTCTCCATGTATGGGAGGTGCATCGTCAGTGTAGCCTGCTCCTATGTGGGGTAGGTGCACATTTATATATATCGAGTTGCTAGGTGCGTACCCTTTGCTATGTCGATGGGGAGCATGATATTTGGTTGCATACTTGTTTGTATGCATTGTTATGTGTTGGAATTCATATTTCCAAACGATTTGATTTGAGATCTCGAAGTGAAATCTACTTTGACATAAAAAGTTAGATATGTATTTCAAATGATTTGAAATAAGAAATCGGGAAATAAAGTCCAAAGGAATAATTTCTGTAAATTGAATTGGATTTAGAAAATCTACGTGTGGTGATTAATCTAAATGGGTAGATTGGGATATTGCATGCTGATTTATGCATAGTAGATCCATATATCTATATTGATTGTTGTTTATACACTGGCATTCATGGGGTAAACCCGTTCCGCGTTAGCGGCGTGGTCCCGTGATATGCCATATTATTAAATAAGTTAATTATAACTGTTTAGAGTTTCTCACACCAGTCCCATGACTGACCTGTAGTTTGCTTTTCCCTTGCAAACTCGGGTGCCCCTATTTTCCACACGGGCAGTCGAGTAGTTTTATTTTGCACATGTATTGAGCAGGATTCTGGATTGAAGCTTTAAGCTGTATCCAGTGCATTTATCGTCTTCCGCTGTGTTATTTTATATTTCTGCTGCATTGTATTACATTTATTGTAAATAAATCTTCCACTGTATTATATTTCGATATACTCTGATATGTTCTGTACTCTGATGTAACATTATTATGATGTTTATAGAAGTCTTCTGTTATTTGTTTTGATGTGTTGTATGCCCAGAGTTAGCGTATACGGGATTCGAACGGTCTTGGTTGATTTAGCGATCGATTAGGTCTGGGCGAAATCCGTGTCGTTACAAAAGTGGTATGACGGCCACTAAATATATGAAAAGTAAGGACTCAAATCTCGATAATATGCCATGAGAATTTGAATAATCCCAAAGAGATGACTCAATCTTAAATGACAGCACCAAGAGCTGGCTAAGACCAAGAGAAGAGCTACACCTGAAACAAACTCGGTCTGACCTGAGTGAAAACACACGGGTCAGTTAGGCTAGAACTTATCATTAGTAAAGGTAATGATAATACGAGGTAAGGGAAAGACCGTTCCTTGATTACTAATGGGAAGGTATAAGTCAGTAAGTATCTCTAGGGTGGTATATAATTGATTCATCATGATTGCATGAAAGAATGCAATATATCTTATATAGATATGGTTCATCTAAGTATAATATAACTAAATGGAATGAGTAAAGGTGTGAACCACAAAGGGAGTTTACGTAAGACAATCCAAACTTCATGATCATAATAAAACTCGAATTAGGCTATTTACATTTAGAAGCAAAATAGATCACCAGATAAGGTTGAGTGATTGAAAGATGCAATATCCTCCTATATAATGGATATCATGCCATATAGGAACAATTCCTTATGAAAAGCAATGATATCTCTTCATCATAACTATAAGAAATGGCTAAGTTATGACTAGACTCAAGTGATAAAAACAATGCTTAAGCATATAATATCTACAAGCTAGGTCATAAAGGTAAAATCAATTGATCATTGTTATAACGCTCTAAAATCCCCCGATCTCCGAAGAGACGAAAAACAACGGATTGCTTTGAGAACACGACGCATCAGAACACAAACACTAGAACATTTCATTGCTATTACAACAATTACCTCAGAGTACAAGATGGATCAGAGTATGAATAAATATTACCCAACGAAAAATATCAGAGATTTAAAATACATAGCAGTGGAAATAAAATGTATAAATACAATGTACAGTGGGGAATACATCAACTAGCACAACTGAAAGAAATAGAAGGATACAAAGCTTTCTGAATATAGCTCCAGCTATAATCTAGGATCCTGTTAGATAGAAAATTCAAAACAAAAACTACTAGCTGCCCGTGTGGAAAATATGGGCACCCAGAGTTTAGGTAGGAACAAAGTCATGGGACTGGTGTGAGAACTCAAAACATTTATTAAATCTTTACTTTAAAAGTGAATAAAATCATGGGACAATGCCGTATGACACGGAACGGGTTTACTCCACATGAATACTAGTTTAAAACATAAAATAACGCAATGATTTTTCAAAAATGAAGCTATTAAAAGACTCAGGTCTCATCACATAATGCAATGCAAGCCGGAGGATAGAGTTTTCCCTTATAATAGCCAAACATGCTTGGTATGTTTAAAACAAATCATTTTGATATTACTATAAGTGCATAGTGTTGAAATAATTTCAAATATAAATGTATCAATCATAGACGGCATAGGTACCATATATCATGTCGTCATACTAGTTCTACAACTAAAATAAAAAAATATCGTATTGGAAATTGGATTTCCATCATGAGTCAAGGCTAGCGATGGCTCCTTCCGATTCTAGACACCCTAGCAAATATCTCAGGATTACACACTCTGGGCAACCCTAGTTCTTACAGGGTCGGTCCACACTTACTTTAGCGGATTAGTTATTCCTAAACACATGTTTCCCGATCCTATCGGACCTATCACTGAGCCACTAGGGACTCATATCCGAGGTGCCTCATTCCATCATCCACATAAGTAAAAATGTCTGGGCTCCATACCATGACACCACTCCTAGCTAGAAAGGAACGTCGTGCACTCCCTGCGTCCTTGATCCCGTTTTAGACTCATACCGAGGTGTGAGGCTCGCGAATTAACGCTATACACCTTCTTTTATTCAAATATTCACATCTTAGGGAAAAGGTTCCCATTAATTTTATCAAAGATAAATTCGTTTAAACTTATTCTTTAATCTTCATATAGATATCATTTCAAAAAAAATTATTATATCTTTTCACATTTCTAAATCGAATTAAGGTTTATCAACAAGTCGGGATTAGCGAGCCTTAACGAAGTAATCATTTATTTATATTAACCCAATCCCAACCTATCCATCCCACGGAGAAAAACTGGTAGTACTCCATATCTAACACCCACAGTGTTATCAGTAAATTTAATTGCCATTTCACGTTCAAATCTAATCAAAGATTTAACTATTGCCCATAGTAAAATCGGTGGTACTCCATTCTCGATCACTTCTCATATTTGGCAAATTAAATTACCACATTAACTTTTCAATCTAATTAAAGATTCATTAAAACTCCAATTGGTTTTAATCTCAAAAATCAATAATTAATGATTATTCAACTTTAGGAAAATTAATCCTGTCTTTAATCGAGTTAAAGAACCAATGTTATTTAAAACACAGTCCACTATAAACCTAAATCATCTTCCATTAACTATGGAGTCTTCATGGAAAACAGATCAATATATAATCGATAAAAATTTCCTTATCAAATTAATACTATAAATGGAATAATGGCAAAGCCTTTTAAATTCCATATATAGTACCGGTCTTCCTTTACAGAAGCTCATCTCGATTATTACCAAATCGAATTCCATTCAATTCCAATTTAATAAATTAAATTGGAAAACTTTACTTTGGAAAATTTCCCTTAAATCTTAATAAAAAGATTTATAAATTCCAAATCATCTCTTTACTGTTAATTAGGTTAAAGAACAAATGTTATTTAGAACACCGTTCTCGATAAACCCAAAATCCAATTTCAATTCAATTCTAATTAAATATTAATTAATTGGTAAACTTCTCTAAATCTTATTTAAAAGATTTATTCTATTCTCAACTGGGTTTAAGAAAAGTGTTATTGAAGACACCATTCACGACGAACCCAAAATCCAATTTGATATCAAATATAAGGCTCTAAATATAATTATATCGGCTTATATTCAATATGAAATTATGAAACCAACGGATATCGTATTAGGAATAACGATGTCTGTATCTTCCAAATTCCTCAACGATATCCATATAGTCAAGGAATCCAATATCGAAATATTTTGAAGATTATTTCCATTTAAATCCTCTCCAATTCATACGTTGGTAATTTTGGTTATATCAAAACCATTTCAAATCCAATTTATTTATTTAAAAATATTGGATTATTGTTCTGGTTAATAACTAGTTCATTTCGATAAAAATATATTTTTATCTTTTCAAACTTGGAATTTTTCATCCAAAAACCTTCCCCATCATCTATTATGATTTTACATAATTTTTTCATATTTTTAATAATTTTATTAAGGCCCTTACAGTCGGTTTCCAATAACGGCCACCGAACTACATCCATAGTGACCTTTTCTAAAATTGATTTGGACATATTTCCTAATTTAAAAATTAGATTTCAAATCTCTTATATTTATTGGAAATCTCTTTTCGATACGAACCCAACGGTTCTAGTTTTAGGAGAATCCGACGGTCGGATCTCCCGTTACGTCCATTTGAAGTTAATGGTCGAAATTCGCACGGTCGCTACGCAGCGCGTTCTATTCAGGCCATTATAATATATATATATATATATATATATATGTATATATATATATATAATATTTCATCGACTCCAATTTAAAACGTATTTTATAAATCGTTTATAATCTCGTTTTAAAACGATTTCAACTTCATTTTCAATTTAAATCAAAATTGAATATTCCATATCATTATAATATTAAAATGATAATAGTTTCAAAATATCAGATTTTGAAATCAATTCTCTTTGACATTCATTATAAAATGAATAAAATCGATCGATAAACCCTTTCGGGTTAAAATGACGTTTAACTACTCCACTCGGCTTCATATTCATGATAGTTAAGAATATTTCAATATTTTTGTGTCCATCCAAAATCGGGCATCAAAATCATATTTTGATTCTTTACTAAATATTATTCTAAAACTATATTGAATAATATTTTAAAACTATACTGAATAATATTTTAAAACCATATGGAATAATATTTTAAAACTATACGGAATAATATTTTAAAACTATACTGAATAATATTTTAAAACTATACGTTATTTCTAAATTGGAATCAGACTCAATCAATTACCATATAAATATATTTATATGGATTTTCATACATTGCATGTATTCACAATGATGATAAATAAGCATAAAACATCCACACATCATACAGAGTGCATTCTACCTCTGTGCAAGCATTAAAATAAATAAATTATGCTCATCACAGTCTGTCAACCAACCGATTGACATATAATTAAATTCAGGGGAGATGTGCATAAATTACCATCCCTGGACCCGTGTGGGGTTTTCAGGTAACAACAATATATTCATAATAATCACTGGTTAATTAATTTAACCAGTTCTAATTTGATTTGAATTATTTTTTTGATTTACCAATTTTTATAGTTTAAATTATAAATAAATATTTATAATTTATTTTCATTTACCACATTAATGTTAACATTATTTTTAATATGTTAAACATCACAATCATAACACAATACAGTCAATTAAATCGTCCATGGTCTGTGGACGAGGGAGATGAGCTAACAGGCACCGTATACAATATATAGTAATTAAAACTGATAAAAATCTACATTGGCAATTCTTTATATTTTTATACATGAATACAATAACATGATAAAATATATTTTAGTGAGATGGAATTCTCACTTTGGGTTCCACTCCGCCATTCTTTATTTGAGGATTTCATTTCTGTTCGGATTTCAATTTACCTTAAATTCCAACTTCCTCCATTTCTGTTCTAGTCCATTCCATCGTGTAGCTCTCGTCAATGCAAGTCCAACGCACCCCGTTTCGTTCCATTCCGTGTTCATATGAAAAATTTACAAGGCGTTGAGCAAATAGTTACATTATTAAACTAATTAAATAATTATTTATTTTCTACTAATTACCATTAGTAATTAATTAGCCACATTTTAGGGTTAATTAAACCCATCTCCTTTGTTACTTTCTTGAACCACGAAGACCCAATGTCGACTAAGCGTTCTCAACCGTGCAAATCACCCAAGGCAGCCGGACCACCATCCAAGGCCACCGCCCCGTAGCCCTAGAATTCCTCCTCCTTCGCAGGTGACTACGACAACTTCCACGTCCCCCAAGCTTCTCAAATTGCGTGCAAAAGTACCCCCTTCAAGCCATGATTCTGGACAACATGGTCTTCGAGATCCGATCATGACCGTCGGTTACTTAGATCTCTCGTTCCTCTTCCATGTTGTAATTAAAAACTTTATGCAAAAATCGTTAGATGGAGAGATTAGAGGAAAGGAAGGTCAGGAAATTTTGACCGCTCGTTTCTATTGTGGCGGCGTAGAGAGTTATGGGGAGTTAGAGTTTAGGTTCTCTAGGTTTATATTTATTTAAATAAATAAATATATATATTATAATATTTTAATATTTAATTCGTAAATTATCTGTTTAATGTCACAAACTCCAAATCAAACCCAACGACTGCCGCCCCTAACCAAATACCCCCTTTTCGGACACAATGGGATATGTTTCATAAGCCAATTCTATATTTTTGATCAATTTTTATCGAAATTAAAATATAAATTAATATAATGGTCAATATTGAATTTGAACGTACATTTTAATTTACCGGGGCCACATATTAACTCCAAAAATTACTGAAAAATAAATCTAGCTATGTTTTGATGATATGGTCTTAACAAACTAATTTCGTCAAATTTTGAGGTCATTTGAAAAATGGGCTTTTTCTGGTCGATTAAATTTAAACTGAATTTACAAAGCACGTTTAAATTCACAATGCTCATATATTAACTCAAAAAATTATGAAATTTGAAATCTAGCAATAATTTGACATTCTGAATCCAACAAAAGTGGTTTTGTCGAAAACAAAGGTCGTTTGCAAAATGGCTATTTTTAAGGGCTATAAATTCTATTAAAATATATATAAATTCCATAGTGACTATTTCAAATTTTAAACTGGACATAACTTTCAATTTATAAAGTGAAATCTCAATTTCTTACATTCGTTAGAAAGGTATAGTTAAATAAATTCTAACGTTTCTTGTTTCGTCCAATTCTGACTTATATTGAATTCTATATATTCAATTGAAATTTAAAATCGAATTTTCAAACTACCGCGCCATTTCAGGCTCTTTTTAAAATTATATTAAATTTATACGTTCTAACTTCGATTTAAATAAATTTTCAGCCGTTATTATTTAAAATAAATCATTTTAAATATTAATAATCCATTGAAATAGCTAAAATAAATTTTTTGTATTGGTTCAAAAATTCCGGTTTTTACAATTTTCTATGCCTCATATCATCCGCAATGTAAATTAAACATCGATTAAAAATTTCTAAAGAATCACTTATCTCCATAAAGGAGGATAACAACATAACCATGCACCATAGCTACATAATCTTTAAATTAAGGGTAAACATATATAAATATGCCTTGTAACAACTCGGAATTTAGGAACCAATTTAAATATGTCAATAACATTACCCTATTAAAAATGCAAATTTTTTAGTAGTCACTTCACTTTTATTTTAAGATGTTTTGTTGGTGGTTTGGTGACAAATTAAGCGTAAATTTTCATTCATGGTAATATGAAAGGGCATGATGATGAAGATTGAAAACGACAGTGAGGTTCTGTCGATGGATAAGAGTATCTCAAAATTTCAAAATTATATTATGGGAATTAAATTTATTAAATTGTTTTTATTAATACTAGTATATGGCGCATGTAAACGCATCTTATATCAAGAGAAATTTACTTTTTATTTTGTAATATCAAGAGAAGTATCTAATATTTAATATTATTTCCTTCATTAACCAAATTTATTATTTACCACACAATTTTTTTAAGCTCGTAATCTATCCACACACTGTAAATCAATATGTCATATTAAAGTCTTGCGATGAAAGTTCTAGGCTCGTAACTTATCCACACACTGTATGCACAGATTAGGCACAGGAAAACAGTGTCAAGGAAAAAGTTAAGGGCATTGTCAACCGTAAGATAACCTACTGAAATTTTATTCTAAAGGACAAAACATCAAATTTTAGGTATCAATTTTACAGTGTGCATAGTATCAGAATTTGATTACCAATTTTTATTATCATTTTTACAGTGCGTACGGTATCATAATTTAATTATTAGTTTTTACGTATTAGTTTTTTATGGAGTGTATAGTTTTATAGTGTACTGTCCTTGAGAATAGTTTTTTAATGTGTTGTTCTTGGACTTTAAAAACATATGAATTTTGTCCTTTACAGTAATATCCTCTATTAGGCATAAGTATTTTTTTCAACTATTTCATGTTGAATTAATATTTGCAAATAAACTATGTTTGTTTATCATGGTTTTCCTAATTATCATAGTTACACAAATATAGGTTGTAGTTCATTTTTCACCATAGGACCATTGCCATAAAATTTTGCTTATTAAACTAAGTTTTCGATAAGCCTTTCTCATTTATAACCTTTTCCAATTATGTTACATTTTCATCTTCTATCTTTACAATTTATTCTTTTGATAAAGTTAGGTCTATTCCCAATTGATTGGTTACCAAAACTATATAAAATCTATTTCCATAGTTTAATGAAATGATAACCATAGAATACCATAATTGCAAGACATCTCGTTCGTCTTTATTTAATTATTAACTAGCAATTAAGTTTTCTACTATTTTGTCAAACTAAACTATGAAAAAATGTTCCTTTTTTCCTAGTCAATCAATCTAGGTTATTTCTAACTTTTTATTTTGATTAGTATACAATCATTCTTATTTTCAACTTAGTTTTCCTTTTTTTCATAATTAAAGTAAATTTGGATACAATCGGGTTATGTTCCTTTTCCAATTCCCACAATTTCTATATTCATTCCATTCTAGATCTGAAACGTGATTACTTACAATTAAAATTGAAATTGCCAAATTTTCCATTTAACAACAGAATTTATTGGGCATAATCTAAATTATGTTAAGTTTGTTTGCTTTCAGTCCAAATATCCTATTTTTGCAATTTTTGACATTAATTATTCATTTAGCCCCAAATTATCAAAATTTCCCTTTTCTCATAATTCTAGTTAAACTATATTTTCCAACAAGCGTAAAGCAAAATGATTATAATCAGTCATATAGATTAAGTGCACAATTCAATTATATATGTCAACACTCAAGTTCATGTATATTTTGTGCATAACTAAAATTCAACATAAACTATATATTCTGACGTAGAAATGAGAAAAGAGGAAGAAGTGAACATTTTATAATTTTTCACATGAATCAAACGATATAATATACATTATTGGAAAATATAATTTAAATCCACTCGCCTGAATTCTCTCCAATACCTGAGTTTATTTATATCTGTTATCTGTGGTCTCCATAATTGAGTCTACTAATACAATTACCATGGATTTACAAATCTTATCCTAAAAGAATGAAAAGAATAGAACTAGATTCAGATTCATGGAACTTACCTTGTTAGAAGAGAAAATCTAAGTAAGTACTACCTAAATCTATGATTTTCATTTTCAAATCTGAAGTCCTACACTAATATTATATAATTTAGAAGAGTTTGAGGAGAAAAAAAATGAAAGAGCTCTAACGTCCTCTCAGAAATATGAGTAGGAAGCTAGGCCTTGATGGTTTATTTATCGCCACTTAGAAGAACCACATCTATTTCAACTGAAATGAATAAAATCCGAGCCATTCAGAATCAAAACTAACCACGCTGCCTGACGCGAAGTGGGTCGACCCAGGCACCAAGTAGGACGACCCTTGGGTCGACCAAACTTTGAAATGTGTTGAACCATGGGTCGACCCAGCCATTGTAGACTCGGGTCTTGCTGCATGATTTTCATTATGCCTTTAATCGTTATTATTAACGTTTATATTATATTTCTTGACCAATTTTTTTTATTTCCAGTTTTTAACATACATTCGAATTTTAAACGCGTAATCAATGTGTACATTAATAACTCTTCTGATTTTAAATTCTTGCGCATTCATTTTATTTCTATGAATATTATTTTTGACATTTATTTATGTTCTCGTCTTTATGCAGTTCTTTACCATTGTAATACGTGTGTAATTCCCATTTTAAATGTGCACTATTAATATGCGCATATCCAAATTAAATTGAAATGTTTCTTAATTAGTGTCATTTGAAATTCCATTTATTTCTTGCTTTCATGCCATTTATAACACACATTATTTCTGCAACTTACATATATAAATTTTTATTTTAGTGAAAATTAGGCCCCATCCCTAAAATTAAACTTAATTCACGTGAACTCCTCCTGCTCTAAAATATACTTTTCGCACCCGTATTTTTTTTGGCTATTCTTTTTCCATAAATACCCTTTCAAATTAATGTTTGTTTTAACTGCTTATGGCGTTGATTGCACGACTTTGTTGGAAATTTTTTGATCTAATATTTGGTTCTCGGCTTTATCAGGAGTTTAATTCGACTTTTGTTGATAGTCTTAGTGGATGTTTCTTCTTTCAGGTAATATATTAGTTTTTTTTGGTGTTTGATTTCTGATGTTGGAAATTGTTTATCAGCTTTTCTTGGCATTGAATCATTGATGTGATTTTTTTTAGTTATTTTGCATTCTTGCAGTTATTGTATTTATTGCATACGTGAGTCATTGTTGATATTATTTGCAAGTATATGGGGTATTGTTCATATGACTTTATTTCTGGAAAAAATTGTAAATCATCTGATATATACACAACTTTTAGTGATTATTGCTGATTTTTTCAGCAATATTTTATAAAAGTTTTTATATTTGCATAGTTATCTTATTATAGTTGATATGTGTCAATTATCCTGATTATTGTTGGGTTTCTAGCAGTAATTTGTAGAAAATATTATTTATGCAGTTTTAGTTGATTATTGCTGGTATGTGTGCAATATTTTTTAATTATTAATGGGTTTTCAGCAACAATTTGTAGAATATTTTATTTGTGCAGTTTTAGGTGATTGCTGCTGATATGTATGCAAATTTTCCTAATTATTGATGGTTTTTCAGTAGTAATTTGTAAAAGACGTTCAGTGTGTATTTTTAGTTGATTACTGCTAATATGTATGCAATTCTTTCTAACTATTGCTGGTTTTTCAACAACAATTTGAAGAATATTTTATTTATGCAATTACATGTAATTACTGCTAATACGTCTAATTATTGTTGAGTTTCTTCTATTTTTAACAGTGTTCCTGCCGATGTTGGTGTACTGGTGCTGTTGAAGTTTGGAAATGATAGCTTTTCTTGACTTCTTTATTTTGATAGTCCTATTGCTATGTTGAGAAATGTTGTTTGTGGTAAATGAACTGATTTAAGTCCATTGTCATTTGAATTATATCAATGTACAGATGGTTTGAGAAGGGGTATTGAAACTAATTCTGATCTTCAATCTATTCTATTGTTGGCTGCACTTATTTTTGTAGAGATCATTCATAATAGTTCTTCAGTTAACAATGCAAGGTCAAATAATGTTTCTTGTGGTAGTGATATTTCCTTTGCTAGTACCAGTGATTCTAACATTCATTTCAAGCAATTATTGAGAAATGATTTGAACCAACATGTTTTTACTAGTGTTGGTCAGCAATTTTCAAGTGGTGTTACTGAATTTAGTCTTAATGTGATGATGTATAGTATGAAGACTGGATACAAGATTAATTTGGTTAAGAATGATAAGGAAATAGTTACGACTGTTTGTTCTAAAAAAAATTTAGTTTCAGGGTTCATGCTTCTCCTAAGTTCAATCTTCCTGACTATTTTGTTGTAAAGAGATTTCAACCTGAACATACTTGTGATGTTGGAATTCATGACATAAACAATCCTGTTGTGTGCAGTAAATTGATTAAATTATTGGTTTATGATCATATTCAAGCTAATTCGTTCATGAAGTCTAAGGGCATTGTTAACTTGTTTCAAACTGAGTATAATGTTATTTTGAAATATTATTTTTCTTATATTGGGAAGAGGTTGGCATTAGAATATTTACATGAAAGCAATATAATGTCTTATCATCATTTGCAGTCCTTTTGTGATGTCGTTATTACTACTAATCCTAACAGTAAAGTTGTTTTGGAGTGTAATGAAGGTACACGTCAATTTGAGAGGGTTTTTATTGGATTTGAAGCTTGTGCACATGGATTCCAATATTATCGGTCTTTGATATTTGTTGATGCTGCTTTTATTAAGGGAAGAGCTCAAGGTTGTTTGATGACTTCTACTGGTAAAAATGGAAATGAAGGTACAATGTATATACAGTTTAGTTTTTTTACGCCAATGTCTGCAATAATAATGCTTTGTTGCTTTAATATTTGCAAATAGTTGGTGTAATATTTGTAAATAGTTGTTGATATGAATGCAACTATTATGAATGATTGATGGTATTAATGAAATAATTGTTGATATGAACACATGTTCAATTAATATTGCAACATAATTGCATATAGTTATGCAATAATTCAGAATACTGGCAGATGTGCAAGCAACTATTCATAATAATTGTTGATATGTACGCAGTTTTTACTGTAACTTTGTGCAGCAGTTCATAACTATCATTTACTTACTTTTTCAATAATTGTTGTTTTTCTGCATTTCTTATTGCAAAAAAATTTCCTAATTGTTGTTATTCTCTATTTTATTGTTTAGTCAATTATATGTTTACTTCTTTTAATAGGCTTTTTCCTATAGAAATTGCTATTATGTCAGGAGAAGATGAAGACAATTGGATTTGGTATTGTGAACAACTTAAAGACTTTCTTAAAGATGATAGCATAGGTTTTGTATTGATTTCTAATCATCATCCTTGTATTCTTGTTGCTATTCCAAAAGTGTTTCCAAATTCAGTTCATGGTTCTTGTTCTTATCATTTGAACAACATTTTAAAGGTTGCACTAAAATCTGAATTTTCCAAGTCAAAGAAGAAGTTTTGGATAGATATGTTTGCACGGGTTGCTTATGCCTCCAATTTGATTTATATTAATGTTGCATTGAGGAATTTAAAGATGCTGGTGGATCCACTACGGCAAACTTTTTGAGTGGAATTCCATTTAAGAAGTTTACTAATGTTTTTTTCCTGCTTGTCGTTATGGTGAAATGCCATCTAATTGTTTATAGAGTTTTAACAAATGGATTTTGGAGTAAATATTAATAATTACTACTTGTTTGGATAAAATTAGATTGAAGTTAATGAAACTTATGTCTGATCACCGTGAAGTTGCTTTGGAATAGCGCTTTATGTCCTGTGAATGAAAATCGGTTAAAAAAACTTCATTTGGAAGGAGCTTCATGGCTGTTATCAAACCAAGTGAATATGTGTTTGAACTTCATTCTCCGGTTCATCAATCTGTTCATTTATATAATCGAGTTTTTCCTTGTAACATGTAGCACATAAATGGTTTTCCTTACGCTCATCCTGCTAAATGAATTTTAAGTTGTGACAAGTTGAATATGTATGACTACATTGAAGATTATTTCAAAGTTGATTATTTTTAGTCAGCTTATTCTCATCCAATCAATCCTATCATAAAATTTATGGGCGAAGATGTTTCCATTAAAGATGCAATTATATCTCCTCCAAAAGTTAGAAGAACGCCAGGTTGTTCATCGTCTTTTAAAAGGTTTAAATCTGCTGGTGAATTTACGAAGACTATTAGATGTGGTTTGTGCAAGAAGTTAGGTCATAAAAAAGGACCTGTTCTTTAAAAGACAATTAACTTCATGTTTTTGTTTTTTATTTTAATGTTTTTTGATGAAATTTGGTTTAGTGTTTACTATTTGTAAAGAATTGCCTTTTTATTGCAAGTTTATTATGATCTGCTATGGTAAATATTGATGTTTTATCTGCAATTATACTGGTTTGTTTTTGTGATGTCTGCAATTATTTTGGTTTGTTCTAGTGATGTCTGCAGTTAAATGTTTCTTCTGCAGATAATTCGGTAACTATGAGTTTTGTTGTTGTGATGTATGCAACTTTTATTAATAAATAGCAGTGAGTCCATCTGCAATAAAATGAATTTTTTTGTCGATAATCTGGCAATAATACTGTAACGACCCGGAAATCCGTACCTTTTGAATCGACAATAATCCACACATGTCTAACTCAAAGCTGTACGCATTTACAAATTTTTAAATGACGTTCCACATCTTTAACCATTATAGTCAAAAATATAGATAATCAAGGGGGTTAATTTAGAATTAGAAAGAAAGAAGAAAACAAGCTCAGAATCTCGCAACGGAATGAACAAAATATAATAATCAAATAACAGTTCATAAAGCTGTTTAAAATAAACATTTGATTATTTTACAACATTTATCAAAGTTATACATTTATATACATAACTGATAATACACAGTAATGCAGTAGATTAGTAGTGGAATACAATAGTAATAATAGTATACCGTCTTCGTCTTCATCCTTCATAAGATAACCTTTGAAACTGGAATGCTCAAGTCTGACCTGAGCGTAATAGCGTGAAAATAAAACAAGCTCAGATCAGGCAAAAATATTCTTATCTAAGTCAAATCAACATCATATAAACATGCACCCACATAACTCAAGAGATGTTACGGGAATTTCCATCTCCTAAGGATCCGTCAAACTAGATGCTATATAATATAATTTCGATATTATAATAGTGTCTATTCACAAATACTTGTCAGAAAAATAGTGTAAGCGGGGTTACATTGATTACCCTTACACAGTTTACAAGCACATGGTCTATGCAGGTCCTGTAACATAACCAGTAAAACGTCGGTAGCCAGTGAGTCCCCTATAGACCTATGCTAATAACAAAAATCGTAGTTGTCTCGCATAAGGATAAACGTATGACAAGGCACATGAGGCAATACCTAAGGTAGTATGCTACCAGTTTGCCTGATGCAGACTGGTGGTTAGCCTTAACGGCTCACCGTAGACATCCGCCCCATATCGAATCAAAGGGAAATACCTCCCATCGAGGGTGCGCACCAACAAAACAACAACAATTGAATAGTAATAGAATGGACCCAAGGCCTAGGAAAAATCGAAGAGCAGATGTCCACTAGAGGTAGTCAAGCCTCATTTGGTCTGGCATGGCTCCTGTTTTAGTCATTTCAAATCAACACAAGTGTCGGGGTCATCCATTATCGTTCAGTTTCTTCAAATCCAGTAATCGCCTCCATATTCATCCTACTTCATTTCTGGAACTCCAATGTGTACACAGTTGTTAAAGTGGTTCCAACATTGACAGAGAGTATGTCAATACGAGGTCTCGGCCTCTTTAACAACAACGTCACGTTACACACCAATTGGTGATTTTATATTTCAAAAGTGAATCATTATGATATCAAAATATCATATTCAACTAAACCAATTTCACTTTAAAATATCATATTATTTTAATCATAATAATATTTACTTCCAAAATTCATATTCACTTTGAGATAAAAACTCAAATTCAATAATTGGTTATAACTTCAATCAACCACATTTTCTTCGAATCATTCAATTTACTTCAAAATTCGTTTTGAATTCATTTATGATTTTAACATCAAACTGATCATATTTACTTTTAAATCAGAGATTTAAATGTAAACAATTCCACTTCTAAAACAGTTTATAAGTTTGAAATAATTTTGTGGTTTAAATAAATTTTTGAATAATTGTAAATAATTCGGAGATTTGGAATAGCTTGGAAATCGAAACAGCTTGAGTATTGAAAATGGTTATGTATATATAAAATAATTTATAAAATAACTATTTAATATATATAGAGAAAGAATAGGCTTTGGAAACAATTTATATAAAATACCACATATATCAAAGGGATAAAATTTATAAAATAGTTTATATATAAAATAGTTTGTATATAATATATTTCAAATCAGCAGTTTCTTTCCATTTCAATAAATATGAACCTAATTTCAAATCTCAAAACAAACCAAATCGATTTCCATTACCCAATCCGAATCGATTTCCAAAATCAAATTTATTTGAGAACAATCCATTTTAAAGGATAACTTCCAATTTCGAAATATTATTTGAATCTATTCGATTCAAATCAAATCCAAGTTCAAGTTCATAATATTTATTTGAGCCATACAATTTGAATTTAAATAAAGATTTAAACCTTTGAAATAATTCAAATTATAATCAATTTTAGTTCAAATTTCAAATAACAAATTTAGATCATTTCAATTTGAATTTAATTTCAAAGTTTAAATAAAGATTTAAACCTTTGAAACAATTTCAATTATAATCAATTTTAGTTCAAATTTCAAATAACAAATTTTAGATTATTTCAATACGAGTTTAATTTCAAAGTTTAAATAAAGATTTAAACCTTTGAAACAATTTGTATTATAATCAATTTTAGTTCAAATTTCAAATAACAAATTTTAGATTATTTCAATTCGAATTTAATTTCAAAGTTTAGACAAAGATTTAAACCTTTGAAATAATTCAGTTTCAGCATTTCGAGTAACAAATGTAGATCATTTCAATTTGAATTAAATTTCGAAGTTTAAATAAAGATTTAAACCTTTGAAATAATTCAGTTTCAACATTTCAGACATTTTAATTTAGATCATTTCAATTTGAATTAAATTTCAAAGTTTAAATAAAGATTTAAACCTTTGAAATAATTCAGTTTCAACATTTCAAATAACAAATTTAGATCATTTCAATTTGAATTAAATTTCAAAGTTTAAATAAAGATTTAAACCTTTGAAATAATTCCGTTTCAACATTTCAGATATTTTAATTTAGATCATTTCAATTTGAATTAAATTTCAAAGTTTCAATAAAGATTTAAACCTTTGAAATAATTAAGTTTCAATGTTTCAGATTCGAATTCCAATGTATAATTCAATTTAAATAATTTCAATTTATTTTCTTTTACAAATTCTTAAAATTTATAGATTTAACCAATCCGGTGTCTGTATAATAATTCTCTATCCTATGGCCAAGTGAACAGTTATTTCAAATTTTAATTTTTAATTTCAGGGAATGGATATATATCATTTCAATCCAAAGGTCAAATGTCATAGGTATATATCATTTCAACCTATTTCTTAATTTATTCGAAATAACATTTTATGATGATGCCCGTAACATCCAAGGTGATAGCACTGATATGAAAATATAGACAACATCAGTACAGTTCAATATATCCATAAATAAACACCTTTCACAACCATCATCCAAAACAGTTCAATTTGCAATAATTAACTGATTATATGTGTCGGGGTTTAACTAGCAATTTAATTCAAAAATAAACTAAATGTCTATTAAATTTCTAACAGTTTAAATTAGATGTCCATTTAAAATAACAACCAATAAACAAATTATCAAATCAATCACAAATTTCAATTTCACAAAAATATGAATATTTTTGCAGTGTGAGAAAACTCACTTTGACCGGTTTTGAAATTGTTGAATAACTATTATCTTTAACTGAACTAAACAACGCGTTTAATTCAGTCAAAAATTTCAGCTAGCTCTTACCATAGTCCCGTCAGATCCATCGCGTAGTGCTCGCTATTGCGAATCCAACGCAACTTATTTCGTCAAAATCTGATATCGTTTGGCAAAGATATAGTAGATCGAATATTAAGTACTTAATAAAATTTATTAATTAATAATTAATAGCACTCTGATTACATTTAATCCCCACCGTCACTTTCTTATTTATGGGCCGCTGTAACTCCTTTTCTTCATTGTGATAACTCCTGGACGAGAACCCATCGGTTTGATTTGCAAACCTTCCTGCGCCCACTGTACCAGATGATCGGAACCCAATCCGTATGCCCCACGTCGTCGCCCTTCCTATCACCCTCCTCCGCCAACCACCCATTTCGAGTTCGATCCTCCCCATGGCCACATATTGGACCTCGAAAGCATCAACTTTGAGTTGAAAATTCCATCACGGCCTACTGTAAAACTTGATCACTACCATTGAACTTCTAGAGCTCGACGAGCTCTTCCACTTCCCTTTGGAAGCTCCGAAAATCATTGCATATTTTAGGAAATTGAATGGATTTTGTTTTGGACATTTCTGGCTCCAGATTTTCAAACCCGGTGGCGGCTCCTAGATAGGCAACTAGGGTTTTGCAATAAATAAGGAGGGGTATATATAGTATATATTAATTATTATTTTATTCCATTATTTCTTTAGATTGAAATTTCACTTGCGAACTCCAAATCAAACCCCATGACTGTTGCCCCTAGCTAAATACCCCTATTCCGAACACAATGAGATATGTTTCGTAAGCCAATTTGACCGTTTCAATTAGTTTTCATCAAAATTAAAATATAAATCATCATATATTCAATTTAACGTACATTTTAATTTACCGGGGCCACATACTGACTCTAAAAATTCCCAAAAAATAAATCTAGCTATGTTTTGACGATACGGTCCAAACAAAATTAATTTCGTTGAATTTTGAGTCCGTTTGAAAATTGGTCATTTTCTGGTCGATCCAATTTAACTGAAACTGAACAAACACGTTTTCTTTTGCCACACTCACATATTAATTTCAAAAATTATGAAAATTGGAACATAGCAATAATTTGACATTCCGAATCCAACAAAAGTGGTTTCATCGAAAACAGAGGTCGTCTGTAAAATGGCTATTTTAAGGGCTTTATATTATATTAAAATATATATAAATTCCATAGCGACTTTTCTGAATTTTAAACCGGACATATCTTTTAACTTCTAAAGTGAAATCTTAGTTTCTTACATTCGTTAGAAAGATATGATTAAACAGATTCAAATATTTCTGGTTTTACTGAAATCTGATTTATTTTGAATCCCGTACATTCATTTGAAATTTAAAATCGAATTTTCAAACTACCACGCCATTTCAGGCTCGTTATATAATTAAAATAAATTTATACGTTCTAACTTCGATTAAACTAAAATTTTTAGTCATTATTATTTAAAATAACCATTTTAAATATTCAAAATTCATTAAAATAACTAAAATAAAAATTTTAAACTGGTTCTGAAAATCAGGGTCGTCACAAATACCGTTTTATTGCAGTGATGTCTGCAACTTTTATTACTAAAGAGAAATGAGTCCATCTGTAATTAAATGAAATTTTTGTGGATAATTCGGTAATAATATTGCATTATTGCAACGATGTCAGCAACTTTAATATTGAAGAGCATTAAGTCCATTTGCAATTAAATGAAATTAATGCAGATAATTCGGCAATTACACTGCTTTATTGCAAATATTTGAGCAATTATTTCTGCTAATTGCAGTGATGTTTATATTAAATAGCAATAAAACTGTATAAAACAATATAAAACTATACATATTAATTGCAGATGTTTCTAGAAATATCATGTAAAATCAAAGGAACTTAATTCAGTACATAGAGTGCCACGTTAATTCTTTTCACAAACTAGATAAGCATGTTCGATAATTCCAACAATATATGTTAGTTAAAATATTTACAAGACAATTTTAAATATAGGAAAATATTCACAAGGACAAAATTGAAGGCTTTTTAACCATAAGGACAACCCGCTAATATTTTACTCAACAGGACAATAAACTAATTCTTTTCTTCTTCACGTGCGCTGATTTCCTCTTCCTCAACAATCCAACTCGCGCAAATTTCTCGATCTCCTCTATGATTTCCAACGCGATTTTTTTTCCTTTCATATTTCAATCTTCAGCAATCCTCTTCAAATCCATATCGATCGAGCTCTTGTGTTAATTCGATTTACCCTAATTTTACCGTTTCAATTATCTTTGTCGATTCATGAAGGTGCCGTGGATTTTGATTCGTTTGGCCGTAAATATTAATTTGTGATTGTTTGATTTCGTGAATTCGTCGTAGAAAATCGAACGAGAGAGATGAATGAGAAAAAAATCGCTGGATTTTTTTTTTATTTTTATGGTGAAGTTAGCAGCAGTTTTTAGGTATCAGTTTGCTATTTTTCAGGTATCAGTTTTCGTGTTTTAACAATGTTATGCTTTTGTGTTTATAATTTTGATGCTATATCAATTTTGTACTTGTACTGTTGTATTAGATTTGCAACTCAATCAAAATTATGTCATTTTAATCAATCAAGTGGGATGTAAGCATTTTTTATATTAGTTTTCCTTTAAAATATCAAAGCAGTTTTTAGGTATCAGCTCTATACTTTTTTAGTTATCAGTTTTATATTTTCTAACTGAATTTAAATCATAGAAGTTTTTAGGTATCAGTTTTATATTTTTTTTTAGGTATCAGTTTTATATTTTCTAGTTAAATTTACATCATAGTAGTTTTTAAGTATCAGTTATATATTTGTTAGGTATCAGTTTTATATTTTCTTGTTGAATTTACATCACAGCAGTTTCTAGTTATCATTTTTATATTTTTTTTAAGTATCAGTTTTATATTTTCTAGTCGAATTTACATTATAGAAGTTTTTAGGTATCATTTTTATAATTTTTTAGGTATTAGTTTTATATTTTCTAGTTGAATTTACATTATTATTTTGGTATAAGTTTCGATTGTGTATGAAATTTTTGCAGATACTGCATGCTGCTGGAATTTACTCGAATTCAAGACTGGATTGAGTACAAGTAAAAGTAAATGCATGCTTGGAATGGGGAGCATGTTGTATGTACTTATATTGTGTAGGAAAACAATGTATCCTAGTATATCAGTTATGTATCGTTGTAGGTATCATATGATACAAGTGGGTATTATTGAGAATAATCTCATTTTTGTGATAACTGAATTGAATTGATTGCTATTATTTTTTTAACAAGTAGGTATTATTGAGAATAACTATTATTTTTGTGAGATTTGAATTGAGTAGGTGACTGTTATTTTTTTATCAGTGGGTATCAGTCATAATTAATGTTGTGTATCAGAAAAAGTCAATTACCAAAGCAAACAACTCAAATCTACCTACTTGCCATAGTTCTCATACACCAAACCATAAAACTGATACCTAAGAAAATACAAAACTGATTCCTAAAAACTTCTTTAATATTTTAACGACAAAAGTAATACAGAAAATGTTTGAATCACAATTTGATTGATTAAAATTAAATAAATTCAATTGAATTACAAAGCTAGTGCAACAGTACAACAATAAAATTAATGCAGCAACAAAAAGTAACTAAAAAAACATAGCACAGTGAATACAGTAAAAATGATACCCAAAAAATATAAAAATGATACCTAAAACCTGCTGTAATGTTTTAAATAAAAGTAATACAAAAAATACTTACATCACAGTTTGGTTGATTATAACGAAATAAGTTCGACTATAATACATAGATAATGCAACAATACAACTACAAAATAAATACAACATTAAAACATAACAAACGAATATAAAACAGTGTTAAATAAACAAAAATGATACATAAAAAATATAAAACTGATACCCAACTGCTGAAAAGTTGAACATTAAAATTGTAGAACCAAGAGAGGTCATGAATCCCGTTAGAAATTAAAAAAAACGTAATCGCAAAGAATAACATTAAACTATAATGATTATATAAAAAAATTGATGTAATCTCCAAAATCGAATTAGGGTTTCATGATTTTGTGATTTTTCATGAATTTGGGTTTCGCGATTTCGTGAATCGATTGCTTTATTTCTTGAAAGATGATTTCATGATTGCGTTATTGCTTGATTTTGTGATTGCGTGATTTTGTGAAAGATGAATTCGTGATTTTCTGATTGTGTTATTGCGTGATTTCCTGATTAGGCAGCTGTACTTTTGGATAAAATATTAGGCAGCTGTCCTTATAGATGAATTTTAGTAGGTTGTTGTCCTTATTGTTAATTGTCCCTTTTAAATACCACTTTTCCCCAACTTTAATCAATAACGATTGCATCTAATCGCAGGTATTGTTGAGTCAGATCTCTCCCTCTATTCAGAATTGGGCCACGGGCATAGCCCATCGCGTTCAGAAGGCGTCAAAACCTTAAGTTTGACAATAACTGGGCCTGATTTGGAGACAGTCCGAAAATCCACCTTTAAAACACGCTTTTCGAGAAATTACATTATTAAAAAATTAAAATAGAACCCTAAATGGCTGCCGCCGGTCATAGAAATTCGAAGGCTGAAATCGTCCCAAATTCATATCTTTTAATCCACTCAACGATAAATCGCATACCATATATCAAATTGAAGGGAATTCAAAGATCTTTCAATCGGTATGGACAAGTTTGAGTTTCACTGAGTATTTTTCGCGAAATCAGCATTCAAAGGTACGGCACAGTTGTCCTTTTGGATAAAATATTAGGCAGCTGTCCTTATAGATAAATTTTAGTAGGCTGTTGTCCTTATTGTTAATTGTCCCTTTTAAATACCACTTTCCCCCAAGTTTAATCAATGACGATTGCATCTAATCGCAGCTGTCCTTTTGGATAAAATATTAGGCAGCTGTCCTTATAGATAAATTTTAGTAGACTGTTGTCCTTATTGTTAATTGTCCCTTTTAAATACCACTTTTCCCCAAGTTTAATCAATAACAATTGCATCTAATCGCAGGTATTGTTGAGTCAGATCTCCCTCTATAGTCCAATTGTACGGTTTATAGTTGAGCATTTAGTGTGCTATCACAGCTATTTGTAGATAGGTAGCGAAAGAAGTGAATGTTTGATCCTTTTCGTCAATTTCTATGTTTTCACTTCATTTTTTAATTATGTTCAGGACAAACATTCCACAATCAATGCTGCAGTAATTGGAGAATACTATCAAGGTGTTTGAATAATTGTTTTTGATGCGAATTTTTCACTTCATTATTTGTTGTTATGTGCTTACGTATCCAAGCGTGGTTGTGGGCAATCAGAGAATTTAATACGTTTGGATGCTTGATGATTGCTCTTTTGTAATCTTTTCAGCACTGCTATGACGTGATTTCTCTATACAAGAAAAAAAAATGTTGTCAACAGTTTAGATACTAATTTACATATCAATTTTCTTGCAATTTACATACCATTTTTCTTGTTGCTTCTTGGTGTGCACCTTCGCGACGTGGTTTTATTGAGTCATAATATATCCACCTTCTATCTTGTTTTTAAATTCTCGTAACGTAAAATGAGATTTTTGGTAGATAGGAAAGAACATTTTTATGCAATACTCATAGCGTTCTGCCACTCATTCATCTATCAATGACTTTATTAAATTCATTTGATTCGTTCATTAGAAGTGTCTGTAATTTTTCATTTTAGTGAGCAAGATTTATTATGTTATATAAAGAAATTTTTCTGTAAAATAAATAAAACGGTACTTACAAAAGCACAGATTTTGATGAATAAGATTTCTGGATGATTTTTATGCCACAAATCTACAATCTAAAAAAATCAGTACATTGCAATTGTTACAGAAAGCTGAATATATGCTGATATTTCATAAGATAAATGGAATTATTGTTGCTATATCTGTAATTAAATATGATGATACCTATCCGTCCAGGAATTTTCCAATTGATAAATCACCCAATGTAGTTCCATCGATTATGATGTCATCATCATCATTAAGGTATGCACTTTTATATATAAGATAATTAGAGAATATCTGGATTTTTAGTAATCTATGCAACAACTCTGAATAATTGTATATATGTATGCAATTATTCAGAATATTTGCAGATATGTATGCAACTGTTCTGAATATTTGCATACAAGTATGCATCTGTTCTGATAATTTGCATACAAGTATGCAACTATTCTGAATATTTGCATCAAGTATGCAACTATTTTGAATATCAACATACATGTATGCAACAATTCTGAATATCTGCATAGATATATGAAACTATTCTGAATATTTGCATACAAGTATGCAACCATTCTGAATATTTGCATATAAGTATACAGCCTGTTCTCAATTTTTTGCTTCATTTTCCGCAGTAATTGGACTTTTAGTAGAAAATTTACAAAATTTGTTGTAATGTTGCACGAATTTTACTTGATGTCTGAATGTGGAAAAAACTCTTCCAGCTGCTTGGTTTGATGCTCTTCTAGATACTGAACATTTCTGTACCTTCTGATGTTCAGTTTTGTATCTTTGCGTAATTCCACTGATCTTGGTTCTAGCTTATAGCCTTCCATATTCATTGGTTCAATTTGTTTCATTTTCCTTTTGCCTACAGTTAAGAATAATAGCAGATATTTCAACACTTTTTGTGATAAGTTGCAGAATATGCTGCAAAATAATTATGTATTATTGAAAACTACATATTGTGTAGATTATTACCATCAAAATCTAGCTTTTTGTCAATTTTCTTCTGCATAAATTGTTGTTCATATTTTTCTTCAATTCCATCATCTTCCTCCTGTTCCTTTTCCTGTTCCTCCTCCCCCTTCTCTTTTGTTTTTTCAGCATTATTTTCATCATCCTTATCATCATCATTTTCTTTCTTATCTTCTACTTGCATATCATCGGTCTTATCAACATCTCTCTTACCGTCTTTCTTATTTTCATCTGCTTGTCATCATCCTTTTTTTTCTCTTGTTCCTTTTTTCCATCATCTTCCTTATTGTCACCCTTATCTTACTCACCTTCCTTGTCACCTTTATCCTTCTCATCATCACCTTTATTGTAACAACACGGAATTCTGAACCAATTTAAAAATTTTATTTTAGTTATTTTAATGGGTTTTGAATATTTAAAATGATTTATTTTAAATTATAACGGCTAAAAAATTATTTAAATCGAACTTAAAACATATGAGTTTAAAATTTATTATAACGAACTTGAAATGGCACGGTAGTTTGAAAATTTGGTTTTGAACTTCAATTGAGTATACATAATTCAGTATAAATCAGAATTGGATGAAACAAGAAACGTTAGAATCTATTTAACTATATCTTTCTAACAAATGTAAGAAACTGAGATTTCACTTTATAAATTATTAGTTATGTCCAGTTTAAAATTTAAAATAGTCGCTATGGAATTTATATATATATATATTTAATATATATATATATAGCCCTTAAAAATAGCCATTTTGCAAACGACCTCCATTTTCGATGAAACCACTTTTGTTGGATACTGAATGTCAAATTATAGTCAGGTTTAAATTTCATAATTTTTGGAATTAATATGTTAGTGCAATGAATTTAAATGTGTTTGTTAATTTCAGTTTAAATTTAATCGACTTGAAAAAGACCATTTTTCAAACGGCCTCCAAATTCGATGAAATTTATTCTTTTAGGACCGTATCGTCAAAACATAGCTAAATTTCAATTTTCATAATTTTTGAAGTCAGTATGTGGCCCTAGTAAAATGTATGTTCAAATTCAATATTGATCGTTATATTAAATTATATTTTAATTTTGATAAAAACTGATCGAAAAAGTAGAATTGGCTTATGAAACATATTTCATTGTGTCTGGAACAACGGTATTTGGCTAGGGGCGACAGTCGCTAGGATTCGTTTGGAGTTTGGAGCGATAAACATGTAATTGGAGAATAAAATAATATTAAATATAGGGTATATATACCACTTTATTCTCCAAACCCTAGCCTCATCGAGATTAAACGCAGCCACCACCATATGTATCAATGGCCAAAACCGCTCCCGACTTCCCACCCTCGTTTCTCCCAATCTGTTCACCAATCTGATAATCGCCTATATACAAAAAGGAAGCCCTCAACAAGTTCAGTAAACGTCAATGGTGGAGATTATCCGTAATTTCGTGAGTTGAGAGAAAATGAGCCACGAATGACCATCATTCGTTCATGGATTTCGAGAGCAGGGAACCCTCGCGGCGCACGCCATGGCTGGTGAAGGAGGAGGGAAGCAAGGCTCTTCGCGTGGGCTATCCTAATCAACTTCCGGTTGAGCAAAAAGGCGCCGGTGGAACCCTAATTCTTGAAGTTGGGTTCGAACGATTGTATGAAGATGACGATGAAGGAACAGTTAACGTAAGGGATTAAGGGGTAGATTAATTAAGAATAATTATTTTATTATTTTTTATAATGTAATTAATATTTTAAAATCCGTATCTTTTTCATACGAGATCGGAATCAAGTGATTTCATTTGCATTGCGATCATGGTGAAAAACTCTACCACATGGAACTGACCAGAACGGAAACAGAGCAAGTTGGATTTTGAACCAAATTAAATGGTCGTCTAATTTAGTTCAAAAACAAAAATTCAGAAATAAAGAATGGCGGAGTGGAAACCAAAGTGAGAATTCTCTCACTAAAATATTTGTACAGTAATTTATTTGGGTGTAGTTTTTACAGGTCCCTATTAAGTAATATAAAAAAAACTGTTGATAAAAAGAATATAGAATACATCCCTATTTTTGAAATTCCACTAAAAAAATTCAGGATCTACCCTTACGTAGTTACAAAACACTCAAACAACGATTCGTCATCATTTACTCAGTCAATCGCTCCTCTTTTCTCGCTCAAAACTCTAATCCCATGATTCTGCAAAAACCCTCGCTCAATTAATCGCGTTTTAGAATCAAAAACCGGTGGTCATCATTTTAATCAAGAACGTCCTGTTTTGCTTCTAATTCGCTGTCGTCGTCATCAAATTATAAGAAATGGCGAAAAAGGTATAGATCTGATTGCTTTTTCGTAGCCGACTATAGATACTGTCTTCTTGTAATCTGATTTTTATTCAGTAGATATGTATGATTGTAAGCAAGTATGCATAATAATTAAATGTTTGAATGCATTTATTCGTAATAGATCCACGCTGGAATTTAGATGTTCAAAGTACTTGCATACTTGTGTTTATAATTACAAAATTATTGCATTTGTAAATGCGTATTTTTAAGCAGTAGTATGTTAATCAATTAAGAATTGTTGCGTGCTAGTATGCAACAATAAACAGTTAGTTGCACAATTATATGCAGATATTATTTACTGCATGCAAGTTTACATTTAGTACATGTAAGTTGCACAATTGTAAGCATCCAATTAAAAATACATAATGTAATTGTGGAGTTATTGTTTGATTATTGAAGAAATTTCTGAATTCAAATATGAAGTGTTTGAAGGCAAGGGTGCAATTGCCAACAGATAGTTGCATGTTTGTCTGCAGAAAATCAGAAGTGTTGTGTAGAAGTGTGCAATTATCCCCTAAATGGTGGTTTGGCTATATGCACATAATGGTAATTCTTGCATTTATTTTCACTAAATTTAAAATCGTATGCATATATGTAGAAGTGGAAAATATGCAAACATACATGCAAATATTCAATTCAATTCTAAATAGATGACATAATCAACATAATTTCCTATAGCCATTAATATGCATAGAATATTTGTTTAGTTTATTGAATGTACTAATATATTATTATATCATTCATATAGGAATTTTGTTAATAATTCTAGCTTGTGACTATACAGGTTTTACCTGATTATTATATTAGACAAATAAATTTTGTAGTAATACTTGCATGTTAATGTGCGTTTATTACATGAATTTTGCATAATTGTATGCATTTAATTAGATTTGATAGATGCAATTCTACAACAATCAACAAATAGGTGTATAAATTTTTGCAGTTCATCAGACCTGTTGATTGCAAGAGTGCAGTTAGCACACAATTGTTGCATAATTCTATTGATGAAGTAATAATTGTTGCAGTTATCTTCAGTCAATTGTGAATATTGCTATGCATTTTTTAATAATTATTCCATGTTTTAATGCAGATATTTTAAATAGTTTCTTAACAAACCCTATTATGCAACTAACAATTGGTGATGCTTTATAAAAAAATTCAGTGACGATTACGCAATGTTTGTAATGAACATGATGAATCAAAGAAGTGAGGAAAAAGAACTGGACAACAAAGATAAACTTTACAATGCTTCGCTGTTGATTTACAAAGAGCGGTGCTTGCATACAAATTTCTGAACTGCAAACCACAAAGCTGGACTCCAAGTCAAGACTTGACGCAGAACTGCTTGTTATCGAATGCAAACAACGTGAAATAAAACTAGAAAATTTGATGTTTAGAGTTTTTTGGTGAATATTTGTACTGGTGTTTTTTTTTCAAACTAAGGTATGTTGATTATTATTTACGAAAATGAATTACAGAGGAATATTACGTAGTGTTTGAAGTTATTTTGGTTCTATATGATAACCTGAAATTTTTGCTTACTGGTGTGCAGTTATTCAATATATTAGCATCGTTATATGCAAAATATTATGAAAATTTGCAAATTTGAATTGCATAATAAAATAATAGCATACTTATATGAAATTATTATTATTAGTTGCATACAAATATGCAAACAATACGAATACTAATTGCATGCATATAATTTCCATAGTTGCATACATTTATGAATTTATGTGGAATAATTGCATACGTTACTACATAAATTTGCACAAGTAGTCAAGAAGAAACTGCTACCAATATTATTAATAATACTAATTACTCGAGTAAAAGTTCAAAACATGTACAGAGCAAATTGCAGAGTTACAACTGATGCATAGTAAGATGTAACAAAAAAATACAACATATACAAAGGAAAAATTAATTGAAGGTTAAAAAAAAGTATACGAATTTCTAGAACTTTTGAATATTTGCATGCAAATATTCAAAATGATTGCACATTTATATTAAACAATGAATAATAGTAGTATGTTAATAAGCAGATTTACAGTTTAATTGTTTATAGGTACTACTACTTGTTTTTTACAGTATAGACATAGCAAAAAATTTTGTACAAATGACGTAAAGGAATGTTCGAAAATACTGCATATATTTATTCAAATATAACAAATATTTGCATACATTTTAGCTTTAAAAAAATGTCAATCAAAAACAAATTAACAACAAAATACTAAAATAATTTTATTACGCCACATAAATGTTTACAACGAATGGTAAAAGTAAACACTAAAACCAAGTGTCTTAAAAATAAAATAAAATAACAAAGCAGATCTATTGGTCTTTCGAAGAACAAGTTCTTTTGTTCTGACCCAGCTTATTGCACAAACCACATCTAGCAGTCTTTGTAAAATCACCTGCAGATTTCAATCTTTTAGAATAAGATGTACGACCAAGCATTCGCCTACCTTTTGGAGGAGCTATAATAGCGATAGCAACAGAACTATCAAAATAAAGACGAATAAAACAGCTATCATTCCCAAGCTTCAGCAAAACCAATACACCACCCGCATGAACACTGTTATACGAAGAAGAAAACCAACATTAATAAGCCTAATATGCAATAATCAAATTACATAAACAACTTCAAATTAATATAAATACATGCGTACAATTCAGCAAAATAACAATAATATCTGCATATTTATATGCAAGTACTCTAGATATATGCATACAAATATACATATATTTGATATTCTATTTTTCTGCATGTTCTATTAACAGTTGCATACAGATATGCATATATTAAGAATAGATGCATATTTGTAGGCAATTTTTTAACATAAATGTTGAAAACGGATATTTAAAATACATGCATATACCTAGAATATATGGATACTTATACTCAACTTTTCTGAGTACATTGAAACCCAAGTGTTCTAACAAAAGTTGCATATGTTTATGCTAATATTGACAATATATGCATATTTTAATATACCTACTCAGAATAAGTGAAAAATTATAATGAAAAATTATACGGCTATACAATTAATAATAACCATACAACATAATAAAAAAAAATTACATTATGCCTCAACAAAATTATACAATTAAAGAATTTCATAATAATCAATCAACAAAAAAGGACTACAAAATGAAATCCATATACCAAAAAAAAAATTAGAACAATTTGCCGATCACCTGGAAGAAGGAAAAAACTAGAACGATTTCAAATTGAAATACATATAAAAAACGATTTCAAAATGAAATAATGCAAAAAGTATAAATCACCTGGAAGAAGAAACATCCATTTTTTAAATGAAGGATCGATCAATTTAACTTTCTGAAGAAATTGCCTAGAAACCCTAATTTTAGATCGCTGAAAAAATGACGGAGCAGCCATAACACAGAAATACATGACGATGAAAAAATTATATCGCTGAAATGTATAATAGATCACGTTAATTAATCCATAATTTGGGTAAATGGGCAATTCAGGAAAAGAAAATGCGGATATTCAAAAATAAGGATGAAGTTTACATGTAATTAAAGGGGAGGATGTGAGCCTAATTAAGTTTAATTTTAAGGGTGTGAGCCTAATTTTCACTATTTATTTTATAACTGAAATTATATGCCAGTATTGATTTTTATCTGTTGTATGTGACATTGCTGGAGTTCAACACACGAACTTACACAAATCACTGAAATTAGAAGCGATGTATGGATATTAGTGATACTCGCATTTCATACTCTGCGGATGGACACTTGTGGCGCCATAATGGCATTTGGTTGTTGAGTAATTATACATATGCGATGTGAAAATTATATATATGCGATATGAAAATATATATATGCGATGAGAAAAATATATATATATATATGCGATATGAAAATTATTGGATCGTTAAAAATATAATTTTTAACATGAATATACGATGAATAAAATTTTCATGCTATGGAATAATTATTCGATCATTAAAAATATAATTTTTAGCATGAATATGTGATGAATAAAATTGTCATGCTATGGAATAATTATTGGATCGTTAAAAATATAATTTTTAACATGAATATCGATGTATAAAATTGTTATATAATGGAATATTCAATTTTGGTTTAAATATTGAAAATGAAGTTGAAACTGTTTTAAAATGAATTTATAAACTATTTATAAAATATGTTTAAATAGAAATCGATGATATATATATTTAATTGCTTGAATAGAACGCACCGCACAACGACCATTCGCGAATTTCAACTGTTAACTTCAAATTGGCGTAACGGGAGATCCGACCGTCGGATTCTCCTAAAACTGGAACCATTGGGTTCGTAACGAAAAGAGATTTCCAGTGGTAATAAGAAATTTGAAATCAAATGGTTAGATTTTAAAATATGTCCAAATTTGATTTGGAAAAGGTCACTATGGATGCAGTTCGGTGGCCGTTATTAGAAACCGACTGTAAGGGTTTTAATAAAATTATTAAAAATATGGAAAATTTGTGTAAAATCATAATAAATGTTTTGGAACGGTTTTGGATGAAAAATTCCAAGTTTTGAAAAGATAAAAGATATTTTTATTTAAATAAACTAGTTATTAACTAGAATAATAATCTAACGTTTTTAAAATAATAAATTGGATTTGTAAATGGTTTTTGAAATAACCGGAATATTCCAACGTATGAATTGGAAATGATTTAAATGGAACTAATCTTCGGAATATTTCGATATTGGATTCCATGATTATATGTATATTGTTGAGGAATTTGAGAGATATAGATATCGTTATTCCTGATACGATATTTGTTCGTTTCAGAATTTGATATTGAATATAAGCCGATATTATTTCTATTCAGAGCCTTGTATTTAATATCAAATTGGATTTTGGGGTTTATAGTGAACAATGTTTTAAATAACAATCATTCTTTAGCCCAATTAGTAGTGAAGTTATGATTTGGAATTTATGGTCTTTTAAATAAGATTAATGGAATTTTCCAAATAAAGTTTAATATATTAAATTGGAATTGAATGGAATTCGATTTGATAATCAAGATGAACTTCTATAAAGGAAGACCATTACTATTATGGGATTTAAAAGGCCTTTCCGCTATTCCACTTATAGTATTAGTTTGATGCGGAAATTTATATCGATTATATACTATTATGATTTCCGTGAAGATTCCATTTTGATGGAAGATGACTTTGGGTTTATCGTGAATTGTGTTTTGAATAAAACTTGTTCTTTAACCCAAGTAAAAGCATGATTAATTTTCCTAAAAGTTGAATAATCATTAAGTATGATTTTTTGATATTAAAACCAAGTTGGAGTTTTAATAAATCTTTAAGTAGATTAAAATGAGAATGAGATAGTTAAATTTATCGAATTCATGAAATGATCGGGAATGGAGTATCACCGGTTTACTCTAGGCGATAATTAAATCTTTAATTAGATTTGCATGAATAAATGGTGATTAAATTTACCAAAACATGAGATGTGGTATAAACCAAATATACTTGGGTGTTGATATTGATTATGATTGATTGATTATTTGGATTATGCTCGACCAGTTTATGAGCAAAATATGCTTTTACATTTAGCATTGGGTTGGGTAGAAATATTTGTATGCTAACATCTGGTGAAACACAACACGATTTGACAATAAGATGTTTAGCGATGTTATTGAGCTCATTTCAAATTTAATGAACGATTTTGAAATGATATTTTTCTTAAGTGAAAAGAAATGTATTCTCGATTTTGGACAGGGAATGTTTTAGAAAATAGAAAGGATTTCGATGCCTAAACCCGACGTTTCTAAAATGATTTGAAAAGGTATTATGTGTTTGACATTGTAGTTCATCACATAACTGATTAGTTGCTATTGATGATATATTTGTTTGGTGGTGGAGAATTTATTCTCTTTCTTAACACCCTTCTTTGAGACGTACGAGCTCAAAGATTACATGATTAGTAGCGACTAATCATATGTGAGAATTGCCAATTTAAAGTACTATAGTTTGAAAGTACTTGTGATTATTATGTTGTGAAATGATTTTCCCTACTTTAGGATATGAAATGGTTTAGTATGTGGCTAAAGATTGGGTAACCCTGAGGACTAAAAATATGGGTGAGATGGCGGTGTAGTTTTCCCCGAGAGCGTGGGATGGTGCATCGTCAGTTTAGCCTGCTCCATCGTGGGAGGTGCATATATATGTGTATATATATATATATATATCGAGTTGGTATGGTACGTACCCTTTGCCTTGTCGATGGGAGAAACCTCCCGATATTTAGTTGCGTACTTGTTTGTATGCATTGTTATGTTTGGATATTCATATTTTCCAAAGATTATGGGTTGAGATCCTGAAGTGAAATCTACTTTGATATAAAAGTTAGATATGTATTTCAAAATGATTTGAAATAAGAAATCGGGAAATAAAGTCCAAAGAAATAATTTCTGTAAAGTGAATTGGATCTGGAAAAATCTAAATTTTGGATTAATCCTAAATGGGTAGATTGAGGAATTTCATGTTGTATGATGCATTGTAGATCCATATGGCTTTTACCAGTTGTTGTTTATGAACTGGTATTCATGGGGGCGAACCCATTCCGTGACATATGGCGTGGTCCCATGATTTACCTTATTTTGAAGTAAAGTTTAATAATTGTTTTGAATTCTCACACCAGTCCCATGACTGACTCGCAGTTTATTGTTTCTACCTAAACTTTGGGTGCCTATATTTCCCACACAAGGAGTCAGTAGTTTTGGTTTTGCAGATTATTTCATTTAGCAGGATTTTAGATCGAAGCTTAAAGCTGTGCTCAGAGCATTGATAGTCTTCCGCTGTGTTAGTTTACTTGTTTCCGCTACATTATATTACATTTATTGTAAATTTATTTTTCGCTGTATATTATTTTCGATACTCTGATATTTTGTACTCTGATGTAACATTATTATGATGTTTATTAAAATCTTCTGTTGTTTAATCTAATGTGTTGTGCGCCCAAAGTTAGCGTATCCGCCATTTTGGTTCGATTTAAGTCGGTTTAATGATCGATTTGGATCGACCGAGAATGAGGGTCACTACATTTATCCTCCTCATCAACCTTATCCTTCTCACCTTCCTTGTCATCTTTATCCTTCTCATCATCACATTTATCCTCCTCGTCATCCTTTCCCTGCTCACTTTCGTAGTTGTCAACTTTCTTTTTTTGGTCAGTTTTTTCTTCCTGTTGTTTGTCTTTTCCATTAGCCTCCTCTATTTTTTCATCTTCATTTTCGTTGTTATCTAATTTTCATTTGTATCATCTTTTTTTTCCTCTTCATTATCTTTATCACGGTCTTACTCTTCCTCATTATAATTGTCATCATTTTTTTCATCATGTTCTTTCTTTTTACATTTCCGTCAATCTCATCATTTTCATCGTCATCTCCATCTTCACCATTTTCCTCAGTCTCATCGTCATCCTCATTTTCATCTGCACTTACTATTTTAACTGGAGTTGTTCTTGTGTAGAATCTGATGATGAGGAGTCTTCCACAATTTCTTGTACCCTTTTCAACATTAATTTATTTTCTTGAAGTCGCCTGTTATCCGGCTTCATCTTCACTATTAATTGCTTGTATTTTCTTCCCTTTTTGTGAAAAGCTTCATGATCTTTATATTTATCGCTAACTTGTTTCAGCATTTTTATTTCTTTGCCTTGTAAATCTTGAAAACAAAGGCAACAACGCATGTTCATTTATACTGTGAATAATTGTAGTTATGTATGTAACTATTTGGAAAAATTGCAGATATGTATGCAACTATTATAAATAATTGTAGATATGTATGCAACTATTCAAAATAATTACATGTATATATGCAACTATTCAGAGTATTTGAATATATGTATGCTACTATTCAGAATATTTGAATACAATTGTATTATTATTAGGAATATTTGTAATTCAGTTATGCAACAATTCTGAATATTTGCATACAAATAAGCAACTATTTTGAATATATGCATGCATATATTCAACATTTCCGAATATTTGCAGAAAGTATGCAACTATTCCTGAAATTTGCAGATATGTATGCAAATATTCTGAATATTTGCATATATTTATGCAGCTATTCTGAATACATAAAGATTGCAGGCATTTCAGTACATCTCATTTTATATGACACTTAAAAATGAATCAAATTTACATGACACTTTCAGATTTGTATTTAATATTCATTAGCATTGTTGGCTTCAGCATTGTTATATCCCATTTTCAGCCAATGGATATATTTTACTATATTCTGTCTTTGATTTTTTTTAAAGCATGAGTTTTTTCACAAACCCACAACTGCAAGAAAAAAAAACCTACATTAACGATTAGAATGAACAACACATTAATAAGTTATAAGCTTAAAAAAAGTACCAATAATAGTGTCACACAAACATTAATCTTGCGTGGTGTTTCAACGTATTTTCCACTTGACTTAGAAGATGGTTGTGTATAGTTTTTAGCCAAGATATTTTCATTATTTTCTGGTCGCATACACAATTTGGAATCAGGTTTCATGATAAGCTGGAGTTAGGGTTGGATACAAGGAAAGTTGCTTCTAAGTACAGAAGTAAAAGTTTTTTGTATCGAAATATTCTTTTACAGTTGTTTGTCTAATTATTGAAAAAAATCTCTCTCTATATTTTTTGTTGACCGAAGGATCCCCTTTAAAATGTCTGGCTATGAATGATGTATATTCGTCATCATTCTTATCATTCTTTTTCATGTGACCAGTTGTTTTGGTTAGCTCTCCTTCTATTGGAGCAGCCAATAACCCTACGACATCTTCTTATGAAAATGTAAGAACCAAATCCCAAAACTAAAAGTATTTTTAAGTTTTTTTGTAGCAATTGATAATAAGATCTAGGTCGTAGAATTTTTTATGGTCTTTGATGAAGATATGACACCATCAAATATCATATCAATAAATCTGAAGAGGCAATTTTTTTTAGATTTTCTGTATGGTTGTGTAAGAACCCGTAACTTCCCCGTGAAGGAAAGAGCGGATGCTTTGAGAACAACACACAAATGAACGCAGACGGAAGAACATTTCATTGTTATTACAACAATTCCATCAGATACAAGAATATACAGAGTATACATGAATAAATTACATTCGATAAATATCAGAGATTACAATAAATTACATAGCAACGGAAAATAATACAAAGCAACAACTGAAGGTGATATACGGATACAGAGCTTTCCGGATATCATTCCAGCTGTAAACCAGGATCCTGTGAATATAAATCTGCAAAACCAAAACTACTAGCTGCCCGTGCGGAAAATAGGGGCACCCAGAGTTTAGGTTAAAACAATAAACTCCAGGTCAGTCATGTGACTGGTGTGAGAACTAAAACAGTTATTTAAAACTTTACTTTAAAAGAGGGTAAGTCAAGGGACCACGCCGTATAACACGGAACGGGTTTCCTACCAAGAATACCAGTGCATAGGATAAACAACGCAATGCTTTTTCGAAAAATGAAGCTATTATAAGACCCAGGTCCCATCACACAATGCAACGCAAGCCGGAGGATAGGGTTTTCCCTTATAATAGCCAAACATGCTTGGTATGTTTAAAACAAATCATTTGATACTATAATAAGTGTATAGTGTCAAAACAATTTCAATCATAAATATAAATCATAGGCGGCATAGCTACCATCTACTATGTCGCCATACTAGTTCTACAATTAAGACCGAATTACACGTATTGGAAATTGGATTCCGTCATGAGTTGAGGCAAGGGGCAAGCTCCTCTCCGCGTTCGAGACACTCTAGCAAATGCCTCAGGGCTACGCACTCTGGGCAACCCTGGATCCTCCAAGGCCGGTCCTCACTTACGTTAGAGGATTAGTTATTCCTGAACACACGTTTCCCGGTCCTTACAGACCTATAATCGAGGCGCCTCGCATTCCAACAACCACATAGGTGAAAAGTATATAAATGTCAGGGCTGGTAAGTCACTGACACCACCATAGCTAGAAAGAAACGTCATGCACTCCTTGGGTCCTTATCCCGTTTTTGACTCATACCGAGGTGTGAGGCTCGCGAATCCACGCTATACACAAAGCTATGCCACAAAGGCCGTGCTTTGATCATCAACCACAAGACTTTGATTTTCAACAGAAGCCTTGATCTATGCAACTCAGCATGCCACACAGGCAATTCATGCCATGCGATCGATATCTATCGATATATAACCTCTAAGCTCGTACGTCTCAGAGAAGGGCGTTAAGCAAGAGAATAAATTCTCCGCCGCCAAGCAGATATATATTTAACATAAATCAATCAACACAGAATAAAATCCAATGTCAGACACACAATCCATTTACAAGTTCATTCTGGGTCTGAACGAAACCGGAGGCACTTTCCTCGCATATCCATCGATCTCCAAGTACGTCTGGACGACCACCAACTGATTTCCATCCTCTTGGGTGTACAGCCCAATCAGGATCGTCAGTAATTATCCAAACGATGTGAAGACTTCCGGTCTTCGACCACCGTCTTCATCTTCGACATATCGTCCAATTGGTTATTCAGAATGGGTGTAAACCCGGCCTTTCCGAACAACCCGCGTATATTAAAACAAGTGTTACACAAACACAACATACGCCTCATTCCAATTCTGAATATTCTGTTATTTAAATATCCACATCTTTTGGGAAAAGTTCCCATTAATTTTATCCAAGATAAATTCTTTAAAATTTATCCTTTAATCTTCCTTTGGATGTCGTTTCAAACCAAATTATGGTTTTTCCAACTAGTCGAGATTAGCGAACCACACCGAAGTAATTATTTATTTTATTTCCCAATCCCCACCTATTCATCCCATGAAGCAAAACTGGTGATACTCCATATCTAACACCATGGTGTTATCGGTAAAATTAATTACCATTTCACGTTCAAATCTAATTAAAGATTTAACTATCGCTTTGGAGCAAAACTGGTAATACTCCATTCTCGCTCATTTCTAAATTTGATAATTTAGATTATAGATTTACATTTCAATCTAATTGCAGATTCGTTAAAACTCCTTTTACTGGGTTATAGAACTAGGTGTTATTTAAAACACAGTTCACGACAAACCCAAATCACATTCTATTTATTATCAGGTTAAAGAACTAGTGTTATTTAAAACACCGTTCACGATAAACCCATTTTATATCCAATCAAATATATTAGAAATTCCGATTATTTAAAACCCCTTTTTAAATCTAATTTATTTATTTAAAAATAATTGGGTTTTAAATTTAGTTCAAAACTAGTTCATTTCGATAAAAATCCATTTTTATCTTTTCAAATATGGAGTTTTTCACCCTAATTTTTCTCAAATCATTTCTTATGATTTTACACAAATTATTACTATTTTTAATAATTTTATCAAGGCCCGTACAGTCGATTTCCAACAATGGCCATCGAACTGCACTTACAGCGACCTTTTTCGAATTTGATTTGGACGTATCTCCAAATCCAACCGTTAGATTTCAAATTTCTAATATTCGCTAGAAAGCTCTTTTCGATACGAACCCAACGGTTCCGGTTTTAGGAGAATCCGACAGTCGGATCTCCCGTAATGTCCGTTTGAAATAAATGGTCGAAATTCACGAACTGCCGCGGCGCGTTCTATTCAGGCCTTTATATTATATATATAATATATATAATATATATTTCGTCGATTTCTATTTAAAACGAATTATATAAATAGTTTTAAATTCGTTTCAAAAGCAATTTCAACTTCCATTTCAATTCAAATCAAAATTGAATTCTTCTTTATAAATTCGTTTTAAAATTCATTTCTATTCAATTCAAATTTCAATTCAATTTGAATTCATTTCAATTCGCTTTCAATTCAATTTGGGTTTCTATTCGAATCAAATTCGTTATATATTCCATTGAAATCAAATTCGTTATATATTCAAATCAAATCAAATTCGTTTTCTATTCAAATCAAATTCGTTATATATTCAATTGAAATCAAATTCATTTTCTATTCAAATCAAATTCGTTATATATTCAATTGAAATCAAATTCATTATATATTCAATTGAAATCAAATTCGTTATATATTCAATTGAAATCAAATTCGTTTTCTATTCAAATCAAATTCGTTATATATTCAATTGAAATCAAATTCGTTATATATTCAATTGAAATCAAATTCGTTATATATTCAATTGAAATCAAATTCGTTTTCTATTCAAATCAAATTCGTTATATATTCAATTGAAATCAAATTCGTTTTTAATTCAAATCAAATTCGTTATATATTCAATTGAAATCAAATTCGTTTTCTATTCAAATCAAATTCGTTATATATTCAATTGAAATCAAATTCGTTATATATTCAATTGAAATCAAATTCGTTATATATTCAATTGAAATCAAATTCGTTTTCTATTCAAATCAAATTCGTTATATATTCAATTGAAATCAAATTCGTTTTCAATTCAAATCAAATTCGTTATATATTCAATTGAAATCAAATTCGTTATATATTCAATTGAAATCAAATTCGTTTTCTATTCAAATCAAATTCGTTATATATTCAATTGAAATCAAATTCGTTATATATTCAATTGAAATCAAATTCGTTATATATTCAATTGAAATCAAATTCGTTTTCTATTCAAATCAAATTCGTTATATATTCAATTGAAATCAAATTCGTTTTCAATTCAAATCAAATTCGTTATATATTCAAATCAAATCAAATTCGTTTTCTATTCAAATCAAATTCGTTATATATTCAATTGAAATCAAATTCGTTTTCAATTCAATTCATTTCGAAATCGTTTTCAATTCAATTCATTTCGAAATCGTTTTCAATTCAATTCATTTCGAAATCGTTTTCAATTCAATTCATTTCGAAATGAATAAAATCGATATAAATATCGTTCACGTCAAAATGGCGTCAATCTAATCAACACGGCTTAATGTATTTCTATTTTCAAATATTCTATTTCAAATATTTCCTATTATCAAAATATTTGTTATTATCAAAATATTTCGTTCAACACATGACTAATCTCAACGGATGAGTACAGTCAACACACGAACCTTTATTTTATATTGATAAAGATGTAAATTTTATTATTAAAATATTTCGTTCAACACATGACTAATCTCAACGGATGAGTACAGTCAACACATGAACCTTTATTTTATAATATTCTTTATTTTCTAGATTGGAATGAGGCCCAATCAATCACCATATAAAGTTAATTATATGGATTCCATTCAACACATGTATACAATAGCAATGATAAATAATCAACCATCATCCAAAGTGCACTACACTGTATAAGCATCAAATATAGATATCTAACGCTTATACAGCCTGTCAATCAATCGATCGACATATTTAATCAATCAGGATGAGTGAACTTCAAATTTCATCCCAACACCCGTGTGGGGTTTCAAACA
This sequence comes from Allium sativum, assembly GCA_030737875.1. Lineage (NCBI taxonomy): Eukaryota > Viridiplantae > Streptophyta > Magnoliopsida > Asparagales > Amaryllidaceae > Allium > Allium sativum. The sequence continues at coordinate 55,174,745 of CM060916.1, read as the reverse complement.
ATCAAATATAGATTTTATTTGTGCAGCTGGGCGATGTGTAAAATTTATCGTCCCAATCAATGTCAGTCAAATCGATGTACATAAACAAACCGTCCGGTTTGTAAATGAATATTTATTTATTCACATTCACTATATTCATATTCACGTTAAAAATTATATTTTTAACGATAAAACATTTTATTTTAACATATGAATTTCTATTCAGTTCATTCTTTAAATAAAATGATATTTTTATTTTTCTAACATATTTTAGGAAATTTCGGCGGCATAACGGCACGATACTAGAGACGGGACGAGGCCTAGCCTTATCCCCAGTCTAGTGAAGGCCCACGCCATTCACACATCAATCAAATCAATGTCATTTCACCAAACAATTCAATTCAACCCAAACAATCTAACTAACAACACAGCCAAACAAACAAGTCCATGGTCTGTGGACGATTGTGTCGGGTGCTACTAAACACCGTCTGCATCCTAGTATATATATATAACTAGAAAAAGAAATTGAAACGTGAGAAATTCTCACCGATAGTTATCCCATCATCATGACTCTTCTTTTGTAGAAGTCTTCGTCGTTATCGCATTCTTGTCATCTTCGTTGCTGTAGCCACTACATATGTAAAAATCACACATTTTTATATTGCTGTCTTTTTAAAATAAAAATCACATTTTATTTGTTTACTTTCAATTTTAAAAATCGAATTTTTACTTTGCTATTATATAGATAAAAATTCTATTTTTACATCGCTGCTATATAAAAAGATTTCGCCTTTTCAAATATAAAGTTTTCGCCTTTTCAAATATGAAGTTTTCGCCTTTTCAAATATGAAGTTTTCGCCTTTTCAAATATGAAGTTTTCGCCTTTTCAAATATGAAGTTTTCGCCTTTTCAAATATATAGATGTCGCCTTTTCAAATATATAGATGTCGCCTTTTCAAAAATATAAATGTCGCCTTTTCAAATATATAGATGTCGCCTTTTCAAAAATATAAATGTCGCCTTTATAAAAATATAGATTTCGCGTTTATAAAAATATAGATTTCGCCTTTAATACGCCTATCATGTAAAAATTATATTTTTACATCTTCTACATAGTAAAGATCATATTTTTAATACTTTAAAAATATAAAAATCATATTTTTCTTTATAAAAAGAACTCCTTTTTTTCTATTTCTAATTAAAATTACACATTTTCTACTATGCTATAATATAAAAATGACGTTAAAACAAAGTGTTACCTTTCTTCTTTGTTTAGCGTCGAACTCCCTTCTTTTCCGCTTGATTCCAGGAGAAACCGAACACAGTCTTTAAAGCTAGGGCTCCAAACTGCCAGCGCCTGCCTTGACCGGTCGATGATCGAAGCTTCTCACGACGTCACCCTGGACGTCAGCTACCCGCGCCTCCGCCAGCGTGGAGTTTGGTGGACCCATGAACGCCGGAAGTAGCTGCGAACGACGGGTCTGGTGGGGCGGGCTGCGTCGCGGTTGAGGGGCTTCGCGGATGGGTTTAGAGGAAGGGAAGAAGGAAGCGGAGGGGGGGAGAAGAGGGGAGGAGGGACGGGCGGCAAAGGGTTGGGGTTCGGTGGTGGCTGCCACGACTGGCGGCGGTGAACGAGGGGGTTTTTTCCCTCTTTTTTTTTTGTTTATTTCTGATCGATTGGAGTATAAAGGGGGGCAACGGGTTAAGAGGGAGAGAGAATATTATAATTTTTTTTTATATTTGTAAAAAGTTGACTTTTACCTAAGACCTTTAAACGAGGCCCACCGCCTATCGTCCATAGCTAATTACCCCCATTCTGAACACAATGGGATATGTATCGTAAGCTGATTCGATCGTTTTGATCATTTTCCGTTGAATTTACATTTAAATCACTATATTGAATTTTAAACGTACATTTCAAATTACCGGGGTCGCATACGAACTTTGAAAATTCCAAAAAAATATTTTCTAGCTTCGTATTGACGATACGGTCCTAACAAAACAATTATCGTCGAATTCTGAGACCATTGGAAAAATGGCCATTTTCCAGTCGATTAAAATCAACTAAAACTGGTCAAACGCGTTTTCCTTTGCCACGCTCACATATTGAATCGAAAAATTATGAAATTTGGAATCTAGTAATAACTTGACACTGCTGATCCAATAAAAGTGGTTTCGTCGAAATCCGAGGTCGTTTGCAAAATTTCCATTTTTAAGGGCCTGAATTCCATAGCGACTATTCAGAATTTTCATCTGGACATAACTTTTGATTCCCGCTATGAAATCTCGATTTTTTGGATTCTTTGGAAAGATATTCACGAAAAGATCCTATTATTTTTGGTTTCGCTAAAATCCGGATTGTTTTGCACCCGGTACATTCAATTGAAGTTTGAAATCGAATTATCGAACTACCGCGCCATTTTCAATTCTATTTATAATTAAATATAATTATTTATATTCTAACGACGACGTATATAATATATACGTTCGAATTATATTCAAAATAAATTTCTCGTCGATATTATTTAAAATAATCTATTTTAATCTTCAAACTTCGCTAAAATTGCAAAAATAAAAATTTTAAACTGGCCCAGATTTTCGGGTTGTTACAATCTCCCCCACTTAAAACTTTTCGTCCCCGAAAAGGAACGAAGTCGAAAGTGGTTTGATTAATCAACTCTACGTTCGATCTGGCTTCCTTCTCCAACTTTTCAATTTCGGAGAATTTTCAAATTTTCAAAAATTTGGCTAACACCCTAAATTTTCGAAAAATTTCGCCATAACCTCCCCTGCACCGGGAGCCATGGGAAAATCCCGAAATTGCCATATAGGCCTTCTGATCTCAAAAAGAAAAAGAAAAAGCCAAGCGGCTAGCCAATAGGCTCATAAAATCATCATCACCCATACAAAACAGTAAATTATGTAGTAAACATGTACCTATTTGTCGGGCAAACAAATTTTATTCTTCGGCTCTAGCCTCCTTGCTATGACCTGTTCAATGATATACATGTATATGCATGCAAATGCAACCAATTTTCAATACAATATTCAATATTTGATGTAATTAGGCTTAATGGTTCAAAATTATCAACCAAATAAACAAACAACACAAACATCAATCAATTAGTGAACTAACGTTTCAAATTCATAATTTTGATATATATACAGAAAATCATGTTTTGATGCCAATTCACAACAATGTGTTCTAGCTATATAAGTTTTGGTTCTCACACCAGTCTAATGGAAATATATAGATATCACACCTTCGAAACACGAACATAAATATTGATGATGCCATGGTCATTATCAACATCATCTCCGGGCGACTAGAATGTGATTCTATATCTATCCAGTATATTAAAACTTCGAATATACGTTCATGACGCGTATATGCAAAATCTTTATATACTAGATTGTCCAAATCAATACAAATAAATAATCAAATACGAATAATTGATTTAAATTTTCAAAACAAAATTCGTTTCATTTTAAAAAATATACTCTTCACACTCGTTCTAGGATACTACTGATCCCATCTCTAACGAGTCATTCTCATTGGATATTACTAATCCAATTTCTGATGAATTCTTTCGTATGGTTCTAATGTGCCTTGTTCTCTGAGCTTTGTAAACCAAAGCTCTGATACCAAATGTAAGAACCCGTAACTTCCCCGTGAAGGAAAGAGCCGATGCTTTGAGAACAACACACAAATGAACGCAGACGGAAGAACATTTCATTGTTATTACAACAATTCCATCAGATACAAGAACATACAGAGTATACATGAATAAATTACATTCGATCAATATCAGAGATTACAATAAATTACATAGCAGCGGAAAATAATACAAAGCACAACTGAAGGTGATATACGGATACAGAGCTTTCCGGATATCATTCCAGCTGTAAACCAGAATCCTGTGAATATAAATCTGCAAAACCAAAACTACTAGCTGCCCGTGCGGAAAATAGGGGCACCCAGAGTTTAGGTTAAAACAATAAACTCCAGGTCAGTCATGTGATTGGTGTGAGAACTAAAACAGTTATTTAAAACTTTACTTTAAAAGAGGGTAAGTCAAGGGACCACGCCGTATAACACGGAACGGGTTTCCTCCCAAGAATACCAGTGCATAGGATAAACAACGCAATGCTTTTTCGAAAAATGAAGCTATTATAAGACCCAGGTCCCATCACATAATGCAACGCAAGCCGGAGGATAGGGTTTTCCCTTATAATAGCCAAACATGCTTGGTACGTTTAAAACAAATCATTTGATACTATAATAAGTGTATAGTGTCAAAACAATTTCAATCATAAATATAAATCATAGGCGGCATAGCTACCATCTACTATGTCGCCATACTAGTTCTACAATTAAGACCGAATTACACGTATTGGAAATTGGATTCCGTCATGAGTCGAGGCAAGGGGCAAGCTCCTCTCCGCGTTCGAGACACTCTAGCAAATGCCTCAGGGCTACGCACTCTGGGCAACCCTGGATCCTCCAAGGCCGGTCCTCACTTACGTTAGAGGATTAGTTATTCCTGAACACACGTTTCCCGGTCCTTACAGACCTATAATCGAGGCGCCTCGCATTCCAACAACCACATAGGTGAAAAGTATATAAATGTCAGGGCTGGTAAGTCACTGACACCACCATAGCTAGAAAGAAACGTCATGCACTCCTTGGGTCCTTATACCGTTTTTGACTCATACCGAGGTGTGAGGCTCGCGAATCCACGCTATACACAAAGCTACGCCACAAAGGCCGTGCTTTGATCATCAACCACAAGACTTTGCTTTTCAACAGAAGCCTTGATCTATGCAACTCAGCATGCCACACAGGCAATTCATGCCATGCGATCGATATCTATCGATATATAACCTCTAAGCTCGTACGTCTCAGAGAAGGGCGTTAAGGAAGAGAATAAATTCTCCGCCGCCAAGCAGATATATATTTAACAGAAATCAATCAACACAGAATAAAATCCAATGTCAGACACACAATCCATTTACAAGTTCGTTCTGGGTCTGAACGAAACCGGAGGCACTTTCCTCGCATATCCATCGATCTCCAAGTACATCTGGACGACCACCAACTGATTTCCATCCTCTTGGGTGTACAGCCCAATCAGGATCGTCAGTAATTATCCAAACGATGTGAAGACTTCCGGTCTTCGACCACCGTCTTCATCTTCGACATATCTTCCAATCGGTTATTCAGAATGGGTGTAAACCCGGCCTTTCCGAACAACCCGCGTATATTAAAACAAGCGTTACACAAACACAACATACGCCTCATTCCAATTCTGAATATTCTGTTATTTAAATATCCACATCTTTTGGGAAAAGTTCCCATTAATTTTATCCAAGATAAATTCTTTAAAATTTATCCTTTAATCTTCCTTTGGATGTCGTTTCAAACCAAATTATGGTTTTTCCAACTAGTCGAGATTAGCGAACCACACCGAAGTAATTATTTATTTTATTTCCCAATCCCCACCTATTCATCCCATGAAGCAAAACTGGTGATACTCCATATCTAACACCATGGTGTTATCGGTAAAATTAATTACCATTTCACGTTCAAATCTAATTAAAGATTTAACTATCGCTTTGGAGCAAAACTGGTAATACTCCATTCTCGCTCATTTCTAAATTTGATAATTTAGATTATAGATTTACATTTCAATCTAATTGCAGATACGTTAAAACTCCTTTTACTGGGTTAAAGAACTAGGTGTTATTTAAAACACAGTTCACGACAAACCCAAATCACATTCTATTTATTATCGGGTTAAAGAACTAGTGTTATTTAAAACACCGTTCACGATAAACCCATTTTATATCCAATCAAATATATTAGAAATTCCGATTATTTAAAACCCCTTTTTAAATCTAATTTATTTATTTAAAAATAATTGGGTTTCAAATTTAGTTCAAAACTAGTTCATTTCGGTAAAAATCCATTTTTATCTTTTCAAACATGGAGTTTTTCACCCCAATTTTTCTCAAATCATTTCTTATGATTTTACACAAATTATTACTATTTTTAATAATTTTATCAAGGCTCGTACAGTCGATTTCCAACAATGGCCATCGAACTGCACTTACAGCGACCTTTTTCGAATTTGATTTGGACGTATCTCCAAATCCAACCGTTAGATTTCAAATTTCTAATATTCGTTAGAAAGCTCTTTTCGATACGAACCCAACGGTTCCGGTTTTAGGAGAATCCGACGGTCGGATCTCCCGTAATGTCCGTTTGAAATAAATGGTCGAAATTCACGAACTGCCGCGGCGCGGCGCATTCTATTCAGGCCATTATATTATATATATAATATATATAATATATATTTCGTCGTTTTCTATTTAAAACGAATTATATAAATAGTTTTAAATTCGTTTCAAAGCAATTTCAACTTCCATTTCAATTCAAATCAAAATTGAATTCTTCTTTATAAATTCGTTTTAAAATTCATTTCTATTCAATTCAAATTTCAATTCAATTTGAATTCATTTCAATTCGCTTTCAATTCAATTTGGGTTTCTATTCGAATCAAATTCGTTATATATTCCATTGAAATCAAATTCGTTATATATTCAAATCAAATCAAATTCGTTTTCTATTCAAATCAAATTCGTTATATATTCAATTGAAATCAAATTCGTTTTCTATTCTAATCAAATTCGTTATATATTCAATTGAAATCAAATTCGTTATATATTCAATTGAAATCAAATTCATTATATATTCAATTGAAATCAAATTCGTTTTCTATTCAAATGAAATTCGTTATATATTCAATTGAAATCAAATTCGTTATATATTCAATTGAAATGAAATTCGTTATATATTCAATTGAAATCAAATTTGTTTTCTATTCAAATCAAATTCGTTATATATTCAATTGAAATCAAATTCGTTTTCAATTCAAATCAAATTCGTTATATATTCAATTGAAATCAAATTCGTTATATATTCAATTGAAATCAAATTCGTTTTCTATTGAAATCAAATTCGTTATATATTCAATTGAAATCAAATTCGTTATATATTCAATTGAAATCAAATTCGTTTTCTTTTCAAATCAAATTCGTTATATATTCAATTGAAATCAAATTCGTTTTCAATTCAAATCAAATTCGTTATATATTCAAATCAAATCAAATTCGTTTTCTATTCAAATCAAATTCGTTATATATTCAATTGAAATCAAATTCGTTTTCAATTCAATTCATTTCGAAATCGTTTTCAATTCAATTCATTTCGAAATCGTTTTCAATTCAATTCATTTCGAAATGAATAAAATCGATATAAATATCGTTCACGTCAAAATGGCGTCAATCTAATCAACACGACTTAATGTATTTCTATTTTCAAATATTCTATTTCAAATATTTCCTATTATCAAAATATTTGTTATTATCAAAATATTTCGTTCAACACATGACTAATCTCAACGGATGAGTACAGTCAACACACGAACCTTTATTTTATATTGATAAAGATGTAAACTTTATTATTAAAATATTTCGTTCAACACATGACTAATCTCAACGGATGAGTACAGTCAACACATGAACCTTTATTTTATAATATTCTTTATTTTCTAGATTGGAATGAGGCCCAATCAATCACCATATAAAGTTAATTATATGGATTCCATTCAACACATGTATACAATAGCAATGATAAATAATCAACCATCATCCAAAGTGCACTACACTGTATAAGCATCAAATATAGATATCTAACGCTTATACAGCCTGTCAATCAATCGATCGACATATTTAATCAATCAGGATGAGTGAACTTCAAATTTCATCCCAACACCCGTGTGGGGTTTCAAACAATCAAATATAGATTTTATTTGTGCAACTGGGCGATGTGTAAAATTTATCGTCCCAATCAATGTCAGTCAAATCGGTGTACATAAACAAACCGTCCGGTTTGTAAATGAATATTTATTTATTCACATTCACTATATTCATATTCACGTTAAAAATTATATTTTTAACGATAAAACATTTTATTTTAACATATGAATTTCTATTCAATTCATTCTTTAAATAAAATGATATTTTTATTTTTCTAACATATTTTAGGAAATTTCGGCGGCATAACGGCACGATACTAGAGACGGGACGAGGCCTAGCCTTATCCCCAGTCTAGTGAAGGCCCACGCCATTCACACATCAATCAAATCAATGTCATTTCACCAAACAATTCAATTCAACCCAAACAATCTAACTAACAACACAGCCAAACAAACAAGTCCATGGTCTGTGGACGATTGTGTCGGGTGCTACTAAACACCGTCTGCATCCTAGTATATATATATAACTAGAAAAAGAAATTGAAAGGTGAGAAATTCTCATCGATAGCTATCCCATCATCATGACTCTTCTTTTGTAGAAGTCTTCGTCGTTATCGCATTCTTGTCATCTTCGTTGCTATAGCCACTACATATGTAAAAATCACACATTTTTATATTGCTGTCTTTTTAAAATCAAAATCACATTTTTATTTGTTTACTTTCAATTTTAAAAATCGAATTTTTACTTCGCTATTATATAGATAAAAATTCTATTTTTACATCGCTGCTATATAAAAAGATTTCGCCTTTTCAAATATAAAGTTTTCGCCTTTTCAAATATGAAGTTTTCGCCTTTTCAAATATGAAGTTTTCGCCTTTTCAAATATGAAGTTTTCGCCTTTTCAAATATGAAGTTTTCGCCTTTTCAAATATATAGATGTCGCCTTTTCAAATATATAGATGTCGCCTTTTCAAAAATATATATGTCGCCTTTTCAAATATATAGATGTCGCCTTTTCAAAAATATAAATGTCGCCTTTATAAAAATAAAGATTTCGCGTTTATAAAAATATAGATTTCGCCTTTATAAAAATAAAGATTTCGCCTTTATAAAAATAAAGATTTCGCCTTTAATACGCCTATCATGTAAAAATTATATTTTTACATCTTCTACATAGTACAGATCATATTTTTAATACTTTAAAAATATAAAAATCATATTTTTCTTCATAAAAAGAACTCCTTTTCTTCTATTTCTAATTAAAATTACACATTTTCTACTATGCTATAATATAAAAATGACGTTAAAACAAAGTGTTACCTTTCTTCTTTGTTTAGCGTCGAACTCCCTTCTTTTCCGCTTGATTCCAGGAGAAACCGAACACAGTCTTTAAAGCTAGGGCTCCAAACTGCCAGCGCCTGCCTTGACCGGTCGATGATCGAAGCTTCTCACGACGTCACCCTGGACGTCAGCTACCCGCGCCTCCGCCAGCGTGGAGTTTGGTGGACCCATGAACGCCGGAAGTAGCTGCGAACGACGGGTCTGGTGGGGCGGGCTGCGTCGCGGTTGAGGGGCTTCGCGGATGGGTTTAGAGGAAGGGAAGAAGGAAGCGGAGGGGGGGAGAAGAGGGGAGGAGGGACGGGCGGCAAAGGGTTGGGGTTCGGTGGTGGCTGTCGCGACTGGCGGCGGTGAACGAGGGGGTTTTTTCCCTCTTTTTTTTTTGTTTATTTCTGATCGATTGGAGTATAAAGGGGGGGCCAACGGGTTAAGGGGGAGAGAGAATTTTTTTTTTTATATTTGTAAAAAGTTGACTTTTACCTAAGACCTCTAAACGAGGCCCACCGCCTATCGTCCATAGCTAATTACCCCCATTCCGAACACAATGGGATATGTATCGTAAGCTGATTCGATCGTTTTGATCATTTTCCATTGAATTTACATTTAAATCACTATATTGAATTTTAAACGTACATTTCAAATTACCGGGGTCGCATACGAACTTTAAAAATTCCAGAAAAATATTTTATAGCTTCGTATTGACGATACGGTCCTAACAAAACTAGTTTCGTCGAATTCTGAGACCGTTGGAAAAATGGCCATTTTCCAGTCGATTAAAATCAACTAAAACTGGTCAAACGCGTTTTCCTTTGCCACACTCACATATTGAATCGAAAAATTATGAAATTTGGAATCTAGCAATAACTTGACACTGCGGATCCAATAAAAGTGGTTTCATCGAAATCCGAGGTCATTTGAAAAATTTCCATTATTAAGGGCCTGAATTCCATAGCGACTATTCAGAATTTTCATCTGGACATATCTTTTGATTCCCGCTATGAAATCTCGATTTTTTGGATTCTTTGGAAAGATATTCACGAATAGATCCTATTATTTTTGGTTTCGCTAAAATCCGGATTGTTTTGCACCCAGTACATTCAATTAAAGTTTGAAATCGAATTATCGAACTACCGCGCCATTTTCAATTCTATTTATAATTAAATATAATTATTTATATTCTAACGACGACGTATATAATATATACGTTCGAATTATATTCAAAATAAATTTCTCGTCGATATTATTTAAAATAATCTATTTTAATCTTCAAACTTCGCTAAAATTGCAAAAATAAAATTTTTAAACTAGCCCAGATTTTCGGGTTGTTACAGGTTGACTGCAAGTAGATCGTCATTCTTTATTTGTTAGCCAATTCTATGAACGACTTTAAATTGTTTCTATAATTTTCATCCCTTTTAACAATCTTTTCATCATCTTCCTTTTTTCTTTTCTTTTTTGATTATTTGCCTTGAAGTTGAGGGTTTTGCTGCAGTAGTTAATGATTTTTCTCCTTCGATGTTTATGTTCTCGTCTTCTTCCATTAGAGGACTCTGTAGTAACATGGTAGAAAAATTATTAAATAAGGTTTGAATATATGCAGGTATGTATGCAAATATTCTGAATATTAGCGTATAAATATGCAACTATTCTGAATAGTTTGTTTGCAACTAATTTGAATGTTTACATACAAGAATGCAATTATTCTGATTGTTCGCATACAAGCATGCAACTACTCTGAATATATGCATACAAGTATTTAACTATTCTGAATATTTGCATACAAGTATGCAACTATTCTGAATATTTGCATGCATGTATGCAACTATTCATTATATTTGCTTATAAGTATGCAATTATTTTTAATATATGCTTACAAGTATGCAACTATAATGAATATATACATGCATATATGCAACTATTCTTAATGTATGTTTACAAGTATCCAATTATTATGAATACATGCATGAAAGTATGCAACTATTCTAAATATTTGCATATAAGTATGCAACTATTCTTAATATATGCATACTAGTATACAACTATTATTAGTATTTGCATTCAAGAATACAACTATTATGAATATATATACACACATGTATGCTATTATTCTGAATATATGCTTACATGTATGTAGCTGTTCTGAATATTTGCATGCAAAAATGCAACTATTTTAAATGTATGCATGCAAGTATGCAACTATTCTGAATATTTGCATACCTGTATGGAACCATTCTGAATGTTTACATGCAAGTATGCAACTATTCTGAATGTTTGCATGCAAGTATGCAACTAATATGAATGTTTGCATACGTGTATACAACTATATTGAATGTATGCATGTAAGTATGCAAATATTCTGAATATATGCATACGTGTTTGCAACTATTCTGAATGTTTGCATGCACGCATGCAACTATTCGGAATGTTTGCATACATGTATGTAATTATTCTGAATTTTTTCATACATGTAGCAACTATTCTGAATGTTTGCATACATGTATGCAACTAATATGAATGTTTGCATGTAAGTATGCAACTATTCTGATTATTTGCATACGTATATGTTATTGTTCTGAATATTTGTATATGTGTATGCAACTATTCTGAATGATTGCATACAACTTGTATGCGACTATTCTGAATGTTTACATATGTGTACGCAACTCCTTTGAATGTTTGCATACGTGTATGCAACTATCTGAATATTTACATATAAGTGTGCAATTATTCTGAATATTTGCATTCATGTATGCAACTATTTTGAATATTTATTGTTGTTTTTTCAGTATAATCATTTGCATGTAAAAAATTCTGAATACAGTAATTATTGTAGTTATTTCAGCAATTTTGTTAGATATTTACTAAAAAAAATAAGTAACAATTCCTATTTGTTATGGTATTTTGAATATAATTGTTGAAATAAGTAACTATTGCAGTTTTTTTAGCATTTTTGCCAAATATTTGCTACAAAATATGTCGTTTACCCTTATTAGAATCTGTAATATGCATAGATTGTCAATCATGGAAGACGAAATAGAGATTTCAAAATTATACCTTTGTTCATGCCATTTTGAGTATATTATTGTTGAAAACGACGACATCGAAGCAGATTTCTTATGAACGGTACTGAAATGTTGATAATCGACTGTCGATTTTGTTTACTTTGGTTGATCGTGTGATGTAAAAGTATGATTTGATGGAGAAAATAATGAAATTACTGTAGGTTTCGTGCATCGAGGGTTTTGAGGAGACAGAAAGGGTAAATCTGGAATTTGTAGCGTCGCGTTTCAAAAATAGGGACATAAATTATGTAATTTTGTCGAAAGGCTATTTTTCTATTTTGCAATTTAATAAGTATATTAGCTTAACGCACTCTTTATTTTAACTATATGTACATGTATGTTGTTCACATGTGTGTCAACATTTCAGAATTGATTATGTATTTCAAGTTTTAACGTTATTCTCATTAATTCTCTTTTAATGTTACTTATGATATGCTTTGTCAATTAAAATGAATGTTCGATATTGATGTTAATTACTTTCAAATTCAAACGCAGTTGTTTATACAATTAATGTGTGTACCATTTATTCCATTCTTTCTTCCGTTTCTTTTTTTTTTTGAAAATTGATACTCTTTATTGATAATATCAAAAGAAAACCTCTTTTATATGCCTCGTCAAAACCCTGTAATCCCCCTAACCTATATGGATGCCTTACAGGGAAAAAGAGTACATATAAATTCGGTTGTTAAAATGCTAATATAAAACTAAAAACTCAAAAATACAAAGTTGAATGAAAACAGGAAAAAAAATACCTCTACTGGCCCAAACCAACTAGAACAAACAGCAAAGCCCAATGAGCATCACAATATTCTTCTACCCTATGTCCACTAAATCGATTCCCCAAACATTCAAAATTTGAAAATTTCTCATACTCCGTTCAGATTTACTCCCATTATTTCGAACTAGAAATTGAATCTCCCTTACAATCTGAGAAAGCTTAGTTATTAGATTGGTTCTTCGATTTCTGAAAATTCTTTCATTTCTTCCTTTCCAAATGAAATACACTACTCTCCACATGCAATGTCTCTGATTTGATCTTTGGTTTTGAAAGAATAATCAATGTTCCTCAATTCATTCCTTAACTGCAGATGCATCATCAAAGGAATAGCAAGCTTCTGCTTTAAAGATAACTATATGAAAGATGAATAATCACAATAGAAAAAAAATATGTTCAGTCGATTCTGGATGAACTTCACAAAGAGGACATAAGGTATTTGAGATATTTCCAAATCGAAAAATTCTATCCTTTGTATTTAATCTTCCCAAACATGCCAAGTAAGTAATAAATGACATTTTTCTGCAATTTTTATTTTGCCACATTACTGAAAAAGCAGGATCAATTTCTTTATGAATTCTGAATTCCATGCTTTATGATATGAAAAATTACCTCCAGAACACCACTCATATTTATCCTCTATAAGATTAGACTGAATTTGAATAGAACTAATTTCTTCAATTAGCTCTCTGGTTGCTGGATGAATAAGAGGATTAATTTCTCAACCACACATAATAGAGCTTACTTTCTGGTTTGAATTACCAATCAGATACAATCTATCATATCCAAGAATATCCACCAAACACTGACATTTTTTCCATGGATCGTGCTACAAAAAGGTATCATTCCCATCTACAATAATTCTATTAAAAATCTTCTTTGAATGAGATCCTAATCTAAGCATAGATTTTCATGTAGATGAAGAGTTATTATCTATTGCCATCGACCAATTTTTTTTACCATTATTTCATTTGTTCTTCATTCATTTACTCCATAAAGAATTTTCAGAAAAGAATTTCCACAACAGTTTAACATAGTCGGTTTTTTTAAATTAGAGAAAATTTTCAGGCCTATACCCCCTTAATTTTTAGGTTTACATAAGGAATTCCAAGCTACTTTATGCACTGATCCACCCCAGAAAAAATCAGAATAGAGTGATTGCAATTTATCTAGAGTGAACCATGGAATTTGATAAATGAATAACCAATAGAGAATGATAGGAGTTAAAACCCCATTTATCTGAGTAGGCCGGGTACGCATGATAGGGGGTTCTCGCTTCGCGGTTTGGTGGCGAACAGGAGACTCTTACCCCTACATGTCGCTGGGTAGAGTGTTGGTTCGCCAGTAGGCGCGAGACTCGAGAGGGTCGCCGTAAAACAAGGAATTGGGGGACCAGTGTGAGCCGCGGTGGGTATTACCTGCTGCTTAAGGGATGAAGGGATGGTTGCAAAGCCTACCGGATTTCATTGGCCGTCACAGTTGGTATCAGAGCTTTGGTTAACCTTAGTTCCGGGATCTAACACATTAAACACCTCGTCAAAATAGAATCAGTAGTGTTCTAAGGCGAGTAGCTCATTAGAGATAGGATTAGCAATGTCCTAGAATGAGCTAAGCAGATTAGCAAAACAATTTGATCAGTACATCATTACCTTTCCTTATGTTCCCCTGCTTTATCATATATGAGAAATATCAAATCTGTGAGCTTGACTCTTTTCTTGCTTATACAGTACTCTCTCTAATGGCTACACGAGCAGCAGCAGCTAGAGGAGGCTGTGGAGGCCGAGGAGGCCGTGGAGGCCGAGGAGGCCGAGCAGGAGTAGCTGGAGGACGGGGGAATATCCCCGTAGTTGAGGAAGGCCCTATTATTCAGCCACCAGCACCCGAGGACTTTGAGCTAGACAGAGTAGCTAAGAGGTATAGGAACCTTGGGGGAAAACCCTTTTCTGGCACTGGTACAGTGACAGAGGCTATAGCTTGGTTGAAGACCTATGAGAAGATCTTTGAAGGCATGGGTTTGGGAACCAACAACAAAGCACGACTAGGTATTTGGCTCCTACAGGAGGAAGCAGAGTTGTGGTGGGATGCCATCACCTCAGAGGATGCAGCAAGTACTGTCAGGACCTGGGAGCAATTCAAAGCTATGTTCAACGAGAAGTTTGTACCTGAGCAAGCTTTAGAGAGGATGCGAGAGCAGTTTGCTAATCTCCAGCAGGGAGATCTCTCTATCCAGGATTACCTCAATAAATTCACCCAGTTGTCGCGCTATGCTCCAGAGCTTATTATGACTAACAAAGCAAAGAATAAGAGATTTATATTTGGGCTAAAGCGCAAGTACCATGACAGAGCTATGAGCAACATCAAACTCTCCTTCACAGAATTGGTAGAAATGGCTTGCAATTATGAAGATATGGATGAAAGACACGCCAGCCAAGACCGCGCCAAAAGCCAAGCTGGAAATAAGCGCAAAGCTTCAGCAGATCAGCCAGAGTCTAGCATTACAGCGGCCGCTACTCAGAAACCTGGAAAGATACCGAAAGGAAATTGCTACAACTGCGGGAAGCCAGGACATTTTTCTAATGTGTGCAAAGCCCCAAGGAAACCAAAGGCAAATCCAGACTCAGCCGAATGCTACAACTGCCATAAGAAGGGGCACTATAGCAGGAACTGTCCTCTGAAGCAGAATGCACAAGTGGCTCATGTGTATGACGGGGAGACCCCGCCAGCTATCACCGATGGATCAGGTAAACCCGACGTCTTGGGAGGTACCCTTACCATTAAAAATATTCCTGTTTCTATACTTTTTGATACTGGTGCATCACGTAGCTTCATTTCTAGTAACACTGTTAGTAAGTTAAAGTTAAAAGTAAGAAAGCTTAAAGAACCAATTAAAGTTCAAAACCCGATAGGAGGTTCTGTTAGTCTCAGTTCGTACTGTAGAGTGCCTATCTCTTATTCATGTTACAAGTTTCCCATCCACTTAATCGTTATGGATTTGTCTGAATTTGATGTTATTCTCGGTTTGGAATGGTTGACGAAATATAAGGCCGAAGTTAGATGTGCCGAGAGAATCGTTAAAGTCGAAACGAAGCTTGGACCTATATATATACCATGCCTCGGTTCAGAAATAAATAGAACAGAATTTTGGTCTTCTTTAGAATTTACTCCCCCTTCATTAGAAAAGATACCGGTCGTTAAAAACTACGCGGATGTGTTTGAAGAAGTAGAAAACTTACCGCCGCAAAGAGAAATTGAATTCAGGATAGATCTAATTCCTAACTCCCGACCAGTAGTACATCCAATTAGAAGAATGGCCCCGAAAGAAAAAGAAGAGTTAGGTAGTCAAACCCGAGAATTGCTTTGGAAAGGTCTAATCAGACCGAGCTTTTCAGCTTGGGGAGCAGTTGTAGTATTTGTCCCGAAATCAGACGGTACTCTAAGACTTTGTGTTGATTACCGTGATCTCAATAAGCAGACACTGAAGAACAAATATCCCTTGCCACGAATAGACGATCTGTTAGATCAATTAAATGGAGCAACCGTATTCTCCAGAATGGACCTAGCTACAGGTTTCCACCAATTACGTATAGCCGAAGACTATGTTCCTTTGACAGCCTTCAGGGGTCCTGATTTATTCTACGAATGGTTAGTAATGCCGTTCGGCTTGTGTAACGCTCCGGCATACTTCGTCGAACTTATGAACAGAGTGTTCCGTGGTATATTGAATAAATTTGTTCTAGTCTTCATCGATGACATTTTAATCTACTCAAAGTCGGAAGGCGAGCATGCAAAACATTTAGAACAAGTGTTGAAAATTCTAAGGAGAAATGTCTTGAAAGCTAAATTTTCTAAATGTGTCTTCTGGCAGGATGAAGTTAAGTTCCTAGGCCATGTCGTATCAAAAGAAGGGATTGCTGTAGATCCAAGCAAAATTACAGCAATTCAGAACTGAAACAACCTACTACCCCTACAGAAGTTCGAAGTTTCCTTGGATTGGCTAGTTACTATCGGAAATTCGTTCAGGATTTTTCAAAGATATCTGGTGTATTAACAAAGCTTACAAAGAAGCATGAGAAATTCAAATGGACTCCCGAATGTGAAGAAGCTTTCCAGGAGCTGAAACTGAAATTGACAACCGCTCCAGTATTGACAATTATAGAAGGCAACCAAGACTTGACTGTATGGACAGACGCTTCTATTAGAGGGCTAGGTGCAATATTAATGCAAAAAGGCCAAGTGGTCGCTTATGCCAGCCGCCAGCTAAAGCCGCATGAGAGAAACTATGCAACTCATGATCTTGAGTTATTAGCTATCGTGTTTGCTTTAAGAATCTGGAGGCATTATTTACTGGGTGAGAAGTTTGAACTATTTACCGATCATCAATCCTTGAAATATCTATTCACTCAGAAAGATCTAAACTTGAGACAACAGCGTTGGTTAGAATTCCTTGCAGCATACGATTTTGAGATTCTATATACTCCGGGGAAAGCCAATGTTGTAGCAGATGCGCTCAGCAGAAAGAATGAAATCATCGCCAGTTTTGTCATCACGTCTTCATTAATAGACAGGATCTCAACCCTTCAGAAAGACAATGAATTTATTCAAAGAGTTAGTCAGAGAGTCAAGGGAGGTGAATCCACAAGTTTCCGACTCGATGACAAAGGAGTACTCAGATTAAAGGGCAAAATTTGCATCCCAAATCTTCCAGAGCTCAGAAGAGAAATACTTGATGAGTGCCATAAGTCCAAATTAAGTATCCATCTCGGTGTGAGCAAAATGTATAACGATGTCAAACGCACATTCTGGTGGAGGTCAATGAAAAGAGATATTTCATTATATGTTAGTAGTTGCCCCACTTGTCAGCTAGTTAAGAGCGATCAGCAGAAATTGGCTGGACTATTACAACCCTTAGAAATTCCAGGATGGAAGTGGGAGCAAATTTCGATGGACTTCATTGATGGCTTGCCTCGAACTAAGAAAGGAAACGACAGTATATGGGTAATCGTAGATCGCTTCACGAAGACTGCCCATTTCATACCTGTCCGATCCAACAGAATGACTCAAATTTTAGCACAGATTTACTTCAAAGAAATAGTTAAACTACATGGAGTGCCGCTCAATATAGTCAGTGATAGAGATCCCCTATTTACTAGCAAATTTTGGGAAGCATTCTAGATAGAATTGGGAACCAAATTAAATTTAAGCACCGCTTATCACCCACAGACAGACGGCCAAACTAAGCGGGTGAATAGAATTCTAGAAGATTTACTGCGGGCTTGCATTATTGATTTTGGAGGCTCATGGGAAGATCACTTACATTTAGCCGAATTCTCTTATAACAATAGCTACCAAGCAAGTTTGGGAATGTCCCCATTTGAAGCATTATACGGTAGACCGTGCAGATCTCCCGCATGTTGGGTAGAACCTGGCAACAGACTTGTGTTAGGGCCCGATATGATTCGAGAAGCATCAGATAAAGTCGACTTCATTAAGAAGCGATTGAAAACCGCACAGAGCCGACAGAAAAGTTATGCTGATGCGAGAAGAAGAGACTTGTCATTTGCCGTGGGCGATTATGTTTATTTAATAGTTTCTCCAATGCGGGGGGTGATCAGATTTGGCAAAACTGGGAAGTTGGCACCGAGATTTATTGGTCCCTTTCCTATACTTGAACGGATTGGAACTCTGGCTTATAGGGTTCAATTACCTAATTGGTTGCCTGGAGTACATGATGTGTTCCACGTGTCTCAACTCAGAAAACATGTTCATGATCCAGATCTTGTTGTGGAAGAAGCAGCGCAACAGGATATAGACATAACTCCAGAATTAGCACTCAGAAGAGAGCCATTAAAGATTGTTGGCAAAGAAATTAGAGAGCTAAGGAGCAAAAAGATTCATTTAGTCAAAGTGCAGTGGAGTAGTGATCCTAGAGACTGTACTTGGGAGACTGAGGAAAGCATTAAACAAGCCTACCCCAAATGCAGAGTGGACATCTCTGACTAACTCCGGTGCAAGGTACCTTTACAATACTTTGCATTTACATTTTATTTCCTACTTTGCTGTTATTTCCTTTTCGAGGACGAAAAGTTTTAAGTGGGGGAGATTGTAATAACCCGGAAAATGTGAACCAATTTGAAATTTTTAAATTTGGTTAATACCAAAGAATTTGAATAATTGAAATAGCATATTTCAATAAAATAAAGAATTGGGTATGGTATTGCAGTTTGAAATTTTGAATACAAACTTTGTCTGACTGTACCGGGTGGAAAATATAACGGATTTTAGCAAAACTGAAAATATTCAAATCTGTCTATGAATACCTTTCTAACGAATTTGAAAAATCGAAGTTTCAGAGCGGTAATCAAAAGTTATGGCCAAATGAATTTTCAGAAAGGTCGCTATATAGCATATATAGCCCCTGAAAATTGATATTTTGCATACGACCTCGGAATTCGACGAAACCACTTTTGTTGGGTCCGGGATGTCAAACTATTGCTAAGTTTCAAATTTCATAATTTTTGAAGCTAGTATGTGAGCGGGGCAAAAGAAAATGTGATTGGTCAATTTCTGTTAAAATGGGTCGACCTAAAAATGGCCGTTTTTCAAACGAGCTCAAAATTCAACGAAACTAGTTTTGTTAGGACCGTATCGTCAAAACAAAGCTAGATTTATTTTTCTGGAATTTTTCGATTCAGTTTGTGGCCCTGGCAAATTGAAATGTACGTTCAAATTAAATATTGAATGTTTTATACTTTAATTTGAAAAATAACCGACAGTAACAGTCGAATTGGCCAACGAAACATATCCCATTGTGTCCGGAATGGGGGTATTTAGCTAAGGGCGACAGTCGTTGGGTTTGATTTCGAGTTCGTTTGCAAAAACACTATTTAAAATTTCCTATAAAGTCTCGACCAATAGGATTTTTTCTTTAAAAAAAAACCTACGAAACCCTAGCCACCCCAGGCGATATCGACGATCCAGGAAGCTCGAAACTTCCCCTCGACTTTCCCACCGCCACCGCCACCTATAGGCCGCGCCACCACCACAGTTCGACAGCCCTTCCTCCCCTCTTCACATCCGACCAAACCTCACCCGCCACCATCGCCTGTATCGCCTGAACCACCTCCAGGAAGTCGCCGCCTTTCTGATGCCACACCGCCTTCCTCTGACCACCGAAGGAGACCGCACCACCACCGAACGAGAGCTGGTTCGTAGCTCTTCCACGTCGCAGGACCTGATCGGAGCAACAAGGTGCGGTTTGATTTTAAAATTTAAACCTAGTTTTGAAGGTTTAAAAACCTTTCTGCTTCAACATTCTGAAATGAAAATAACACTATAAAGCATTGCAAAACTTTGAAAAATAATATCATTTTCATTCGTTAACAAAATTCGATGAAACAGGAGACACGGTGACCGCAAGAAGGCTCTCTACCATCTAGAAGGAGCCGCGGATTTTTCTGATCTTCCTACGATTTTTAGCACTGCAAAAACCAATGTGAGGAATCTAAACTAAATTGTGTGAATGGAATCGCGTTGTATAAATTATATAAGCAAAGTGTAAATTATATACGCATTGTATACCTCATGTACATGTGTTGTATAAGTTATATTTGCGATGTATAAATTATACAAGCGTTGAATGAAACATATATGCTTTGAATTATGATGAATGCAAGTGAATTATAGAAATAATATATATATATATATATATACTCCCCTCGTCCACAGACCATGGACGATATTTATTGCTTGTGATTGACGTGATATTATGACGAATGGTTGGAAATAATTGTTTGTGGTTGATATTATGGTTGAAAAATACCTTTATGGTTGAAAAATACCCTCTTGTGGTTGAAACAAATTAGAATAGGATTGTGGAATTGAAAATAAAACATGCCGCCTGCGTGCGAACTAGATGCATGATCCCCATTGTCGAAAACCGCGAGGTTTTAAGGTAGAGCGAGGAGCCGTACTAGGGACGATCCCGGTTTTAACTACCCTGCCGTTATGCTGCCGAAATTTTCTGAAATATTCATGTGTTAGAATAATTTTCATTCGTTGAAACAAATTACATATATTGAAACAATATTCATGTGTTGAGTTGAAATTCATTCGTTGAATCAAAATTCATGTGTTGAATATTATTTGAATTTAAACAAGTAGCTTTAGCGATAAAAATCACATTTTTATATATATTCAAACCATAGCGAATATTCATGTGTTGAGTTGAAATTCATTCGTTGAATCAAAATTCATGTGTTGAATATTATTTGAATTTAAACAAATAGCTTTAGCGATAAAAATCACATTTTTATATATATTCAAACCATAGCGAATATTCATGTGTTGAGTTGAAATTCATTCGTTGAATCAAAATTCATGTGTTGAATATTATTTGAATTTAAACAAATAGCTTTAACGATAAAAATCACATTTTTATATATATTCAAACCATAGCGAATATTCATGTGTTGAGTTGAAATTCATTCGTTGAATCAAAATTCATGTGTTGAATATCATTTGAATTTAAACAAATAGCTTTAGCGATAAAAATCACATTTTTATATATATTTAAACTATAGCGAATATTCATGTGTTGAGTTAATTCATTCGTTGAGTTAAAATTCATGTGTTGAATATTATTTGAATTTAAACAAATAGCTTTAGCGATAAAAATCACATTTTTATATATATATACAAACTATAGAATATTCATGTGTTGAGTTGCAGTTCGTTCGTCAAGTTGAAATTCATGTGTTGAATGTTATCGTATTTTAAAATAAAATGAATAGACAATAAAATCTACTTCTTTATTGTGAATATGAAGTGTTAAAACATTCACGTGTAAAATAAATATTTTTGATGATAAAAATATTTCTTTTATCATGTATACGCTTTGATAAAAATACACACGTGTTGAAATAAATAATAGTTTGCTAGAAATATTATTATTAGCTTTGTTCTGCATATATATACATGTGTTAAACAGGAAAAATGGATTAGCTGTAGAGTAAAGAAATTATTTGCGTGCCCGACAAATAGGTAAACCTTGATGAATTGGCTACGCAATTTTATTTTTATATCAACTCCTGTGAATGCCATTGGATGCGGAGTGCTGGTTATTCTGTGTGAAATAATAAACATCGCCATAGGATAGTAACAATTAATTTTGAACTACACTACATGGCATACTTCTTTACGATAGTCATACTTCATCATATTCCACATAAGCAATTGGAGCTTGTGTGACGAGGTGGAAGATTTACAATACGAGCGAGAGGCTTGTATGACGATGATTATATACTACAGGTTGAACTGATGACTGATATGGACTATATAAAATATAACGATAAATTGCCAGATTAATAAAAACCCCACACGGGTCTGGAGTTGACAATAATCACGTCTCTCTAGTTATTAGATACGACACATGGACTATTTATTTCCACACGGAAACGGGGGTGACGAGAATTTATTCTCTGGAGTGATTATCTGTACATACTCCCCCGTAAACACCGGAATATATCACTATAAATATGTGGATGCTTTTTAGGATTTATTGGGTACCTAACACGGCCCAATAAATTTCCAAACCCCTCCCCGTACAAAG
This sequence comes from Allium sativum, assembly GCA_030737875.1. Classification (NCBI taxonomy): domain Eukaryota; kingdom Viridiplantae; phylum Streptophyta; class Magnoliopsida; order Asparagales; family Amaryllidaceae; genus Allium; species Allium sativum. Next base: position 55,152,163 of record CM060916.1, on the reverse strand, counting down.
GAGGTTATGGCGAAATTTTTCGAAATATTAAGGCGTTAGTGAAATATTTGAAGTGAAAACGAAGTTGAAAATATAGAATGAACTATATTTGGAATTATAGAAGGAACTATATTTATATATATATATATAAATATAATTAAAAGGAATCGAAGCCGTGCAGTTCGTGTTTCGGAATCGTAATTTGAAACGATTAGTACGAGAAATCCGACCATCGGATTTTCCCGAAACCGCAACCGTTGGGTTCGCTTTGGGAATACCTTCCCACTGACATAGACTTTGTAGAAATCCAACGGTGAGATTTTTCGATATGTGTAAAACAAATTAGGGGAAAAACAGTGCCACAGCACAACCTGAAACGTCGTTTAATTGAATATAGCCATCTTTAAATAAATAAAAATGGCGAAAAATCATTATAAAATATTATAAGCATCATAGGTTGAAAATAAACCAATTTGGCTTGATTTGTTTGATATTTGATGGTTGTATGTGTTTGACACGAAAATAACACTAAAGAACTGAAATATAGATGTCGAATAATATAACCATGGAAAGAATTGATTTAAATTCTAATTACGTGAATTATTTGAAAAGGCCGAGCTAACCCTCATTTCAAATAATTTATCGAGCGATTCGAATTGGAAGATACAAAGACGATTCAAGACCGACGATCTTCGTTTCGGTTGGATGGGCGCTACTGAGGTTCCTGAATGGAGTAGCTACCGTGAAGGAACAGAAGTAATAGCCGTCTGAACGTATGTGTTGATTGGACGGATATACGAGGAATTTGACGCCTCCGGTTTCGTTCAGACTCAGGACGGACTTGTAAATGGACTGTGTGTCTGACATTGGATTTTGTTCTATACTGATTGATCTCTGTTAAATATATATCTGTTTGGCGGCGGAGAATTTATTCTTTTGCTTAACGCCCTTCTCTGAGACATACGAGCTCAGAGGTTATATGTAACGACCCGTATTCTACACATCATAGGATTGTAGAATATTTATTTCTTTCCCGTGTGAAGTTGTATGGTCATGTAACTTTGGAAAACATTTATTAGAGTCATTTCCCCTGTTCATGATTTTTGTCGATTTTTAAATGACCATTTTGCCCCTAGTCGGTACTGTTTTGGCCATAACTTTTGATAGGGAAGGAATTTTGACCTAAAACCACTTCCATTAGATTCGTTTGATGGTTTCTCTTTCCATAGAGTGGTCATAATAGCCAAACGGACTTACCGTTTGGGAGATATGGCTGAAACAAGGTTTGGAGGGTGAAAAACTGCTTAACCGAGCCAAAACGGGTGATTAGTGAGTAGGCCCATAACCCATTTCGGGATTAGGGTTATGGGAGGGCTGAAATGAGATGGAGAATCATTCCATTTCAGTTTTCTAGCCTCCACTTATCACCAAGGATCCCTAAAAATGGCCTCCAACCTCTAAATCACCTCCAAATCACCTTTAGGTTAAGGATTTGGCTTAGCAACCCCTAATCAAGAAGGATCTTCACCAAATTAACAAAGGAGCTGCTGTTTGGTATTGAAATTCGCATCAAATCAGAGAATCATTTCAGATCTTAGTTTGTTTTGTGGCTAAGGTGAGTGATTTGCATAGTTTTGCACTAATTATGGCTAATTAGGGTTGATTAGTGTTAATTAGCGAATTTAAACATGATAAAATTCTGGAAAAATGTTTATAAAATTCGGAATGATATTTTAAACCTCTGTTAGAAATTTGGTTCCGTTTGGTTAAGTTTTGCTAATCATATCATTGGTTTCACCTAAACATGCTTAGGGGGAAAATATGGGATTTTGGGTATGTTTGATCCATTTTATATGCTATGATTTATGTTTTGATGTTTGGGATCGACACTACATGTTGCTATGACTGTATGGTATGCTTTTTGGTTGTTTAGAAGTGTTAGATTGGTCAAAAACGCCGTCGAATGGCGTAAAAACAGTCGCAGGAAACATGCAGGAAATGACCCAGAATCCGGATCGGATCGGTGGAGGGGAGCGCGACCCGAACCGTTCTAGCATGGGCGTCACGATCCGTTTAAAGGAGTTGGTCACGACTTAAGTTGGGTGGCACGATCCGGTAGTGGAAGCACGATCCGAACCAACAAGTACTTCCGATCCGAACCAGAAGAGGGTAGGGAGTTCACGAGTCGATGGGTACTAGGCGAGACGATCCGACCCGATCAGAAGACACGACCCGACCCGTATGAAGCAACCCTACCCGATCCGAAGTGGTGATACCGATCCGAATTAGGAAAAAAGAGCCACGAGCTGGAGGACCACGACCCGATCCAATGGAAGAGGCGCGATCCGATCCGAACGCAGAGGCCGATCCGATCCGACAAAGAACATGAAGGCTGATCCGATCCGATTCGATTGTGATGACCAATAACCCGAGATGCAAAGGTAGTCCAGATGGGAGTTAGAGCTCAGGATCCCGGAACCAGTTGGGAACCAATGAGTTCACTTCATGGTTGGACTTTGCTGCGGGACGTGTGCTAAGGAGTTGTCGATGTTCGTAACTTTGATTCACCACTAAAAAGGAATGATGGGCTACTTATCAGTGCAGTAGGGTCATTATGACCTGAGGGGCAAAGTGATGGTAGCAAGACTACGTTATCAGTGCAGTAGGGTCATTATGACCTGAGGGGCAAGGTGATGCGTAGTAAGACTATGAGCCAGCGCAGATGGGGTGAATAACTCCATGGGGCAAGTGGACATAGTGAGGATTAGTAAGGCTATGAGCCAGCGCAGATGGGGTGAATAACTCCATGGGGCAAGTGGACATGGCGAGGAATTAGTGGCTACGTTATCAATGCAGTGAAGCCATTTATGACTTCATGGGGCAAAGGGATCGTAGCAAGGAATGTTGGGTGATCGAAGTGGTGGATATCGTTTGCTTTACGCACTGAGTGAGAGATGTGAGGATGGATGATTTGTTTGATACCATTGTGACATGCACACCTCCCCCACCTCCGTATCTTTACACTGTTTGATATGATACCTTAGAGTGTTGTACAGTATGTAGTGCTAACTCTTTGGTTGCAGGTCCAGGTTCAGGTATGTTTTAGTCTACCTGTTATTGTTCACTTTAGATGCTTATCGCTCATACCAGGCTTTATGTCTGACCCATAGTTTTATGTCTCCTCTTATTACTCTGGGTGCTCACACGAGCAGACTAGAGACAGGTTAGCTGGTGATGTGCGAGTAGCTGATTCGGAGGTGGGCAGGAGGCTTCCACGTATGATATATATATTCACATTCTCCCTGTGTCGCTAGTGGTCGCTACTTGGGCATTAGTAGTGTACCTCGTTTATCTTGCTTTTGCTTGAGACAGTTGGAAAGTTGTAATAAGCTGTATTTTGGATTTCCGCTGCTATGATGTTTAGTTCTGATTTTCAGCTTATGCACTGTCTCTCCTGTTTTATGTCAAGTATGTTATTATTATATTTTGTTCTATGCGCTGTGAGGCATCCTACAGGTTCTTTGTATGTTCATTTCCTTCTTCCTTTTTCCTTCTGGCGACCCGTTCCGTGCTAACTGGACATGTGTACAGCGCACCTATGGAGTAAATGTCGGTTGGTGCGGGGCGGGCTGTCACACTTGGTATCAGAGCTCTAGGTTGCGTAGTTAACCTAGGGAAAGACACTAGGGAGAGTTAGTACGTATATGAGAGCGCGTATTTGTGATTACTTTGGTTTTCAAAAGCTATGTATATATATACTATTAGTAGTATAAGAATGAAGTTGCACTGCACTAGTACCACTATGGGGTCGTTAATCGTTTTCCTTTTTACAGATTGACGATGAGCCGATATGTGAGAGGTACTGGTAGAGGGGCCAATAATGGAAATGCCGCTGACATGAGGGCGATGTTTACCGACCTCATGAGAGACATGCTTAGAGAAGTGCAAGGGGCAGTTCCCAATCTCGGAGTTGGTGTTGGCCCAGTAGTGCAGGCACCTAGGGTCGATTTCGCCAAGTTGTGCAAAGACTACACTAATCTTGGTGGGAAGCCGTTCCACGGAACGGAGTCGGCCACAGATGTTCAAGATTGGATGGATAGCTGTGATCGTATCTTTGATGACTTCGGTCTTGAGGATGCGATGAAGAGAAGGCTAGCGTCTCGTCAGCTGCAAGGGCGAGCGATGAATTGGTGGAATGCTATTAGAACAGCCACTCCAGAGGACCAGGTTACTTGGGTTCAGTTCAAGGCTCGCTTTAGCGAGAAGTTCATTCCAGCTGCCCAGAAGTCAGTGTTGTTCAAGAGGTTCTTGGAACTGAAGCAGAATGGGGGGGGCAGTTTCTGATTATATTGCTGAGTTCGACACTTTGTCGAAGTATGGACTGTCTCTTATCGATACTCCTGAAAAGAAGAATGAGAAGTTCATTACTGGTTTGGATGGATACTTGGGGGAGAGGCTTATCAACCACATCGATGAGACTTTTGAATCGATCGTGGGGAAAGCTTTGAGATCAGAAAGCCTTTACCCTAAGTCAAAGACTGAGGCTGCAGAAGGGCCAAAGCCGCAAGCAGGTGGTGGAGGCAAGAATAGCTCTCAGAATAAGAGGAGGCAGGACCAATCAAAAGGTGGCCAGAAAAAGAGCAAGAAGGATGTTGAGTGCTTCAGCTGTGGAAAGAAGGGCCATTATGCTAAAGAATGTAGGGCCAAGCCAGCAGAAAGGAAGTGCTACAACTGTGGTCAAGTGGGACATCAGAAGGACAAGTGTCCGCAACCTCTTAAGGAGAAGCAGATTGTGAAGGCATATGCTCTTGATGCTATTCCTTCTTCGTCGAATGCCCCAACTGCGGTGGAGAAAGGAAAGAATGTTGTTATTCAAGGTATGCTTTCCGTTTATGATATACCAGTTCGAGTTTTGTTTGATACTGGGGCTTCCTGTTCCTTCATATCTAGTGACCTGGTAGATAGGTTGGGACTGGAACCCGAGATAGTCGATAGACCATTGATAGTGACGAACCCGATTGGTGGTTCGACTAGCCTTAGTATGATTTGCAGGAATTTGGTCTTATCGAGTCATGGATGTATGTTTGTATGTGATTGCTTTGTTTTGGGCTTTACTGGGTATGGCATTATATTGGGAGTCGATTGGCTCCAAAGATACGGGGTGGTGGTAGACTGTGAGGGCTTTTTGGTGACAGTGAGGGCGGATGATGGGCGGAGGGTAGTGTTTGGTAGCCTACCTAGTGATGGGGTTATGGCTAGTTTTGTAAATTCCCTCGACATCTCGCAAGATGAGTTGTCAGATGTGCCCGTGGTTGGCCAGTATCCGGACGTCTTCGAGGAGGTGACCGGGCTTCCACCACACCGAGAGATTGAGTTCCGTATTGATTTAGTGAAAGATGCCAGACCTATAGTGATGCCACTTCGTCGTATGGCACCAAAGGAGCAGCGAGAGCTCGGGGTGCAAGTCAGCAATCTTTTGAAGAAGGGATTGATTAGAAGGAGTGTCTCCGAGTGGGGAGCACCAGTTGTGTTTGCCACTAAGGCGGATGGTTCCCTTCGTTTGTGTGTGGACTATCGCGAGTTGAATAAGGTAACGAGGAAGAATAAGTATCCTCTACCGCGGGTAGATGATTTGTTTGATCAGTTGGAAGGAGCAAGAGTGTTCTCCCAGTTGGACCTCGCGACAGGATTTCATCAGCTTCGAGTAGCAGATGAGAGTGTTCCGAAAACGGCATTTAGGACGCCGTCTGGATTTTATGAGTGGTTGGTCATGCCGTTTGGGTTGACCAATGCACCAGCCTACTTTGTGGATCTTATGAATCGAGTATTCAGAGATCAGTTGAATAAGTTTGTTCTTGTGTTCGTGGATGATATCCTTGTTTATTCAAGGACAGAGGAGGAACACAAGGGGCACTTGAGAATAGTGATGGAGGTGTTGAGGAAACACCAATTGAAAGCGAAATTCTCTAAGTGTCATTTTTGGAGAAGGGAGGTGAGATTCTTGGGTCATGTTGTTTCTGAGAGTGGTATTGCCGTGGACCCTACGAAGATGGCTACGGTACAAGATTGGCCTACGCCCAAGAATGCTACAGATGTAAGAAGTTTCTTGGGATTAGCCGGATATTATCGTAAGTTTATCCAGGACTTCTCCAAGATAGCAGCACCGTTGACTCAGCTGACTAAGAAGAATCAGTCCTTCGTCTGGGACGGAGTGTGTGAGGATGCCTTCAAAAGTCTAAAGGAGAGGTTGACGCGTGCGCCAGTGTTAGTCATTCCTAAAGGGAATGAAGAGATGACGGTATACACGGATGCTTGTGGTACCGGACTGGGTGCGGTATTGATGCAAGGAGGTAGGGTTGTAGCTTATGCTAGTCGACAGCTAAAGCTGCATGAGAAAAAGTATCCTACCCATGATTTGGAATTGGCAGCGATTGTATTTGCGCTGAAGATGTGGAGACACTATCTCTTGGGAGAAAGATTCGAGTTGTTTACCGATCATAAATCGTTAAAGTATCTCTTCTCTCAGAAAGATCTGAATCTCCGTCAGCAGAGATGGTTAGAGTTCTTGGCTTCGTATGATTTTGATATCACGTATACACCTGGGAAGGGTAATGCGGTAGCCGATGCCTTGAGTAGGAGACATGCCAGCTTAGGGGCAATGTTTCTTGAATGGAAGCAACTGGAGTATATCGCGGGGTTTGATTTCAGACCAAAGTGCGAGTTGGATCCAGTTATGCTAGCTAGTTTGACGATCAGACCCACTTTGATAGAGCGGATTGGTTCTAGTCAGAGGGACGATCCTAATCTATTAGAAATCATCTCCAAGTTAGAGATGGGTATCGATGAGGAGATGAACGTGTATGGGCTTGATCGAGATGGATGGCTTCGAAAGAATGGAAGACTAGTTGTGCCCAACGTGAATGGTTTGAGAGATGAAGTGCTTAGAGAATGTCATCACTCAAAACTGACTATGCATCCCGGTGGTAATAAGATGTATCGAGACATGAAGCAAACCTACTACTGGGAAGGGATGAAAAGAGACGTTGGGAAGTTTATACCCAAATGCATGAATTGTCAGCTAGTTAAAGCCGAGCAAAAGAAGCCTAGTGGGTTGATGCAACCATTAGAAATTCCCGAATGGAAATGGGAACAAGTTTCGATGGATTTCATCGATGGTTTACCGAGGACTAGATCAGGACATGATAGCATTTGGGTAATTGTGGATCGATTGACTAAGAGTGCAAGATTTATACCAGTCAAATTGACCAGAACAGCAGCCAAGTTGGCAGAATTGTATATGAAGTGGGTAGTGAGATTTCATGGAGTACCCAAAAGCATTGTGAGTGACCGAGACCCGTTGTTCACTAGTGGGTTTTGGAAGAGCTTACAAGAGGCTCTAGGGTCAAGATTACATCTCAGTACCGCATATCATCCTCAGACCGACGGTCAGACGGAGAGGGTGAATCGTATATTGGAAGATCTCTTGAGAGCTTGTATATTGGATTTTGGTGGATCATGGGATGATCATTTGCATTTAGTAGAGTTTGCGTATAATAATAGCTACCAATCCAGTATCGGTATGGCTCCATATGAAGCTTTGTACGGAAGACCGTGCAACTCACCATCATGTTGGATAGAGACTGGCGAGAAGTTTGTGCTTGGACCAGATGTGGTGAGAGAAACTTCAGATAAGATTAAGATCATTCGGCAACGAATGAAAGCTGCCCAAGATAGGCAGAAGAGTTATGCCGATGAGAGGAGAAGAGAATTGAAATTCTCCGTTGGTGACTTGGTGTTTGTCAAGATCTCTCCGTTGAAGAGCGTGATACGATTTGGTAGGAGAGGCAAGTTGGCACCAAGATTTGTTGGCCCGTTCCCTGTTCTTGAATTAGTCGGGAATTTGGCGTATAGAGTTGGCTTACCAGAGAAGATGGCAGGAGTTCACAATGTGTTTCATGTTTCCCAGTTGAGGAAGTTCGTTCACGACTCAAATGTGACTATTTCACCTGATCAGTTAGAGGACTTCGAGGTAGAATCTGAGGCGGTTGGGAACCGCAAGCCGATCCGTATTGTGGGGCACGATACGAAGCAACTTCGAAGGAAGTCGGTGAAGCTAGTCAAGGTTCAGTGGGGCGAGGACGAGAATGATTGTACTTGGGAGACAGAAGAAAGCATTAGGAAGGCATATCCAGAACTCTTTGTCTGGTAAGATTTACTTTACGATTTAGTTATTCCGCATGCTAGGATAGACTTGTTTTGCTTGTTTTGCATGTTTGATGGTTGTTTTATGATTGATAGGCATGCGGGACCCTTGTGTGTGTTTTGATTAGGGAATTTCGGGGGCGAAATTTCTTGGGGGGGAGAGTGTAACGACCCGTATTCTACACATCATAGGATTGTAGAATATTTATTTCTTTCCCGTGTGAAGTTGTATGGTCATGTAACTTTGGGAAACATTTATTAGAGTCATTTCCCCTGTTCATGATTTTTGTCGATTTTTAAATGACCATTTTGCCCCTAGTCGGTACTGTTTTGGCCATAACTTTTGATAGGGAAGGAATTTTGACCTGAAACCACTTCCATTAGATTCGTTTGATGGTTTCTCTTTCCGTAGAGTGGTCATAATAGCCAAACGGACTTACCGTTTGGGAGATATGGCTGAAACAAGGTTTGGAGGGTGAAAAACTGCTTAACCGGGCCAAAACGGGTGATTAGTGAGTAGGCCCATAACCCATTTCGGGATTAGGGTTATGGGAGGGCTGAAATGAGATGGAGAATCATTCCATTTCAGTTTTCTAGCCTCCACTTATCACCAAGGATCCCTAAAAATGGCCTCCAACCTCTAAATCACCTCCAAATCACCTTTAGGTTAAGGATTTGGCTTAGCAACCCCTAATCAAGAAGGATCTTCACCAAATTAACAAAGGAGCTGCTGTTTGGTATTGAAATTCGCATCAAATCAGAGAATCATTTCAGATCTTAGTTTGTTTTGTGGCTAAGGTGAGTGATTTGCATAGTTTTGCACTAATTATGGCTAATTAGGGTTGATTAGTGTTAATTAGCGAATTTAAACATGATAAAATTCTGGAAAAATGTTTATAAAATTCGGAATGATATTTTAAACCTCTGTTAGAAATTTGGTTCCGTTTGGTTAAGTCTTGCTAATCATATCATTGGTTTCACCTAAACATGCTTAGGGGGAAAATATGGGATTTTGGGTATGTTTGATCCATTTTATATGCTATGATTTATGTTTTGATGTTTGGGATCGACACTACATGTTGCTATGACTGTATGGTATGCTTTTTGGTTATTTAGAAGTGTTAGATTGGTCAAAAACGCCGTCGAATGGCGTAAAAACAGTCGCAGGAAACATGCAGGAAATGACCCAGAATCCAGATCGGATCGGTGGAGGGGAGCGCGACCCGAACCGTTCTAGCATGGGCGTCACGATCTGTTTAAAGGAGTTGGTCACGACTTAAGTTGGGTGGCACGATCCGGTAGTGGAAGCACGATCCGAACCAACAAGTACTTCCGATCCGAACCAGAAGAGGGTGGGGAGTTCACGAGTCGATGGGTACTAGGCGAGACGATCCGACCCGATCAGAAGACACGATCTGACCCGGATGAAGCAACCCTACCCGATCCGAAGTGGTGATACCGATCCGAATTAGGAAAAAAGAGCCACGAGCTGGAGGACCACGACCCGATCCAATGGAAGAGGCGCGATCCGATCCGAACGCAGAGGCCGATCCGATCCGACAAAGAACGTGAAGGCTGATCCGATCCGATTCGATTGTGATGACCAATAACCCGAGATGCAAAGGTAGTCCAGATGGGAGTTAGAGCTCAGGATCCCGGAACCAGTTGGGAACCAATGAGTTCACTTCATGGTTGGACTTTGCTGCGGGACGTGTGCTAAGGAGTTGTCGATGTTCGTAACTTTGATTCACCACTAAAAAGGAATGATGGGCTACTTATCAGTGCAGTAGGGTCATTATGACCTGAGGGGCAAAGTGATGGTAGCAATACTACGTTATCAGTGCAGTAGGGTCATTATGACTTGAGGGGCAAGGTGATGCGTAGTAAGACTATGAGCCAGCGCAGATGGGGTGAATAACTCCATGGGGCAAGTGGACATAGTGAGGATTAGTAAGGCTATGAGCCAGCGCAGATGGGGTGAATAACTCCATGGGGCAAGTGGACATGGCGAGGAATTAGTGGCTACGTTATCAGTGCAGTGAAGCCATTTATGACTTCATGGGGCAAAGTGATCGTAGCAAGGAATGTTGGGTGATCGAAGTGGTGGATATCGTTTGCTTTACGCACTGAGTGAGAGATGTGAGGATGGATGCTATGGATGATTTGTTTGATATCATTGTGACATGCACACCTCCCCCACCTCCGTATCTTTACACTGTTTGATATGATACCTTAGAGTGTTGTACAGTATGTAGTGCTAACTCTTTGGTTGCAGGTCCAGGTTCAGGTATGTTTTAGTCTACCTGTTATTGTTCACTTTAGATGCTTATCGCTCATACCAGGCTTTATGTCTGACCCAGAGTTTTATGTCTCCTCTTATTACTCTGGGTGCTCACACGAGCAGACTAGAGACAGGTTAGCTGGTGATGTGCGAGTAGCTGATTCGGAGGCGGGCAGGAGGCTTCCACGTATGATATATATATACACATTCTCCCTGTGTCGCTAGTGGTCGCTACTTGGGCATTAGTAGTGTACCTCATTTATCTTGCTTTTGCTTGAGACAGTTGGAAAGTTGTAATAAGCTGTATTTTGGATTTCCGCTGCTATGATGTTTAGTTCTGATTTTCAGCTTATGCACTGTCTCTCCTGTTTTATGTCAAGTATGTTATTATTATATTTTGTTCTATGCGCTGTGAGGCATCCTACAGGTTCTTTGTATGTTCATTTCCTTCTTCCTTTTTCCTTCTGGCGACCCGTTCCGTGCTAACTGGACATGTGTACAGCGCACCTATGGAGTAAATGTCGGTTGGTGCAGGGCGGGCTGTCACATTATATATCGATAGAAACCAGTCATATGGAGTGGATTGCCTATGTGGCATGCCAAGATGATGTGATTAAGGCTTCTGTTGCAAAGCAAAGTCTTGTGGATGATGATCAAATCACAGTCTACATGGCCTGGCTTTGTGTATAGCGTGGATTCGCGAGCCTCACACCCCGGTATGAGTTAAAAACGGGATACGGACTGCAGGGAGAGCACGACGTTTCTTTCTAGCTATGGTGGTGTCAGTGACTTACCAGCCCTGACATTTATATCTATTTTTCACCGATGTGGTTATTGGAATGCAAGGCGCTTCGATTATAGGTCTGTAAGGACCGGGAAACGTGTGTTCAGGCATAATTAATCCTCAAACGTAAGAGAGGACCGGCCCTGAAGCATCTAGGGGTTACCCAGAGTGTGTAGTCCTGAGGCATTTGCTAGAATGTCTCGAAGCGGAGAGGAGCTTGCCCCTTGCCTCGACTCATGACGGAAATCCAATTTCCAATACGAAATAACGGACTCGATTGTAGAACTAGTATGGCGACATAGTATATGGTAGCTATGCCGTCTATGATTGATATTTATGATGCTATTCATTTTCGAAACATATATGCACTAGTAATAACATCAGAATAGCACAGTGTAGGATATAACTTAGTAAATAAAAAGGGAAATGATCAGTCATCATCGCCATAGGTGGAATACATACATGAAGTGAGACGTAATAAGGGTATCAGTCTACATCGCCGAAGGCGGTACATATACATACGATAATAAGTACTAAAAGTAAATCAGTCTGCATCGCCAGTGGCGGAATCATAATATAAGTACAATAATGGCGGAAAATGTCAAAGTCATCTCTGTGGAGTCAGCCTCGCCATGAGCCAAAATGCACTCTATGCAATAGTGCAGAGCCAAAAACAACCTGTCACCTGTGAACTAGGCTGCTCGTGTGGAAATAAGGGTACCCGCGTTTGCAAAGTGAAACAAACAACGAGTCAGTCATGGGGACTGGTATGAGGAATCTATTTAACAGTTTAAACAACAGTAATAAGCAAATCATAGGACCACGCCACTTTCGCGGAACGGGTTTACTCCAGTGATTGCTAGTGCATTTAACACAAAGTAAATTCTTTAAAACAACGCAATGCTTTTAAAAAGAATGAAGCCATTATAAGACTCAGGTCCCATCATACAATGCAACGCAAGCCGGAGGATAGAGTTTTACCTTATAATGGCCAAATATGCTTGATACGAATAAAGCAAAATCAATTGATATTATTACTAGTGCATATATGTTTCAAAAATGAATAGCATCATAAATATCAATCATAGACGGCATAGCTACCATATACTATGTCGCCATACTAGTTCTACAATCGAGTCCGTTATTTCATATTGGAAATTGGATTTCCATCATGAGTCGAGGCAAGGGGCAAGCTCCTCTCCGCTTCGAGACATTCTAGCAAATGCCTCAGGACTACACACTCTGGGTAACCCCTGGATGCTTCAGGGTCGGTCCCCTCTTACGTTTGAGGATTAATTATGCCTGAACACACGTTTCCCGGTCCTTACAGACCTATAATCGAGGCGCCTCGCATTCCAATAACCACATATGTGAAAAATAGATATAAATGTCAGGGCTGGTAAGTCACTGACACCACCATAGCTAGAAAGAAACGTCGTGCTCTCTCTGCAGTCTGTATCCCGTTTTTAACTCATACCGGGGTGTGAGGCTCGCGAATCCACGCTATACACAAAGCCAGGCCATGTAGACCGTGATTTGATCATCATCCACAAGACTTTGCTTTGCAGCAGAAGCCTTGATCACATCATCTTGGCATGCCACATAGGCAATCCACTCCATACGACTGGTTTCTATCGATATATAACCTCTGAGCTCGTATGTCTCAGAGAAGGGCGTTAAGCAAAAGAATAAATTCTCCGCTGCCAAACAGATATATATTTAACAGAGATTAATCAGTATAGAACAAAATCCAATGTCAGACACACAGTCCATTTACAAGTCCGTCATGGGTCTGAACGAAACCGGAGGCGTCAAATTCCTCGTATATCCGTCCAATTAACACATACGTTCAGACGGCTACTACTTCCGTTCCTCCACGGTAGCTACTCCAGTCAGGAACCTCAGTAGCGCCCATCCAACCGATACGAAGATCGTCGGTCTTGAATCGTCTTTGTATCTTCCAATTCGAATCGCTCGATAAATTATTTGAAATGAGGGTTAGCTCGGCCTTTTCAAATAATTCACGTAATTAGAATTTAAATCAATTCTTTCCACGGTTATATTATTCGACTTCTATATTTCAGTTCTTTAGTGTTATTTTCGTGTCAAACACATACAACCATCAAATATCAAACAAATCAAGCCAAATTGGTTTATTTTCAACCTATGATGCTTATAATATTTTATAACGATTTTTTGCCATTTTTATTTATTTAAAGATGGCTATATTCAATTAAACGACGTTTCAGGTCGTGCCATGGCACTGGCGCTGTTTTTCCCCTAATTTGTTTTACACATATCAGAAAATCTCACCGTTGGATTTCTACAAAGTCTATGTCAGTGGGAAGGTATTCCCAAAGCGAACCCAACGGTTGCGGTTTCGGGAAAATCCGATGGTCGGATTTCTCGTACTAATCGTTTCAAATTACGATTCCGAAACACGAACTACACGGCTTCGATTCCTTTTAATTATATTTATATATATATATATATAAATATAGTTCCTTCTATAATTCCAACTATAGTTCATTCTACATTTTCAACTTCGTTTTCACTTCAAATATTTCACTAACGCCTTAATATTTCGAAAAATTTCGCCATAACCTCCTTTGTACGGGGAGGGGTTTGGAAATTTATTGGGCCGTGTTAGGTACCCAATAAATCCTAAAAAGCATCCACATATTTATAGTGATATATTCTGGTGTTTACGGGGGAGTATGTACAGATAATCACTCCAGAGAATAAATTCTCGTCACCCCGTTTCCGTGTGGAAATAAATAGTCCATGTGCCGTATCTAATAACTAGAGAGACGTGATTATTGTCAACTCCAGACCCGTGTGGGGTTTTTATTAATCTGGCAATTTATCGTTATATTTTATATAGTCCATATCAATCATCAGTTCAACCTGTAGTATATAATCATCGCCATACAAGCCTCTCGCTCGTATGGTAAATCTTCCACCTCGTCACACAAGCTCCAATTGCTTATGTGGAATACGATGAAGTATGCCTATCGTCAAGAAGTATGCCATGTAGTGTAGTTCAAAATTAATTGTTACTATCCTATGGCGATGTTTATTATTTCACACAGAATAACCAGCACTCCGCATCCAATGGCATTCACAGGAGTTGATATAAAAATAAAATTGCGCAGCCAACTCATCAAGGTTTACCTATTTGTCGGGCACGCAAATAATTTCTTTACTCTACAGCTAATCCATTTTTCCTGTTTAACACATGTATATATATGCAGAACAAAGCTAATAATAATATTTCTAGCAAACTATTATTTATTTCAACACGTGTGTATTTTTATCAAAGCGTATACATGATAAAAGAAATATTTTTATCATCAAAAATATTTATTTTACACGTGAATGTTTTAACACTTCATATTCACAATAAAGAAGTAGATTTTATTGTATATTCATTTTATTTTAAAATACGATAACATTCAACACATGAATTTCAACACGACGAACGAATTGCAACTCAACACATGAATATTCTATAGTTTGTATATATATATAAAAATGTGATTTTTATCGCTAAAGCTATTTGTTTAAATTCAAATAATATTCAACACATGAATTTTGATTCAACGAATGAATTGCAACTCAACACATGAATATTCGCTATAGTTTGAATATATATAAAAATGTGATTTTTATCGCTAAAGCTATTTGTTTAAATTCAAATAATATTCTACACATGAATTTTGATTCAACGAGTAAATTCAACTCAACACATGAATATTCGCTATGGTTTGAATATATATAAAAATGTGATTTTTATCGCTAAAGCTGTTTGTTTAAATTCAAATAATATTCAACACATGAATTTTGATTCAACGAATGAATTTCAACTCAACACATGAATATTCGCTATGGTTTGAATATATATAAAAATGTGATTTTTATCGCTAAAGCTATTTGTTTAAATTCAAATAATATTCAACACATGAATTTTGATTCAACGAATGAATTTCAACTCAACACATGAATATTCGCTATGGTTTGAATATATATAAAAATGTGATTTTTATCGCTAAAGCTACTTGTTTAAATTCAAATAATATTCAACACATGAATTTTGATTCAACGAATGAATTTCAACTCAACACATGAATATTCGCTATGGTTTGAATATGTATAAAAATGTGATTTTTATCACTAAAGCTATTTGTTTAAATTCAAATAATATTCAACACATGAATTTTGATTCAACGAATGAATTTCAACTCAACACATGAATATTGGTTTCAATATATGTAATTTATTTCAACGAATGAAAATTATTCTAACACATGAATATTTCAGAAAATTTCGGCAGCATAACGGCAGGGTAGTTAAAACCGGGACCGTCCCTAGTACGGCTCCTCACTCTACCTTAAAACCTCGCGGTTTTTGACAATGGGGATCATGCATCTAGTTCGCACGCAGGCGGCATGTTTTATTTTCAATTCCACAATCCTATTCTAATTTGTTTCAACCACAAGAGGGTATTTTTCAACCATAAAGGTATTTTTCAACCATAATATCAACCACAAACAATTATTTCCAACCATTCGTCATACCATGTAATATCACGTCAATCACAAGCAATAAATATCGTCCATGGTCTGTGGATGAGGGGAGTATATATATATATATTATTTCTATAATTCACTTGCATTCATCACAGTTCAAAGCATATATGTTTCATTCAACGCTTGTATAATTTTTTCATCGCTAATATAAGTTATACAACACATGTACATGAGGTATACAATGCGTATATAATTTACACTTTGCTTATATAATTTATGCAACGCGATTCCATTCACACAATTTAGTTTAGATTCCTCACATTGGTTTTTGCAGTGCTAAAAATCGTAGGAAGATCAGAAAAATCCGCGGCTCCTTCTAGATGGTAGAGAGCCTCCTTGCGGTCACGGTGTCTCCTGTTTCATCGAATTTCGTTAACGAACGAAAAAGATATTATTTTTCAAAGTTTTGCAACGCTTTATAGTGTTATTTTCATTTCAGAATGTCGAAGCAGAAAGGTTTTTAAACCTTCAAAACTAGATTTAAATTTTAAAATCAAACCGCACCTTGTTGCTCCGATCAGGTCCTGCGACGTGGAAGAGCTACGAACCAGCTCTCGTTCAGTGGTGGTGCGGTCTCCTTCGGTGGTCGGAGGAAGGCGGTGCGGCGTCGGAAAGGCGGCGACTTCGTGGAGGTGGTTCAGGCGATACAGGCGATGGTGGCGGGTGAGGTTTGGTCGGATGTGAAGAGGGGAGGAAGGGCTGTCGAACTGTGGTGGTGGCGCGGCCTATAGGTGGCGGTGGCGGCGGGAAAGTCGAGGGGAAGTTTCGAGCTTCCTGGATCGTCGATATCGCCTGGGGCGGCTAGGGTTTCGTAGGTATTTTTTTAAAAGAAAAAATCCTATTGGTCGAGACTTTATAGGAAATTTTAAATAGTGTTTTTGCAAACGAACTCGAAATCAAACCCAACGACTGTCGCCTCTAGCTAAATACCCCCATTCCGGACACAATGGGATATGTTTCGTTGGCCAATTCGATTGTTACAGTCAGTTATTTTTCAAATTAAAGTATAAAACATTCAATATTTAATTTGAACGTACATTTCAATTTGCCAGGGCCACAAAGTGAATCGAAAAATTCCAGAAAAATAAATCTAGCTTTGTTTTGACGATACGGTCCTAACAAAACCAGTTTCGTCGAATTCTGAGCTTGTTTGAAAAACGACCATTTTTAGGTCGACCCATTTTAACAGAAATTGACCAATCACATTTTCTTTAGCCCCGCTCACATACTAGCTTCAAAAATTATGAAATTTGAAACTTAGCAATAGTTTGACATCCCGGACCCAACAAAAGTGGTTTCGTCGAATTCCGAGGTCGTATGCAAAATATCAATTTTTAGGGGCTATATATGCTATATAGCGACCTTTCTGAAAATTCATTTGGCCATAACTTTTGATTCCCTCTATGAAACTTCGATTTTTCAGATTCATTAGAAAGGTATTCATAGACAGATTTAAATATTTTCAGTTTCGCTAAAATCCGTTATATTTTCCACCCGGTACAGTTAGACCAAGTTTGTATTCAAAATTTCAAACTGCAACACCATACCCAATTCTTTATTTTATTGAAATATGCTATTTCAATTATTCAAATTCTTTGGTATTAACCAAATTTAAAATTTTTAAATTGGTTCACATTTTTCCGGGTTATTACAGTTCAGCTCTGCCAGCATAACACAACAATTTAGTTTCCCAACCCTGTATTCTTTGAATCATAGAATTGCATTCTGAATAATGCAAATAATTAGATGAAAGAGGAACACCTAAATACTTTATAGGGAGAGATCCTCTCTCAAAAGCCATAATATCCAAAATTTCTTGTGCATTTGTTACTTAACTACTGAAAAAATCCTTGTTTTATCTGCATTTACTTTCAGACCTGCACAATCATTTAACTATTGAAAAAATTGATTCAAAGAGATTGCATTCTGCCTAGAAATTTTCCCAAATATCAATAAATCATCTACATAAAGTAGAGATAAATTATTGGTAGAACTGAGCTGCTTGGCTGAACGGTTTTATTTGAAACTACTTCACCCATTTGAATTGTAAAAAATTGCATTGCTAAAGTAAAAAGATAAGGGGATAAGAGATCTCCTTGTCTGATGCCTCTTGTTGATGTAATAAACCCTTTAGGAAATCCTTGAATTAATATAGAAAAGGTTGTTGTGGACATACATTCATAGATCAAACTTATAAAATGATTAGGAAAATTCATTAATGACATTAATTGACAATTGAATTTCCTATTTATACTATCATAAGCTTTTTGTAAATCCACCTTTACACACATTTTTGCCATGCCTTTCTTCTTAAAATCCCTTAACATTTTATGTGCCAATAGGATGTTATCACCAATGCACCTATCCTTAACAAATGCACTTTGATTCTCTAAAATTAGATGAGGCAAAAAGTGTTTTAACCTGTTGCATAGAACCTTTGCAAAAACTTTATAATATACATTGCAAAAGGAAATTGGCCTGCAGTGGGAGATCTCTGTAGGTATGTCTTCCGTTTCTTTATATATACATATACATATATATATATATATATTCCATTACGCATTTAGTTTGCATAGTGGCAACATCTTATTTATTGCCCATTTTATAACATGCGTTCATTTTCAAATTTCAAACGCACATTACTCCATTATTATTTTGTTAATCTTTGTTATTTAAAAATATGGGGTTTTACATTCTCCATCCTAAGGAAATTTCATCCCCCAATTTTAACAAGGGTGAAATTTTGTAATTCCTTGCACAATTTGCAACCAAAATATGTACATTTAATTTTGCAACCATTTGTGCACTTGTGCAAAATGTAAAACAACATTAAACTACATGAATGCCTAAGCGGTACCTTCTATATAAATGAAAATTTTCTTGAAAACATGATGCACATATCTTAAATATACTAGCAATTTATGTATGAATGCAAGATTTTGAAAAACAAAAATACTTTTTCATTAAATTTTTCTCACTCTCTCTTAAAATAAGAATGTAATTCATCCATTTTTTCATCCAAACTCTACCAACCTGTGACACCCCACATCTGTTAATGTCACTCATTAAGAGAATGCATTAAGTTTCGTGAAGCGTTATAGGTAAACATAAATAGAAACATTACAAGAAAGATATAAAATAGCAGTGGAATTAAAAACAAACTTTATTAATTATAAAGCATCGTGGTTCAAAACGTCATATGTCTGAATTACATAAAAACCAGTACATTATAAAAACTTCTGTCTTGTACTTAAATATCAGAGTACAAAATAAAAGAAGCAAAATTCCCCAAAAGAAACATAGCCATAGTAACAAAGATAGGAGCTTGAGAAAAACATCTAAGCAGCTCCAGCAAATGATAGCAGAATCCTGGTCAAGCTTGAGTATTCCCACCATGATAACCTGAGGGGGAAACGGAAGAAAGAAGAGGAAACAAAAAGGGTCAGACATAAGTCTGGCGAGTCCAGTTACTTTTAGCAAGTAAATAAGTAAAAGTATCATGGTAGGCATATAAAGTGGATAAGAAAGATAACACCATAAAAGGCAGCTGTGACAAGATAACCATGATAGGGTGTATACGCTTCTCTAATGATTACTCTGATTTTCTACACTAATACTAGTATAACCAGAATGAGATGATCCCAACAACCATAAGATGGTAGACTTAGGCATACGTCTAGATGTACCCTAACCACTACCCTAATCGATCGACTCCCTGCTCCGTAGATACCCTGTGTCGGCCCCATAGTAGGAGGTATCACTTCCTAAAGTGGCAACTTGTTCGTTGATGTACACAACCATGTCTACAGGTGTCACGGTCGTCTTATCCCCCTCTTCATGGTCATGCATGCACATGTCCCGGTCAGTTTGCGCCACCCACACCGTCCTTCACGTTTGAATATCTTACAATCAGCCCAGTAAGCGTGTCCTTACTCCGACCTAGGGCGGAGTACTCGTTCGATACCGTTATATGGGTTACTGACTGAAACGGGTCCCACCCACAAGATGATACATGCTCTCCCCTTGTCTTGTATTCCCACTAGGATTTCCATAGGTTATGTATACCTTTTGGTGTCTTTAATTACATAACCCCGTCATTTCAACAGGTTATGCTTACATAATGGTGTCTTTAATTACATAACCCCAATCGGTTAAGTTTGTGGGCCTATATAAAAATATTACCCATCCTACCCAAATTACTTAACCCACCTACTGTTTCAAACAAGTTTACTTAACCCCTAATCAGGTTCATGTTCATACAATCTCTAAGGATTCAACTAGGTTATGTATTCCAATTCATTACCATGTCTATTTATGGTTATAATGTATTAAACCCCTCACATTAAGCCTACCACTTGTGGATGCTGGATATGTCGGTCGATTCCGGGCAGACTTATTCCAAAAGTTGGGCTTAACCTCATGTCTTAGCACATCTCGTATTTGTGCACCTAGACCCCTCACATTAGATTCACCACTTGTGGTCGCTGGATATGCCGGGCGTTTCCGGGCAGACTTCCACCATATGTGTAATCTAACCTCGTGTTTAGGCGTAGTTACAGTCTCTAATTTCTGTAATCCTAGGCATTTCATTATTAGCCAATTATAACAATGTCGTTATAGGTTTTCATGCCCCTTTTTCCCAATTATGTTCATAATGAATTATATGCCCTAAATTCATATTGATAAACATTATTAAAATATGCCAAATTCCCTATTTACAAGTTATGCCCAATTTCAGTGTTTTTCCCTTCGTTCCTCGTTTAATGCATTCGCATAGTTCAGCCGCATGCCTAGACTTGAATGGAGCCAGGCTATATATAAAATAAAAGGGGAAAGATGAAGGAAAGATAAAAGGAATGATCAAACTAACAAAATTGACATAAACATATAGTGGTATATTGGTAAGATGGGCATATAAGAACAGATCTGGTGAACATGAGATAATAGAATTGATTCTAACATAATAGGGATGCCATAATAGGCATGATAAGATCTAAACAATAATTTAGATGTCCAACCAGTAACATATCCATTTTAACCACAAACATGATCGGTACAAGGTGATCTAAATAGTGAATTAGATCTAAAATAAAAGGTAGATCTTACATGATAAAGGTTAAGGTTCAAGCCATAGTTATGTCAGAATGTCATAGGTTCATAAGTTATTACAGATCTGATATGATTCAAGCAGTCATAGGCATAGGTCCAAATTTCAGTCATATCATGTTTTACTTTTTAATTATTTACATCCAAAAGTAATTTAAATCCACAGTGTTTAGATCTAGAAAGATAGAAGAAGAATAACAGAGATTGAATCACAGATCTACACTTGAATAACTTGATTAACTTGATTGTAGAAGAAGGAAAAGGTTTGATTTAGTCTGGGCACTGACAGCATCTAGGCCTCCATTATTTTTCAGTGTAGAAAACAAGAAAAATGGAGCCATATTTATAGCGGTCAGCCCCCAAACCCTAACTGCCACGTCTGCCCTAGGGAGGTCGACACCCCTGGGGTGGGAAATTTTCTACCTCTTAATTTTTAGATTTTGAACGATTTCCTAATTTTCTGAATTAAATAAATAAATTATATTCTCTTGCGCGTATACAAACTTCTAACCTTCATAACTTCTTCATACGATGTCCGTTTTACGCAAACCAAATGTCTTTATTGACCAGAATTTCGAGACGGACGCAATGGCGCAGTCCATTTCCCTTGATTCAACATGTATTCAATAATCCTATTATAACATGTAAGTTCTATATGGGTGCACAATCATCCATCCAAATGCAACATCCATATGATGATACATCTATTTCTATCCATTAAAAGAAGAAAAATGCACACATATCCATATGCAGTATGAGAGTGATTGAGTCGATCTAATGCCTAATGTGTGTGTGTATGCATCCACGAGAAACCACTTGCAAACACTTTCATCCATCAAACATAACATGTCTCAAACACATGTTTACATCCATAGGGTTCCTACTTAAAGGTCGAAGATTCGATCGATAGAATATACTCAAATGATGGAAACAAGTATAGATAAAAACTTTGGAAAAGGAGTTAAGAACATTCCCTCGAAAAGAAAAGGGTACAAAGAACGAATCTTGTCTTCGGTCTTCCAAGTTGTATCCTCTGGGTTATCTCCCTACCGAACCTTCATCAACTTGACTTCTTTATTGTGTACCCTCTTAACTTGTGATCCAAGAATACGGGTAGGAACTCGTCTGACTATCGCCTCCCGTTCCACTTGTACTTCCTCCAACATACTCGGCTCAAAAACTTCTGCGGTTTCATGTAAGCACTTCCGCAAAATGAGAAACATAGAAAACATCATGAACGCTGGATAATCTCTCGGGTAGCTTCACTCTATAGGCTATTTGGCCAATCCTTTCAGTTATGGGAAATGGCCCTACAAATCTTGGTGCCAATTTCCCTACAAATCTGAAGAGAACCCCATTCCTCAAAGGTGACATTTTAATGAAAACCATGTCTCTTACTTTAAATTCAATGTCAGTCATTCTCTTGTCTGCGTAGGATTTCTGCCTATCTTGAGTGGTCTTCATTCGTCGTATAATAAGATCAATCTTCTCGAATGTTTCTCTAACCATATTTGGTCCAAGTAATAGCCTTTCTGTATATTCCCACCAACAAGTTGGTGACCTATAGGGTTGTCCGTATAATGCTTTGAAGGATGTCATGCCAATGCTGGCTTGATAACTGTTGTTGTAGGCAAACTCTATTAAACGAAGATGCTCTTCCCAAGTCTCTCCGAAGTCTAGGATACACAACCTTAAAAGATCCTCTAGAACTCTATTCACCCTCTCCGTTTGTCCATCGGTCTGAGGATGATAAGCGATACTCAAATATAACTATGTACCTAATGCTTCTTGCAAGCTCCTCCAAAATTCACTAGTGTAGATGGGGTCACCATCGCTTACGATGCTGGAAGGTACTCCATGAAGACGGACTATCTTACGAACATATATTGCTGCCAACCATGCTAACATCCTCTTTCTCTTAACTGGAATGAAATAGGTGCTCTTAGTAAGTCTATCCACCAGCACCCAAATACTGGTGTTGCCTTTCTTTGATCTAGGCAAACCATCTATGAAATCCATAGAGACACTCTCCCACTTCCATTGTGGAACCTTCGAAGGATGAAGTAAACCACCGGGCTTCTTTTGCTCAGCTTTGACAAAAATGACAAACAAAACATTGAGAAACAAACTCTGCCACATGTTTCTTCATCCCAGCCCAAAAGAAAACCCTCTTCGTATCCTTATACATCTTATCACCGCCTAGATGAATAGTCGTCTTTGAATGATGGGTTTCTTCTAGGACTATCTTTAACAAACTTTCAGTTTGGGGAACACAAAGTCTTCCATCTCGTCGCAACCACCCTTTTATCTTCAATGGAATATCTATTGAGGTGAGTAGAAGTCTCCCTTTTACTGAGTCTATCCAAGATGTCTGAACTCTGTGGATCATCTCGTTGTGAAGCTCCTATCTGATCCATAAGAGTAGGTTGTATCTCTAGTGATGCAAAAAAACCTGGAAAAAATTCGGTGGAGGGTCTAAAATCAAAAGTCGATATGAACTCCAAGCTTTTCCTTTCCACAAACAGAGGACTTAAGGCCATCCTCTATCTACTCAGTGCGTCTGCCACCACATTACCCTTGCCAGGGGTATAAACAAACTCAAAGTCATAAGAAGCTAGGAACTCCATCCACCTTTGTTGCCTTAAATTAATATCCTTCTGCGAGAACAAATACTTGAGAGAAGCAAACAATGACGCCACATCTTAAGCGCGAAAACTATAGCTGCCAACTCTAAATCGTGGGTAGGGTAGCTCTTCTCGTGAACCCTTAGTTGTCTACCCCTATAACACACTACCTTCCCTTCTTGCATCAGAACCGCACCAAGCCTTGAACCACATGCATCGGTGTATACTGTAAATACTTTATTCCCATCAGGCAAGGTTAAGACTGGGGCTATTATCAGAGCCCTCTTCAATCGTTGGAAAGCAACATCACAATCTATATCCCATGAAAACACCAAATTCTTCTTCGTCAGCCTGGTGAGTGGGGCTGATATCTTTGCGAAGTCCTTAATGAACTTGCTATAATAACCTACCAACCCAAGAAAGCTTCTCACCTCCATTGCATTCTTCGAAATTTGGCAATCTTGAACTTCAATTACCTTTGCGGGATCTACTGCTATCCTATCTTTGGAAACCACATGCCCTAGAAATCTCACCTCTTTTCTCCAAAAATGGCATTTGGAGAACTTTGCCTTAAGCTGATGCGCACAGAGAGTTTTCAAAACTTCTCTCAAACGTTCGGCATGCTCTTATGAGCTCTTTGAGAAGATCAAGATATCATCAACAAAGACCACGACAAATTTATTTAAAAACTCCCAAAACACCCTCTCATCAGATCGACAAAATAGGTGGGTGCATTCGTCAACCCAAAAGGCATATCTAGCCATTCAAAGAAACCATCGGAGTCCTAAAAGCGGTCTTATCTATATTGTCCTTAGCCACCCTCAACCGATGAAACCCCGTGGCCAAGTACAACTGAGAAAATACCGAGGCACTGACAAGCTGATCAAACAAGTCATCTATCATTGGAAGTGGGTGTCTGTTCTTCTTAATGAGTTTGTTCAACTCTCTATAGCCCACACACAAACGAAGCGAACCATCCGCCTTAGTCGCGAATACTACTAGAGCACCCATTCAGATATGCTTCGCCTAATAAATCCTTTCTCAAGTAGCTCCCCTACTTGCTTGCTAAGCTCCCTCCTTTCCCTTGGAGCCATTGTCGCACAGGCAATGCAACTGCCTTTGCATTGTCCACCAAATATATACGAAAATCGATTTCACGCCTAAGGTAAGCCCTGTACCTCATCAAAACATCAGAATAATCACGGACTACTGGAATAGATTGCTGATCATCGATAGATGCATTTAGAGACTCTTGGAAACTAAGCATGATAGAACCTTGCGGGTCACAAGAAATCTCGAGGGTCCTCCCATGTCAAGTCAAAAGTCTAACGACCCTCCTCTCACGATCGAGAATGGCACCGTACATGGCTAGCCAATCCATCCCTAGAATAAAACTATAGCCCATAAAACCAAGCACATATGTGTTACACTCAAACTCGAGCCTAACACATATTCTCAAACCCCGACAAATCATGGACAAATGAGCCATAGCACCAATGGGGTTTGAGACAACAATGGGATCCACTACCATACTAGTACTAAGGTGCAGAGACTCAAACACGGAATCAAATATAAGTGAATGCAAAGCGCCATAATCAAAAAAGAGTTCTAATAGGATGATTGGAAAGAGAAATCAAACCTTCCACGGAAACTTTCCTACCTCGATCCGGTACAATGGATATGAGAGCATACACTTGCCCTCGAAAAGATCATGTCCTTGCTTCTTCGGGCATTCCCTCTTATAGTGTCCAACTTTGCCACAATGGAAGCAAGTGTTCTTTCTTTTCTTGCAATCCTTGATCAAATGACCCACGCGCCCATAACTATGACATTTCCTCTTTTCTCGGGCTTTGCAATCTTTTGTCAAATGACCACTACGTCTACAAACATGACATTTCTTCTTAGAGAAATCATCTACTCGCGACGGTGGAGGGATAACGGCTGCAGCTGGGGGAGGGACATCTCCTTGGCTCCCGGTTGGTGTCGTAGCCTTGGGATACCTACGGAACCAATCTGGTACTTGAACGCCCTCGGGAATATTTGGTTCCCCAAACATGTTGAAACGAAAAGGAAGAAGGGATTCAAATAGAGAATCAAAAGACATTTCCTATGGCTTTGGGGAATATGTTTTTCAAAATAGACTTTTCTTTTTGAAAATGCTTTCTTTTAAAATCTTTTTGAAAATATTTTTTCAAAACTATTTTCTAATCTGGTAACCTTCAGCTTTGATACCAAGTGTGACACCCCACGTCCGTTAATGTCACACATTAAGAGAATGCATTAAGTTTCATGTAGCGTTATAGGTAAACAGAAACAGAAACATTACAAGACAGATATAAAATAGCGGCGGAATTAAAAACAAACTTTATTAATCATAAACCATTGTGGTTCTAAACATCATATGTCTGAATTACGTAAAAACCAGTACATCATAAAAACTTCTTTCTTGTACTTAAATATCAGAGTAAAAAATAAAAGAAACAAAATTCCCCAAAAGAAACATAGCCATAGTAGCAAAGATAGGAGCTTGAGAAATACTTCTAAGCAGCTCCAGCAAATGATAGCAGAATCCTAGACAAGCTTGAGTATTCCCACCCTGAGAGCCTGGGGGGAATGGAAGAAAGAAGAGGAAACAAAAGGGTCAGACATAAAATTTGGCGAGAAAAGTTACTTTTAGCAAGTAAATAAGTAAAAGTACCATGACAGGCATATAAAGTGGATAAGAACGATAACACCATAAAAGGAAGGTATGAAAAGGTAAACATGATAGGGTATATACGCTTCTCTAATGATTACTCTGATTCTCTGCACTAATGATAGTACAACAAGAATGAGATGATCCCAACAACTATAAGATGGTAGACTTAGCCATACGTCTAGATCTACCCTAACAACTGCCCTAATCGATCGGCTCCCTACTCCATAGACACCTTGTGCCGGCCCCACAGTAGGAGGTATCACTTCCTGAAGTGGCAACCCTTCATTGATGTGCACAACCATAACTACAGGGGTCGCGGTCGTCTTATCCCCTTCTGCCCGGTCATGACGCACATGTCCCGGTCAGTTTGTGCCACCCACACCGTCCTTCACATTTGGATCTCTTACAATCAACCCAGTAAGCGTGTCTCTACTCTGGCCTAGGGCAAAGTACTCGTTTGATACCGTTATATGGGTTACTGACTGAAACGGGTGCCACACACAAGATGATACAAGCTCTCCCCTTGTCTTGTATCCCCACTAGGATTTTCACAGGTTATGTATACCTATTAGTGTCTTTAGTTACATAACCATATCATATCTACAGGTTATGCTTACCTGACGGTGTCTTTAATTACATAACCCCAACGGGTTAAGTTTGTGGGATTACATATAAATATTACCTACCCTACCCAGATTTACTTAACCCACCCACTGTTTCAAACAAGTTTACTTAACCCCTAATCAGGTTCATGTTCACACAATCCCAAAGGATTCAACTAGGTTAAGCATTCCAATTCATTACCATGTCCATTTTTTGTTATAATGTACTAGACTCCTCACATTAAGCCAACCACTTGTGGTCGCTAGATATGCCGTTCGGTTCCGGGCAGACTTCTTCCAGAAGATGGGCTTAACCTCGTGTCTTAGCATGTCTAGTATTTGTGCACCTATATCCTCACATTAGATTCACCACTTGTGGTCGCTGGATATGTCAGGCGGTTCCGGAGAGACTTCCACCACATGTGTAATCTACATGTCTAGGTGCAGTTACAGACTCTAATTTCTGTAATCCTAGGCATTTCATTATTATCTAATTATACCTATGTCATTATAGGTTTTCATGCCCTTTTTTCCCAATTATGTTCATAATGAATTATATGCCCTATATTCATATTGAAAAACATTATTCAAGTTATGCCAAATCCCTCATTTACAAGTTATGCCCAATTTCAATGTTTTTCCCCTCGTTCCTTGTTTAACGCATTCGCATAATTCAGCGGCATGCCTAGACTCGAATGGAGCCAGGCTATATATAAAATAAAAGGGGAAAGATGAAGGGAAGTTAATAGGAATGATCATACTAACAAAATTGAAATAAACATATAGTGGCATATTGATAAGATGGGCATATAAGAACAGATCTGGTGAACATGAGATAATAGAACTGATTCTAACATAATAGGGATGTCATAATAGGACTGATAAGATCTAAACAATAACTTAGATGTCCAACTAGTAACAGATCCAATTTTACCACAAACATGATAGGTACAAGGTGATCTAAATAGTGAATTAGATCTAAAATCAAAGGTAGATCTGATATGATAAAGGTTAAGGTTCAAGTCATAGTTATGTCAGAATATCATAGGTTCACAAGTTATTACAGATCTGATATGATTCAAGCAGTCACATGCATAGATCCAAATTTCAATCATATCTACTTTTCAATTATTTAAATCTAAAAGTAACTTAAACTCACAATGTTTGGATCTAGAAAGATAGAAGAAGAATAGTAGAGGTTGAATCACATATCTACGCTTGAATAACTTGATTAACTTGATTGCAGAAGAAGGAAAAGGTTTGATTTAGTCTGGGCACCGACAGCATCTAGGCCTCCATAATTTTTCAGTGTAGAAAACAAGAGAAATGGAGCCATATTTATAGCCGCCAAACCCCAAACCCTAACTGCCACGTCTGCTCTAGGGGGTCGACCCCCCCTTTATGGGGTCGACGCCCACTTTGAGGGGTCGACCCAGGGGTCGACACCCCTGGGGCGGGAAATTTGCCGCCTCTTAATTTTCGGATTTTGAACGATTTTCTAAATTATATATATATATATATATATATATATATATAATTCTCTTGCGCGTATACAAACTTCAAACCTTCATAACTTCTTCATACGATGTCCGTTTTATGCAAACCAAATGTCTATCTTGACCAGAATTTCGAAACGGACGCAATAGCGCAGTCCGTTTCCCTTAATTTTGAATATTAAATAAATTATTATTTAATTTGCCTTTTTTAATTTTTTAAAATTACGGGGTGTTACATTCTCCCCTACTCAAAGGATTTCGTCCCCGAAATCTCCAAGTTAAGAATAATGTATATCCTCCCATCCATCACAACTCATCCCCCAATCACAGGCATCCATTGTAATTAAAGACTTCTAATGCTTATATGAAAATATGCTAAGGTGTGTGTATATGTCCCAATACTTATGCGAAGATTAGGCGGTCTACTGATTCAGTCGACTCCTTAATGCAATGTATGTTAGCGCCATGAATCCAACATGTATGCAATAATCCTATTATAACATGTAAGTTCTATATGGGTGCACAATCATCCATTCAAATGCAACATCCATATGATGATACATCCATTTCCAACCATTAAAAGAAGAAAAATGCACAAACATCCATATGCAGTATGAGAGTGATTGAGTCAATCTAGTGCCTAATGTGTGTGTATGCATCCACGAGCAACCACTAGCAAACATTTGCATCCACTTGCATACATTGTTTTTTAGTGTAGAAAACAAGAGAAATAAAGCCATATTTATAGCCGCTAGCGCCCAAACCTTAACTGCCACGTCTGCCCTAGGAGGTCGACCCCCCTTATGAGGTCAACCCATGGGTCGACACCCCCTTGACGGGTCGATCCAGGGGTCGACACCCCTAGGGCAGGAAATTTGTCGCCTTTTAATTTTCGAATTTTGAACAATTTTCTGACTTTTTGAATTATATATATATAATTATCTTGCGTGTATACAAACTTCAAAGCTTCATGACTTCTTCATACGATGTCCGTTTTATGCAAATCAAATGTTTATCTTGACCAGAATTTCGAGACGGACGCAATGGCGTTCTCTGTTTCCCTTAATTCCGAATATTAAATTAATTATTATTTAAATTTTCTTCTTTAATGTTGTTAAAATTATGGGGTGTTACACAACCAACTTTAAATTTGTGAATTTCGGAAAAAATATAAGGTAGTGTTTAGTTTACCATTTTCGGTTTTGGGTTCTCGTCCATACAAAAATGTGCACGACGCATGTAAATGACGGATAACAACCATTTTAGAAAACAAGCTTAACATACAAAATAAAAAACAAATTTTATCCATTTTTCACGTTTTGAGAAATAAGAGAAACACGAAGAGCAATTCTTCCTTCCATGATTGCTACATCCCCTCCGCTTTCCTCTCTGTTTTCTTATCATTCTACCAATCCTCATTTCACATCTTTAATGTTTTGTAATTAATTTTGAAAACTCAAAACCCAAAACTCCTTTTTAACCAAACACAAAATAATTTTCTGAATTCGATTTCTTATATTAGAAAAAGGTAGAAAATGGAAAATTACATATTTTCCATCCACTTTTATGCACCTTTTCCCCATACTTGGAAACCTTAATCGTTGATCTTTCAAAAATACCTATTTCCTTTTCCAAGAATAATTTACACAAGAAAAAATTCATTTTCAGTTTTTCGAACTTATTTTTGGAAGAATTTATTTTACTTTATTGTTCTCATTTATTGTAATAGTCATCTTCATTGCTTTATAAATTTTATTTGTTTTTCTTTAGTTGTACATCTTTTGTTTTCATTTTCATTTTATTTGTAATATCCTAAGTTTTCATGAATATTTTCCAAAGAGGATTTTTGTGTTATGTGTAAGGTAACAAGGAAACCTATTTATTTATTTATTTTGAAATACGTAGCTCAAAATATGGTGCTTTACCTATATTTTGTACACCTCTTTCCCTGCACATTTCCTTGTCAATTCAACAAAACATGCTTACTTACAAATTTAACGATCCATAAAAACTTATCTCATAATTCTTCTTATACCAACAAGTCAAAGTGTGTCATAATCCATTCTTCATGAAAAACTTTTATACATTTTTTTTCACTCAAGGTCACCTATGCACCACCTTTGTCTAATTGTTATATTTGCGTTTTCTCTTAATCACTTTGAACTACACCTCACAATTAAATTTATGAAAACGTAAACTTTTCAATTTGAAACTTGAAAACTCTTCTAGCAATATTTTTCTATAAAAAAATTTCAAGTTATTTCAAAAGTTTAATTGTGAGGTGTAGTTCAAAGTGGTTCCTAATTTTTGCATTCTCAAATCTTTTATACAGAATTACATTTCTTTGTCCATAATTTCTCTTTTACACAAATTCCTCCAAAACTGTGTCTATATTGAAAAATGAGACTAGTGCCACATTTTTGCCAAACGTGTGTATGTGTGTGTGTGTATATATATATTCATAATCCATTTTTTCAATTCATAAGGCCCTACTGCCTAATCCACTAATCTGAAAGCTAAAATGTTTGATATTAACACATGGAATTTTTTTTTCAAAACAAATTATACACTTTATATTATTCGACACTCATGGGCCTATAATCCTCAAACTTTCATAACTATTTTTTAAGTGTATAAAACTGACATCCCAACTTTCTCCATGTGTTGTTTCAATAAATTAGTGGGTTCCACTATAGATATAGGTAAATTTATGTATAATATATTTATATTTGTAAAAATACATATATGCTCACTCACATTTTATATTGGAATCGCAAACCTAAGCTCTGATACTAGATGTAACAACCCAAATTTCAATAGTCCCGAATTTTTTGCAAAAATGCTAAAATCCAAGTCTAGTGAAACCCGAGTTGGTTTATGTGGTATCCTACGGAAAGGAAAAGATAAAATAAAATTAGAGCTCATGATAAAATGTCTCATAGCAGAATGAATAATATAATATTAAATGCTTACCCCGATAATGGCACTGTCTAACAATTGTCTTTAAGTTGTAATCTCTGCTACCTGTCTATCCTACAGGTTTGTTATGAGGAGGAGGTCAGAACAAAAGTTCTGGTGAATGGACAGGTTATACATTCTATAAATAACACTACATATATCGTTATATCACTGTTTCTTGTTCATTAAGTTATTCAGGTTTTATTTCGCAATATTCTTTTTAATTTTACAAATAAATCATAATAATTTACTCCCTAGTAGATTAATATAATAAATCATATATGTAGCTATATGCCCAATAAATCGAGGCACTTCATATAATGCCCTCCTCGAGTAGTCTTCATCGTCGTACTGTGAATAAATCACAATACTTCCATCGCCATGCTACGAGAGCTTACTAGACCCTTATGCCAAAGTGCACTATGTCTTCATCACTACGCCACGAAAGAGTACTAAGTCGCGCTACGAAAGCGAATAGGCTCCAATCGCTATGCTATAATGGCCTCCAAAACCTGAGTTCTTCCACGGAACTCAGTCGAGGGCTTTACTATATCTGTCAAGGATGGCCTCGGGATGACCAAAAAATAATGGCTTCGGTAGGCCCAAAATACAGTTATCAAAATTTGTTTTGTCTCTTCTATGGCTATTCTAGGCCCTACCAGCCTACCCCCAACTAATGAAAGACTATTCAAAAAAAGTTAGGTGATCGAACTTAACAAACAATCTAAACAAACATGAAGTCCCTCATCCAATGATACAGCATTGAAGATCATTGGCCTCTTGATTTAGCTCCACCCTTTTCCACACTCGATCCGACTTACGATGATAGGCATTCAATGACCTACTATCCTTTGTTGGGTCCTAACCACAAAGCCAGCTCTCCCGAGCCAACCGCCGAATCATCCTAAAATCACCCTAATCAGTCTTTGGGCTTCCCATAACGAAACATGCAACCAAAACATACTCACCGGATGGTACCCTACAGACCATGCCTCTGTGGGTACAGCCCTGAGCCTACCACAGAGGACCATCATGGAGTATCCTTATGTCCTGTAGAAGTCTCACACTTCCTTCCAATCCCGTAAAATAAGCTGGATGTATTCCCACCATGTCTCCCAACACCTTCGATGATTTTCCCTAGTGGACTCTTCACCCTTTTCAGACTGGACCAAACGCACTTCGTTATATTAATTAGACTCTATGCCTAATGTAACAACCCGAAATTTCTGAACCAATTTAAATTTTTTATTTTAGCAATTTTACTAAATTCTGAATATAAAATAATTTATTTTAGATAATAACGACGAAAATTTTATTTTAATCAAAGTTAGAACGAATAAATTTATTTTAATTATAAAACGAGCATGAAATGGTGCGGTAGTTTGAAAATTCGATTTCAAATTTCAAATGAATATACAGAATTTATTTTAAACCAGAATTGGATGAAACAAGAAATATTTGAATCGTTTTAACAATATCTTTTTGACGAATGTAAGAAACTGAGATTTCACTTTATAAATTGTAAGTTCTGTCCAGTTTAAAATTCAAACAAGTCGTTGTAGAATTTATATATATATTAATATAATATTTGGCCCCTTAAAAATAGCCATTCTGCAAACGATCTCCGTTTTCGACGAAACTACTCTTGTTGGATCCGGAATATCAAATTATTGTTAGATTCCAATTTTCATAATTTTTGGAATTAATATGTGAGTGTGTCCAATTAACAAGTGTTTTTTCAATTTTAGTCAAATTGGATCGACCAGAAATGGCCATTTTTCAAACAAAAATGTTTTGTTCAGTCAAATTGGATCGACCAGAAAATGGCCATTTTTCAAAATGTCTCCAAATCCGACGAAATTAGTTTTTTTAGGATCGTATCATCAAAACAAAGCTACAAATAATTTTTCTGTAATTTTTAGAGCTAGTATGTGGGCATGAGAAATTAATTGTGAATCGATCAGCCATATAAGGAGAAAAACAGGACATTTTGAGAAAACGGACTCGGAATTCGACGAAACTAGATTTATTAGAACCGGGTCGTCAACATATAAAAGTATGTCAATTTTCATCGCCAACGGAGTTCGTATGAGATTGTGGCATCAATAATTGTCGAATAAAGAGAGCGTGAAATAAAGAATTAATAATAAAGCGAGAAAATCAATAAATAATAATAAATCCTAGCCCACTGTTATATAATATATTTTCCCCTTCCTAAACCCTCATTCTTCTTCTTCCTCAAAAAAATTGACAACAGTCATCTCTCTTTTTCTCTCAAAATTCTATTTTGGCCATTTTCTGGCCAATCCAAGAAGAATTAGGTGGTGGCCCAGCTGAAGAAATTGTAGAGGAGAGATAGGAGAACAACTTTGTCTTTGGTCGTTCGATCTGAAAGTGCTTGTGGCAGCGACAAAATCGAGATGAACGTGGCTCACGATTTCTGGCCAGTACCGAACAGACTTGGCCAATTTCCGGTCAACTTGAGGCGTTTCAGGCGGGGGTGTCAACGGGTCGGAGGAGCGGCTAGGTGAGGCGCGTCGATCTGGGTAGGCGCGTGATGCCCTGGTGGCGCGACGGCAGAGAAATTGGAGGCGAGGCGAATTCCGTTCATCTTCGAATTCTGGCGAACTGGCGTCGAACTGGGGGGCGGGATTCATCGTGGAGGCATGACTGGGAAGGGGGAAGACGTGGGTGGTGGCGGCCGACCCCCTGGTGGCCTGTGGTGGCAGTGGCGAGCCATTGATGAAGGGGAACCACGGTGAAATCAAATTGGGTATGAATTTAGGGTTTAGTTAATTAATTTAATTATACAATCAATGTTCGTAACACAATATCTTTCACATACAAGGTCGAAATCTGATGATTTCAGATCATTTGCGACCGTGAATCGAGAGCTTCGCAAAGACACTAACTACGTCCAATTTGGAGTAAGCTGGAATTTGGGGCAAATTAAAACTCAAACGGTACCAAAATCATCAGTTAAATACTAACGGAGTAGAAACGAAGGTGAGACCTCCTCACTAGTTATTTATTTAATTTCATAACTGAAAAATATATAGAATTGCTAGTGTAAATTTTTATCAGTTTAATTATTATAAATTGTATACGGTACATGTTAGATCACCTTTTTTGTCCACAAACCATGGACGATTTAAGTTGACTGTATTGTGTGTTGTTTGTGATGTTGAAATGTTCAACATATTAAAAATAATGTTAAAACATTAATATGGTTGTTGAATTTAAATATTAAATATTTATTTATAATATACACAGTGAAATTGGTTAAATAGGAAAATAATTCAAACTGAGTTAGAATTGGTTATGTTTATTAACCAATAATTTATTTAAATTCACTGTTGTCGTTTGGAAACCCTACATGGGTATTGGGATGATATTTGACATACACTAATCCCAATATTTAATCATATGTCAATCGATGGATTGACAGTCTGTGATGAGCGTTATTTATTTATTTTAATGCTCGCACAGTTGTAAATTTCACTCTGGACGTGAATGGATTGTTTAATGATTATTTATCATTATTTTTGTATACAAGTAATGTATGAAATCCATATAACTGAAAGTATATGGTAATTGATTGAGTCGCATTCCGATTTAGAAATAAATAATGTTTTTACAATAAATAATGTTTTGCAATAAATAATGTTTTATAAAGAACATTTTAGAAATAAAGAACATTTTTATACACTGAAAATGTCACCTTTCATATGTTAATAAGAATAAAATAATCATTTATTGAATTACATTTTTATACATTGAAAACGTCACCTTTCATATGTTAATAAGAATAAAATAATCATTAATTGAATTACATTTTTATACATTGAAAATATCACCATTAACATGTTAATAAGAATAAAATAATCATGTAATTGAATTATATTTAACATAGTTAAGAATCTTTTTTACGCAAATGAAACATCCCTATGTAAAGAATCATTCTTAGATAAAAGAAACATCTCTATGTAAAGAATCATTTTTATGTAAAATAAAACATTTTTATATAAAAGAAACATTTTTATGTAAAAGAATCATTTTTATTTAAAAGAACATTTTTATCATTTTTTATGTAAAAGGATCATTTTAATGTAAAAAGAATAATTTTAGTGTGAAGAACATTCTAATGTAAAGACATTTCAATTAAAAGGATAATATAAAATAAAGAATCTTTAAAAATAAAGTGTATTTTAAAATAACGAACATTTTAAAATAATATTTAGTGAAGAATAAATATTATGATTTTGATGTCCGTTTTAGATGGACACAAAAATATAAAAATACGAAGCCGGGTTAAGTATAGAAACAAATTTTTACCCAAACGGGTTATCGATCAATTTTATTCATTTAATAATGAATATAGAAAAGAAGTGATTCCAAAATTTAATATTTCGAAAATATATTATTTTAATATTATAAAAATAAAGAATACTCCATTTTGATTTAAAATTGAAAATGGAAGTTGGAATCGTTTTAAAACGATTTTATAAATATTTTATAAAATATGTTTTAAATAGAAATCGACGATATATATATTATATATATTATTGGCCTGTATAGAACGCGCTGCGCATCGACTGTTCGCGAATTTCAACCATTAACTTCAAATTGGCGTAACGGGAGATCCGACCGTCGGATTCTCTTAAAACTGGAACCGATGGGTTCGTATTGAAAAGATCTTTCCAATGAATATAAGAACTTTGAAATCTAATGGTTAGATTTGGATTTATGTCCAAATCAAATTCGAAAAAGGTCGCTATGAATGCAGTATGGTGGCCGTTATTGGAAACCGACTGTAAAGGCCTTAATAAAATTATTAAAAATATGGAAAAATTATGTAAAATTATAATGAATGATTTGAAAAGAATTTGGATGAAAAATTCCATATTTGAAAAGATAAAAATATATTTTTATCAAAATAAACTAATTATTAACTAGAATAAAAATCCAATTAATAAATATTTAATTGGAATTAAATAGAATAAATTGGATATTGGGTTGTCATGAACGGTGTCTTTAATAACTTTGTTCTTAAACCCCAATTAGGAAATAATAAATCCTTTAAATAAGATTAAATGAAGTTTTCCAATTAATATTTAATTGGAATTAATAGAATATAATTTTGGAACTTATAAATCTTTTATTAAGATTATTAGAGTTTCCAATTATATTTAGTAATTGGAATAAAAGGAAATGTGAATTGGGTTTATTATGAACTGTGTTTTTAACGACATTTGTTCTTTAACCCAATTAACAGTGAAAATATAATTTGGAATTTATAAATCTTTTATTAAGATTTAAATGGAAATTTTACAAAGTAAAGTTTTCTAATTTAATATATTCAATTGGAATTGAATAGAATTCGATTTAATAATAATCGAGATGAGCATCTGTAAACGAAGACCATTACTATATATGGAATTTAAAAGGCTTTGCCCTTATTCCATTTATATTATCAGTCTGATACGGGAATTTATATTGATTATATATTGATCTGATTTCTATGAAGATTCCATTTTGTGGGGTGTTGATTTTGGGTTTATCGTGAACAATGTTTTTAAATAACATTTGTTATTTAACCCAGTTAAAGATAAGATTAATTTCTTAAAATTTGAATAATCATTAAGTAATGATTTTTAAAATTAGAGTTTTAATGAATCTTTAAGTAGATTAAAATGTGAAAGAGATAATTAAATTTATCGAATTCATGAAATGATTGAGAATGGGGTACCACCAGTTTTACTCCAGGTGACAGTTAAATCTTTAACTAGATTTGAATATGAAATGGTAATTAAATTTACCGATAACACTGTGGGTGTTAGATATGGAGTATTACCAGTTTTGCTCCATAGGGCGAATAGGTTGGGATTGGGATTAATAAATAAATGATTACCTCGGTAAAGTTCGCTAATTCTGACTAGTAGATAAACCTTAATTTGGTTTAGAGTTGATAAAAGATAAAATGAAATCTTTTGAAATTAATATTAAAAAGAAGATTAAAGAATAAATTTAAAAGAATTTATCTTTGATTAAATTAATGGGAACCTTTCCCTAATAATGTGAATATTTTATTAAAAGAATATTCTAAATTGGAATGAGACGTTTGATGTGTTTTTATAACACTTGATTATAAAATACGCGAGTTATTCAGAATGACTGGGTTTAACCCATTCTGAATAATTACAACGGCGATTAAGAGTCGAAGATGAAGACGGTGGTTGAAGACCGGAGTTCTTCACATCGTTCGGATGATTACTGATGTCTTGATTGGGCCATACACCCAAGACAAGGTAATAAGTGGTGATCGTCCAGACGTACTTGGAGATCGACGGATATGCGAGGACCTTTCTCCTGTATTGGACATATAGGACGAGGAATAAGGTGCCTTCCATTTTTTTCCAGGCCCAGAACGAACATGTAAATAGATAGTATGTCCGACGTTGTATTCCTTGATGCTATATTCGTTGATATCTGCTAAATATATATCTTTTTGGTGGCAGGGAATTTATTCTCTTGCCTAACACCCTTCTCTGAGATTAACGAGCTTTGAGGTTATATATTGGTAGAAATCAATGGCATGGTATGGATTCACAATGTGGCACGCCAGGATGCAAATGATCAAGGCTTTTGTTGAAAAGCAGAGTCTTGTGGATGATGATCAAAGCACAACTTTAATTAGCATAGATTTGTGTATAGCGTTACTTTGCGAGCCTCTCACACCAGTAGGAGTCTAAAACGGGATAAGGAAACGTAGGGAATGCACATGTTTCTTTCTAGCTAGAAGTGGTGTCAGCGTTTACAAGCCCTGACATTTTTACTTATGTGGATGATGGATTTCGAGGCCTCGGTTATATTGGTCGATAGTGACCATTTTATAGGTTCAATAGGACCAGGAAGCATTTGTTCAGGCATAACTAATCCACTAAAGTATTTGTGGATCGACCCTGTAGGATTCAAGGGTTCACCAGCATCAAAATCCTGAGACATTTGCTAGAGACTCTTGAATCGGTAAGGGGACCATCCCTTGCCTTGATTCATGATGGAAACCCAATTTCCAATACGAAACATTTTGGTTTTGATTGTAGAACTAGTATGGCGACATAGTAGGATGGGGTATTATGCCGTCTATGGTTGATACATTTATATTCGAAGATGTTTTATACACTATACACTTATAATAGTATCAAATAATTCTGTTTTATACGTATCAAGCATCTTTGGCTATTATAAGGTAAAACTCTATCCTCCGGCTTGCGTTGCATTGTGTGATGGGACCAGAGTCTTATAATAGCTTCATTATTCCAAAAAGCATTGCGTTGTTTTATTCTAAAACTAAGATTCATGTGGAGTAAACCCGTTCCGTGTTATACGGCATGGTCCCATGATATCCTCACTTTGAAATTTAAGATTAATAACTGTTTTAGTTCTCTCACCAGTCCCATGACTGAGCTAGAGTTTATTGTTTTAACCTAAACTTCGGGTGCCCATATTTTCCACACGGGCAGCTAGAAGTTTTGGTTTTGCGGATATTATATTCAGAGGCTCCTGGTTTATAGCTGAGGCGATATTCGGAAAGCTCTGTATCCGTGTATTTCTTTCAGTTGTGTTTTGTATCATTTTTCTGCTGCAATTTAAATGTAATCTATGTCTCTGATATTTTTTCTGATGTATATTTGTAGTGACCCGAAAATCCGGTCCAATTTGAGCTGACAAAATAACACAATTCCAACCACAAATTGCACTGGAAATTCAAGAAACTAATAGAAAGAAGATAGAGGGTGAGGAAAGATAAGGTAGAACTATAAGAATAGAAGAAGAAGAAGAACATCATCATCAGAGTAAACACGAATCTCACAGCGGAACGAATAAAATATAACATAACTTTTGAAATACAAACAGTTATATATACAATAACACTTATCAGAGTACAGCACTTACAACAACAGCGGAAATAATAATAGCTATAGAATCCTGAAGCCTCCTGCTCCAAGCTCTCCAAGTGTATCTGTAAAATCCCGACTACTTGACTGCCCGTACAAATTTAGGCACCCAAGAGTTTAGGGAAACAAAACAAAATAAACTCCGGGTCAGTCATGGGACTGGTGTGAGTAAACTCAAATCATTTAAACAGGTATATGATATCTCATAAGACCACGCCGTGAATACGGAACGGGTTTTTCCCTTATGAGAATCCAAACATCTTTGAAAAGCAATATCATTCTGATATTATGATAATGTCTAAATACAAATAGATATCAGTCTAGTAGAAACGCTTGCATCTCACGTTCTACATATATAGTATACAATCAAAACCGCAGGTGCGTATTGGATGATTGGGTTTCCAACTATGACAAGGTATGGAACCACCTTCCGATCAGTGTACTCTAGGAACGATACACTGGAGTTCAACAAGAACATCTTGCAACTCAGCCACACATGACCGACCACTCATTTCGCTTGAGTGTATCGAATGTACATCACCAACGGTTGGGATCAGCAACCGTTCCCGTATATATATATGGGACAGCATTGATAGATTTAAGAAGCAAATGAATATTCTCTAGATAGGTGATTATACACCCTACTTCGGTGCGACCGACTTAGCCATGCTGCCTGCCCGATTTTTGTCATTTACCGGTTGATGAGGCTAGAAGCTACGCTTACTTTCCATTCATTTACAACACGATCACTTTGAATGCCACATTATCAGATCCGTTAATCATTTAGTTGGATCTGCACAAATAGATTCTGGATATTATGCGAAGGGAATAAATCTGTTGGCCAGCATATATATTTGTACAGTCCAACCCATCCGATCATTGGAAATACTCTGTCAGACATTCGTCCATATACGTTCGTTCTGGGACTGAACGAAACCGAAGGCACTATTCTGTAAATAGGACAGCCCTTGCACTTTACTCCGTCTTCAATTTCTTCATCGTATTTGATCACAACGCTTATGTCGATACGGAGTGGTTCTTCGGATAATAATCCAACCGGTCTCTCCATATTAACAACGTAAAATGGTCAAAACTTCGATAGTCTGTGATTTAACTATCAAATGAAAATATGTCGGTGTACAAACAAAGATCTTAATTCCAAATGGAATTATCGATCCAATCATCAATCATATATATATATATATTCATATTTCCTTATTTTCTAAAACTAGAAAATATACATTTTCAACATTGGAAAAACATTTCCAATCCTCATTTACGCATCACTATCATTCCACAACTATTAGTCCCTAACTGTAAACTAGTAAGAGAACAATTCTCTAAGTATAAACCCCGAAGGCCGAAACCAACATCAGATCAACACTCAGAAAACTATTCAACTTACTAATTTCTAGTCGGTTTCTAATTTTTGTTTAACTTCACTTCTTAATTTCTATATCCGATTAACCCCTTTTGATAAACTACGTTTGATTAACTCCTTTTGATAAACTACGTTTGATTAACTCCTTTTGATAAACTACGTTTTCCGTTACAACTATTTCCCTTTTACAACGTTTACTTACCGTTACAAATATTCCCTATTTACAACTTCTATTTACCGTTACAAATATTTCCTATTTTACAACTTCTATTTATTTCCTAAATAAATATTCCTTTTCTATTTCTATTTATTTTCTAAATAAATATCCCTTTTATAAAACCGTGTTCGTTTTATAAATATTTCCTTTTATAAAATCCTGTGATTTTATAAAATTCCTTTATTTCAATATACATTGAAATACTTCTTTTTTTATACATCCCAGGGTTTCTTATGATATTTAAAATATCGAATAACAATGATCAATATCATTCCAACACCCATAATCCATAACAGATTATATAACACATCATATATCACAATATATGAAAACAGTAAAATAAATGTTGAGGAATCCAGTTGGATTCCTCCAACCTGTTTCCCTGCATCACAGATGTTAAACAATATAGATAACATCACTTTCAGTTCCATATGATATATTTTGTTAAACAGAATCAATATAGAAATTCAACTAACTGTCTAGCAGTTCAATCAAACAGTCAACACACAGTCAATCAGCCAATATCTAATAGTTCTAAAAATACAACATGAAATTATAAAATGTTCAGAGTTAGTGAGATTTACTCACATTGGACGATCATCGTTAATAACGATAACCATCGCTTGATTCAGACGAACAATTTATTTCGCTATAAATTGTAAAGAGCTCCAATTGGTTCCAAATCAGCTTCACTGCGTCGCCTATGATCCGATGATTCCAACGGATCCGTCCGTTCGAAATTCCGTTTATTTTTACCGGCCCATCACCTTCTATACCTTCGCATGAAACCGTCAACTTCCACAGCCATAAAAAGGAACCGCCATTTCCGTTTGAATGCAGTACCCTATCCCCGGATTAACATTTTCATGGCCAATCCTTTTTTTACATATATAGATATAAACGGGCTTTACTAACTCGGCCCAATTCCCAAATGAACCCCTACGCACTGATGGTTCTTCCCTATACATTTTCAGAGACCTCTCCTCCTCCTGTTACACATCCGTCCTTCACTTCCAAGAATTCATAAGATCACAACGCTCATCGCCATTTACTCCTCTTCTAATTACTTGGAACTCCAATTCTCCCTTGTTTCTACATAACTTTCGAAAACTTATTCACTCCACTCTTCCACTTCTTTCCCATGCGAACGCACCTTCTCCGTTAAAACAGCATTCACGCATTCTCTTGTTTCCCTGACCCGAAACCATCCAACCCGCAAGTGTACAACACCCCTTCCTCATATACAACATTTAACAATTAAATATTTACTTTAGTAGCTAATGACCACAAGCCTC
Source organism: Allium sativum (assembly GCA_030737875.1). NCBI lineage: Eukaryota > Viridiplantae > Streptophyta > Magnoliopsida > Asparagales > Amaryllidaceae > Allium > Allium sativum. The sequence continues at coordinate 55,109,993 of CM060916.1, read as the reverse complement.
TTCTTCTTTATACGTACGGTTGTCGCATTGAAGTCCCACTGAACTCATGAAACTGCTTCCTTCATTCCAAACGGTGACTCAGCAACCCATCCTCCCCAGCGCATTCAAGTCCCCCTTGCCATCCAGATGCTGACGTCCTATCAAAACTCAATAACCTCCATAAACTGCTCCTGTGTTAGCTTCCGCCACTTCATCAAATCAACACAGGACCTCACCATGCCGAGCCATACATCCTCCCCCTGACCTCAACAAGCTCGCACTCCCCAACTCGAACGCCTCTCACAACATCACCTCATCACCTTCGTCTTGCCAACAACCCCACCTTCAATTCGAGCTAAAACCCTTGTACTCGAAGCAACCGTCAACCCTAGAAACTCGCGCTGGGTATTTTCCCAACTCCAGAAATGGATTTCGAAAGGAATGAAACTGGTACAAAATAGAAGCTCTTCACTTCAGGATCTCGATTCTATATGTATTAGGATTTATGGGATTTTGATTTAATTTCTAATGATTTTTTGAATGAGGGTTTTTCTCGTTTGGAAAAGGAGGAGGGTGGCGACCGTGTGTTTGCTTTCAGAATGATATAACTAGGTCATAAGGCTTACTGGTAAGGTTTTATTTATAGGGAAGGCGCTTGAGCAATATAATTGTGTGTGGTTCTAAAGGGGATACAACGTGGCCTAGTTTTGGTCCAAGAAAAATGTGCGGCTGAAAACAAATGCATCGTGGACCATCTTCTGATCATCGAAAGTCATGACATTTTATTTTAGCACTTTGGTGACCCTTATATATGAAGTTCTGCTCTCATCCGGATGGCCAACGACAGAAATAAAAATACTGTTGTGACGAGCATCGTGTCAGGGTTCCAAAAATATAATAATATCGGCAGTTCAACTCATATTGTGAAACTCAAAAATATTGATTACAGGGTGCAAAATACTCCAAATAAAAAGTCGCATATTTAATTAATTAAAAATTACAGTAAAATTCTAAAAATTAAATTATCACTATGCCTCAAAAGAACCTCGTCTAAATTCGAAACCGATATGTAGTTATAGCGAATAAACCGTTACGGTCGATAACCGATTCTATAGCGACTATTTTAAAATTTGATTTGGACGTAAAACAAAATCTACACGACGAAATCCTGATTTTTCTCTTCCATTAGAAAACTATTATATAATCGGTCCTGACGGTTCTTGTTTCACAGAAATCCGACTTAAAACGGACCCTGTATATTCAGTTGAAGTTCAAATCGCCAAATAGCGAACTGCAGCGCCATTTCGAGCTCTATTTCAATTATAATATAATTCCACGTTCAAACTGCTGTTTATAAAATATATTCGTTATTCAAATCAAATTCCAAACTAAATTATTCCTTATATAAAATCCAATTCACACTGTATTGTGAATTCAGCTATTTTGACTATTTCGACATTATAATATATTATTATATTATAATTATCAATTAAATATTCAACATTATTTTAATTCCAGTTATCGATATCGCCAAAACGATATTTAAATAATTAAATAAATTAATTATTCAACGGTCAGAAATGCGGGTCATTACAATCTTTCCCCCTTAAAATAATTTCGTCCTCGAAATTGCTAAGGCAGTGGACGACCCTATCTACTGGGTAAAAATACATCTGTTTACCTCTTATCTTCGGTTTCAATTGAACCAATTAATATCGACTAAAATATTAATTCATTCCGACTAGCTAAATTTTAAAAAATTCTGAAAATTTCCTAACATCTTAACTTTTCGGAAAATTTCGCCATAACCTCCTTTGTACAGCCCTATCGGTAAAACTCCAACTCGCCTCTCTAGGCCTTCTCCAACCCAAAAGAAAATCAAACAGCCAAGCGGCTTGCCAATTCGGCTCATCAAAATCTCAAACCCATATGAAATATAAACTTGTACCTTTTTGTCGGGCCTACCATTATATCATTTCCATCGATTAACACCCTGCATATACCAATGTCATACTAATCTAACTTCGATTAGTTTATATCCTCAACTCAAACCATTCGCTTATACTTAAGTCAAATTTCATTTAAACTCCAATATCCAATTTCAACTCTTGGTTTATCAACTTAATTTCATTCAGATTAGTTCAATCCAGTTTTAATTTCTATAATCCAATCCAGTTTTAATTCAACTTAGTTCAAGTTAAATTCAAATTTATTATTCACTTTCACTATTTTAACCCATTTAACTTCATAAGTTAAATTTAGATTTCAAATTTCAAATCCCTGTGTTTATTCAAATCACTTGAAATCATAATAACAATTCAAAATCCTTCGAATTCCTGAATAACTTGTTTTTGCAAAACAATTTCAAAACAAAATCTTTGGTAGTAATCCGTCACTTTAGAAACTCGAAAATGACACTGATGATGCGGCCGCACTCATCCGAATTATTTTCCAGCTATCGAAGTGAGTTCAATACTATATTACTTTCGAAAATCTTTTCTAAACACTTTCATTTTGAAAACATTCCAAAATCTCCCAGGAACTTAAAATTTTCTTATTTTAATTCCAATTCTGATTTAACTTCAGATTTAATTCAACTTATTTCATATACTTTACTTATATGAATTCTGATAAGTTATTTATAACTATTCACTTTTATAATCTTACTCGATTATAATAACAACCATCACAACCAATTATACTATGTTAATTTCAAAACATACCATGTCGGTTCATCGTGTTCAAGTGTTTATAAAACTCCTACCGATACAGTGGATCAAACTGATCGACCAGAATTTATAAGCCACTCAACCAATAAATCTCCACAATATAAAACCACTTTATGTTAACTAACAAATACGCACTCATATATATACACTCAAACTCAGTCTAGGATATTACTAATCCCATCTCTACTGAATCACGCCACAGAGCCAAGGTATTAACTAAACCAATGCTCTGATACCAACTGTAGTGACCCGAAAATCCGGTCCAATTTGAGCTGACTAAATAACACAAGTCCAACCACAAATTGCACTGGAAATTCAAGAAACTAATAGAAAGAAGATAGAGGGTGAGGAAAGATAAGGTAGAACTATTAGAATAGAAGAAGAAGAAGAAGAACATCATCATCAGAGTAAACACGAATCTCACAGCGGAACGAATAAAATATAACATAACTTTTGAAATACAAACAGTTATATATACAATAGCACTTATCAGAGTACAGCACTTACAACAACAGCGGAAATAATAATAGCTATAGAATCCTGAAGCCTCCTGCTCCAAGCTCTCCAAGTGTATCTGTAAAATCCCGACTACTTGACTGCCCGTACAAATTTAGGCACCCAAGAGTTTAGGGAAACAAAACAAAATAAACTCCGGGTCAGTCATGGGACTGGTGTGAGTAAACTCAAATCATTTAAACAGGTATATGATATCTCATAAGACCACGCCGTGAATACGGAACGGGTTTTTCCCTTATGAGAATCCAAACATCTTTGAAAAGCAATATCATTCTGATATTATGATAATGTCTAAATACAAATAGATATCAGTCTAGTAGAAACGCTTGCATCTCACGTTCTACATATATAGTATACAATCAAAACCGCAGGTGCGTATTGGATGATTGGGTTTCCAACTATGACAAGGTATGGAACCACCTTCCGATCAGTGTACTCTAGGAACGATACACTGGAGTTCAACAAGAACATCTTGCAACTCAGCCACACATGACCGACCACTCATTTCGCTTGAGTGTATCGAATGTACATCACCAACGGTTGGGATCAGCAACCGTTCCCGTATATATATATGGGACAACATTGATAGATTTAAGAAGCAAATGAATATTCTCTAGATAGGTGATTATACACCCTACTTCGGTGCGACCGACTTAGCCATGCTGCCTGCCCGATTTTTGTCATTTACCGGTTGATGAGGCTAGAAGCTACGCTTACTTTCCATTCATTTATAACACGATCACTTTGAATGCCACATTATCAGATCCGTTAATCATTTAGTTGGATCTGCACAAATAGATTCTGGATATTATGCGAAGGGAATAAATCCGTTGGCCAGCATATATATATTTGTACAGTCCAACCCATTCGATCATTGGAAATACTCGGTCAGACATTCGTCCATATACGTTCGTTCTGGGACTGAACGAAACCGAAGGCACTATTCTGTAAACAGGACAGCCCTTGCACTTTACTCCGTCTTCAATTTCTTCATCGTATTTGATCACAACGCTTATGTCGATACGGAGTGGCTCTTCGGATAATAATCCAACCGGTCTCTCCATATTAACAACGTAAAATGGTCAAAACTTCGATAGTCTGTGATTTAACTATCAAATGAAAATATGTCGGTGTACAAACAACGATCTTAATTCCAAATGGAATTATCGATCCAATCATCAATCATATATATATATATATTCATATTTCCTTATTTTCTAAAACTAGAAAATATACATTTTCAACATTGGAAAAACATTTCCAATCCTCATTTACGCATCACTATCATTCCACAACTATTAGTCCCTAACTGTAAACTAGTAAGAGAACAATTCTCTAAGTATAAACCCCGAAGGCCGAAACCAACATCAGATCAACACTCAGAAAACTATTCAACTTACTAATTTCTAGTCAGTTTCTAATTTTTGTTTAACTTCACTTCTTAATTTCTATATCCGATTAACCCCTTTTGATAAACTACGTTTGATTAACTCCTTTTGATAAACTACGTTTGATTAACTCCTTTTGATAAACTACGTTTGATTAACTCCTTTTGATAAACTACGTTTTCCGTTACAACTATTTCCCTTTTACAACGTTTACTTACCGTTACAAATATTCCCTATTTACAACTTCTATTTACCGTTACAAATATTTCCTATTTTACAACTTCTATTTATTTCCTAAATAAATATTCCTTTTCTATTTCTATTTATTTTCAAAATAAATATCCCTTTTATAAAACCGTGTTCGTTTTATAAATATTTCCTTTTATAAAATCCTGTGATTTTATAAATTCCTTTATTTCAATATACATTGAAATACTTCTTTTTTTATACATCCCAGGGTTTCTTATGATATTTAAAATATCGAATAACAATGATCAATATCATTCCAACACCCATAATCCATAACAGATTATATAACACATCATATATCACAATATATGAAAACAGTAAAATAAATGTTGAGGAATCCAGTTGGATTCCTCCAACCTGTTTCCCTGCATCACAGATGTTAAACAATATAGGTAACATCACTTTCAGTTCCATATGATATATTCTGTTAAACAGAATCAATATAGAAATTCAACTAACTGTCTAGCAGTTCAATCAAACAGTCAACACACAGTCAATCAGCCAATATCTAATAGTTCTAAAAATACAACATGAAATTATAAAATGTTCAGAGTTAGTGAGATTTACTCACATTGGACGATCATCGTTAATAACGATAACCATCGCTTGATTCAGACGGACAATTTATTTCGCTATAAATTGTAAAGAGCTCCAATTGGTTCCAAATCAGCTTCACTGCGTCGCCTATGATCCGATGATTCCAACGGATCCGTCCGTTCGAAATTCCGTTTATTTTTACCGGCCCATCACCTTCTATACCTTCGCATGAAACCGTCAACTTCCACAGCCATAAAAAGGAACCTCCATTTCCGTTTGAATGCAGTACCCTATCCCCGGATTAACATTTTCATGGCCAATCCTTTTTTTTACATATATAGATATAAACGGGCTTTACTAACTCGACCCAATTCCCAAATGAACCCCTACGCACTGATGGTTCTTCCCTATACATTTTCAGAGACCTCTCCTCCTCCTGTTACACATCCGTCCTTCACTTCCAAGAATTCATAAGATCACAACGCTCATCGCCATTTACTCCTCTTCTAATTACTTGGAACTCCAATTCTCCCTTGTTTCTACATAACTTTCGAAAACTTATTCACTCCACTCTTCCACTTCTTTCCCATGCGAACGCACCTTCTCCGTTAAAACAGCATTCACACATTCTCTTGTTTCCCTGACCCGAAACCATCCAACCCGCAAGTGTACAACACCCCTTCCTCATATACAACATTTAACAATTAAATATTTACTTTAGTAGCTAATGACCACAAGCCTCTTCTTCTTTATACGTACGGTTGTCGCATTGAAGTCCCACTGAACTCATGAAACTGCTTCCTTCATTCCAAACGGTGACTCAGCAACCCATCCTCCCCAACGCATTCAAGTCCCCCTTGCCATCCAGATGCTGACGTCCTATCAAAACTCAATAACCTCCATAAACTGCTCCTGTGTTAGCTTCCGCCACTTCATCAAATCAACACAGGACCTCACCATGCCGAGCCATACATCCTCCCCTGACCTCGACAAGCTCGCACTCCCCAACTCGAACGCCTCTCACAACATCACCTCATCACCTTCGTCTTGCCAACAACCCCACCTTCAATTCGAGCTAAAACCCTTGTACTCGAAGCAACCGTCAACCCTAGAAACTCGCGCTGGGTATTTTCCCAACTCCAGAAATGGATTTCGAAAGGAATGAAACTGGTACAAAATAGAAGCTCTTCACTTTAGGATCTCGATTCTATATGTATTAGGATTTATGGGATTTTGATTTAATTTCTAATGATTTTTTGAATGAGGGTTTTTCTCGTTTGGAAAAGGAGGAGGGTGGCGACCGTGTGTTTGCTTTCAGAACGATATAACTAGGTCATAAGGCTTACTGGTAAGGTTTTATTTATAGGGAAGGCGCTTGAGCAATATAATGGTGTGTGGTTCTAAAGGGGATACAACGTGGCCTAGTTTTGGTCCAAGAAAAATGTGCGGCTGAAAACAAATGCATTGTGGACCATCTTTTGATCATCGAAAGTCATGACATTTTATTTTAGCACTTTGGTGACCCTTATATATGAAGTTCTGCTCTCATCCGGATGGCTAACGACAGAAATTAAAATACTGTTGTGACGAGCATCGTGTCAGGGTTCCAAAAATATAATAATATCGGCAGTTCAACTCATATTGTGAAACCCAAAAATATTGATTACAGGGTGCAAAATACTCCAAATAAAAAGTCGCATATTTAATTAATTAAAAATTACAGTAAAATTCTAAAAATTAAATTATCACTACGCCTCAAAAGAACCTCGTCTAAATTCGAAACCGATATGTAGTTATATCGAATAAACCGTTACGGTCGATAACCGATTCTATAGCGACTATTTTAAAATTTGATTTGGACGTAAATCAAAATCTACACGACGAAATCCTGATTTTTCTCTTCCATTAGAAAACTATTATATAATCGGTCCTGACGGTTCTTGTTTCACAGAAATCCGACTTAAAACGGACCCTGTATATTCAGTTGAAGTTCAAATCACCAAATAGCGAACTGCAGCGCCATTTCGAGCTCTATTTCAATTATAATATAATTCCACGTTCAAACTGTTGTTTATAAAATATATTCGTTATTCAAATCAAATTCCAAACTGAATTATTCCTTATATAAAATCCAATTCACACTGTATTGTGAATTCAGCTATTTTGACTATTTCGACATTATAATATATTATTATATTATAATTATCAATTAAATATTCAACATTATTTTAATTCCAGTTATCGATATCGCCAAAACGATATTTAAATAATTAAATAAATTAATTATTCAACGGTCAGAAATGCGGGTCATTACAATATTATTTATTCATACTCTACTATATTCTTGTACTCTGATGGAATTGATGTAATAAGCAATGAAATGTTCTTCTGTCTGTGTTCTGATTTGTTGTGTTCTCAATTCAATCCGGGCTTTTCCTTTACGGTGAGGTTTTGGTCGTTTCGTTTAGTATCAGAGCTTTGGTTTACAGAGCTCGAGAACATGACACGTTAGAACCGAACGAAAGAATTCATCAGAGATTGGATTAGTAATATCCAATAAGAATGACTCGTTAGAGATGGGATCAGTAGCATCCTAGAATGAGTGCGAAGAGTATTAATCTTTAAAATAAAATGAAAACAAATTTAGTTTTAATTTTTTTTTATCTAAGCATATGTATTTGAGTATATTATTTTATTTTAATTTGGACAATCGAGTATATAAAGATTTTAAATATACGAGTAATTAACGGATATTCGAAGTTTAAATATACTAGATAGATATAGAATCGCGCTCTAAACACCCGGGGATAATTCGGGTGATGTCCGGACATCATCAGTATTTATGTTCGAGTTTTGAAAGTGGGATATCTATATATTTCCAACTGACTGGTGTGAGAACCAAAACTTAGTTAGAATTTATTGCTGTGATTCGCAATCAAAATATGATTTTTGACTATATATCAAAGCTATATATGTTTTAAAAGTTAATCTCCTAATTGATTGCTGGTTGTGATGTTTGATTATTACTTTAGCTAATTAAAATATTGGAATGATAATTAATTTAAACCAATATAAAAAAAGAATTAAAAATTTAGCTAAATCGAATTTAATATTGAGCTGAATTGAAAATTGATTAGAATTGAAAGTTGAGTTGGTTAGTTAAACAACTTTCAGCCCTGTTCCTTTTCGAGGACGAAAAGATTTTAAGTGGGGGAGATTGTAACAACCCGGAATTTCTGAACCAATTTAAAAATTTTATTTTAGCAATTTTAATAAATATTGAATATTTAAAATAATTTATTTTAAATAATAACGACGAAAATTTTATTTTAATCGAAGTTAGAACGAATAAATTTATTTTAATTATAAAACGAGCCTGAAATGGCGCGGTAGTTTGAAAATTCGATTTCAAATTTCAAATGAATATACATAATTCATTTTAAATCAGAATTGGACAAAACAAGAAATATTTGAATCATTTTAACAATATCTTTCTAATGAATGTAAGAAACTGAGATTTCACTTAACAAATTGTAAGTTATGTCCAGTTTAAAATTCAGAAAAGTTGCTGTAGAATTTATACATATATATATATATTAATATAATATTTGGCCCCTTAAAAATAGCCATTCTGCAAACGACCTCCGTTTTCGACGAAACCACTTTTGTTGGATCCGGAATATTAAATTATTGTTAGATTCCAATTCTCATATTTTTTTTTGGGGTTAATATGTGAGCATGGCCAATTAAAACGTGTTTTGTCAATTTCAGTCAAATTGGATCGACTAGAAAATGGTCATTTTTCAAACGGTCTCTAATTTCGACGAAATTAGTTTTGTTAGGATCATATTGTCAAAACAAAGCTAGAAATAATTTTTCTGTAATTTTTCGAGCTAGTATGTGGCCGTGAGAAATTAATTGTGAACCGATCAGCCATATAAGGACAAAAATAGGACTTTTCGAGCAAACGGACTCAGAATTCGATGAAACCATTTTTATTAGAGCTGTATCGTCAAGATATAGCAGCATTCAATTTTCATCGCTAACGGAGTTCGGATGTGATTGTGGCATTAATAACTGTCAAATAAAGAGAGCGCGAAATAAAGAATTAATAATAAAGTTAGAAAATTAATAATAAATAATAAATCCTAGCCCATTGTTATATAATATCTTTCCCCTTCCCAAACCCTCATTATTCTTCTTCCTCAAAAAAATTGACAGCAGCCATCTCTCTCTTTTTCTCTCAAAATTCTGCAAATAAGCCCCTGGAAACAAAATAATTTATATCTCTCAATCCATACACAATCAACCCAAACAGTTTCTGGGTATTGTAGATCACAATGATCTCTACCTACCACAAAAATTCCAGAACCTTTCGTCGTACGAATTCGCCGTAATCTCAATCCAAAGACAGAAAATCAGTTTCAGTTTTGGCCATTTTCTAGCAATTCCATGAAGAATTAGGTGGTGGCCCAGTAGGAGAAATTGTAGAGGAGAGATAGATGAACAACTTTGTCTTTGGTTGTTCGATCTAAAAGTGCTCATGGTAGCGGTAAAATCGAGATGAACGTGGCTCACGATTTCTGGCCAGCAGCGAATGGACTTGGCCAATTTTCGGTCAACTAGAGGCGTTTTAGGCAGGGGTGTCACGGGTCGGAGGAGCGGCTAGGCGAGGCGCATCGATCTGGGTAGGTGCGCGACGCCCTGGTGGCACGACGACGGAGAAATTGGAGGCGTGGCGAATTCCGTTCATCTTCGAATTCTAGCGAACTGGCGTCGAACTGGGGGCGGCGCTCAGCGTGGAGGCCCGACTGGGAAGGGGGAAGACGAGGGTGGTGGTGGCCGAACCCCTGGTGGCCTGTGGTGGCGGCGGCGAGCCACTGATGAAGGGGAACCATGGTGAAATCAAATTGGGTATGAATTTAGGGTTTAATTAATTAATTTAATTATACAGTCAATGTTCGTAACGCAATATCTTTCACATACAAGGTCGAAATCTGATGATTTCAGATCCATTGCGATCGTGGAGTCGAGAGCTTCGCAACGACACTAACTACGTTCAATTTAGAGCAAGTTGGAATTTAGGGCAAATTCAAACTCAAACGGTACCAAAATCATCAGTTAAAGACCGACGGAGTGGAAATGAAGGTGAGAACTCCTCACTAGAAAATTTTACATAGTTATTTATTTAATTTCATAACTGAAAAATATATAGAATTACTAGTGTAAGTTTTTATCAGTTTAATTATTATAAATTGTATACGGTACATGTTAGATAACCTTTCTCGTCCACAAACCATGGACGATTTAAATTGACTGTATTGTGTGTTGTTTGTGATGTTGAAATGTTCAACATATTAAAAATAATGTTAACATTAATATGGTTGTTGAAATTAAATATTTATTTATAATATAAATAGTGAAATTGGTTAAATAGGAAAATAATTCAAACTGAGTTAGAATTAGTTATATTTATTAACCAATAATTTATTTAAATTCACTGCTATTGTTTGGAAACCCCACACGGGGATTAGGATGATACTTGACATACACTAATCCCAATATTTAATTATATGTCAATCGACGGATTGACAGTCTGTGATAAGCATTATTTATTTATTTTAATGCTCGCACAGTTGTAAATTTCGCTCTGGATGTGAATGGATTGTTTAATGATTATTTATCGTTATTTTTGTATACAAGTAATGTATGAAATCCATATAACTGAAAGTATATAGTAATTGATTGAGTCGCATTCCGATACAGAAATAAATAATGTTTTTACAATAAATAATGTTTTACAATAAATAATGTTTTATAAATAACATTTTAGAAATAAAGAACATTTTTATACATTGAAAATGTCACCTTTCATATGTTAATAAGAATAAAATAATCATTTATTGAATTACATTTTTATACATTGAAAATGTCACCTTTCATATGTTAATAAGAATAAAATAATCATTTATTGAATTACGTTTTTATACATTAAAAATATCACCTTTAATATGGTAATAAGAATAAAATAATCGTTTATTGAATTACATTTTTATACATTGAAAATGTAACCTTTCATATGTTAATAAGAATAAAATAATCATTCATTGAATTACATTTTTATACATTGAAAATGTCACCTCTCATATGTTAATAAGAATAAAATAATCATTCATTGAATTACATTTTTATACATTGAAAATATCACCTTTAATATGTTAGTAGGAATAAAATAATCATTTAATTGAATTACATTTAACATAGTTAAGAATCATTTTTATGCAAACGAAAAATTTCTATGTAAAGAATCATTCTTAGATAAAAGAAACATCTCTATGTATAGAATCATTTTTATATAAAAGAAAACATTTTTATATAAAAGAAACGTTTTTATGTAAAAGAACCATTTTTATGTAAAAGAACATTTTTATCATTTTTGATGTAAAAGGATCATTTGAATGTAAAAAGAGTCATTTTAGTGTGAAGAACATTCTAATATAAAGACATTTCAACTAAAAGGATAATATAAAATAAAGAATCTTTAAGAATAAAGGATATTTTAAAATAATGAACATTTTAAAATATTATTCAGTGAAGAATAAATATTATGATTTTGATGTCCGTTTTAGATGGACACAAAAATATAAAAATACGAAGCCGGGTTAAGTATAGAAACGCCATTTTTACCCGAACGGGTTATCGATCGATTTTATTCATTTAATAATGAATATCGAAAAGAAGTGATTTCAAAATTTAATATTTTGAAAATATATTATTTTAATATTATAAAAAATTGAATATTCCATTTTGATTTAAAATTGAAAATGGAAGTTGGAATCGTTTTAAAACGATTTTATAAATATTTTATAAAACACGTTTTAAATAGAAATCGACGATATATATATTAATGGCCTGAATAGAGCGCACCACGCGGCGACTGTTCGCAAATTTCGACCATTAACTAACTTCAAACTAGCGCAAGGGAGATCTGACCGTCGGATTCTCCTAAAACCGGAACCGTTGGGTTCGTATCGAAAAGGGCTTTCCAATGAATATTAGAACTTTGAAATCTAACGGTTGGATTTGGAGTTATGTCCAAATCAAATTTGAAATAGGTCGCTGTGAATGCAGTACGGTAGCCGTTATTGGAAACCGACTGTAAAGGCCTTATCAAAATTATTTAAAATATGGAAAAATTATGTAAAATTATAATGAATGATTTGAACAGAATTTGGACGAAAAATTCCATATTTGAAAAGATAAAAATATATTTTTATCAAAACGAACTAGTTATTAACTAGAATAATAATCCAATTAATAAATATTTAATTGGAATTAAATAGAATAAATTGGATTTTGGGTTGTCGTGAACGGTGTCTTTAATAACATTGTTCTTAAACCCCGATTAGGACATAATAAATCCTATAAAAAAGATTAAATGAAGTTTTCCAATTAATATTTAATTGGAATTAAATAGAATATAATTTTGGAATTTATAAATCTTTTAGTTAAGATTATTAGAGTTTCCAATTATATTTAGTAATTGGAATAAAAGGAAATGTGAATTGGGTTTATTGTGAACTGTGTTTTTAACGATATTTGTTCTTTAACCCAATTAACAGTGAAAATATAATTTGGAATTTATAAATCTTTTATTAAGATTTAAATGGAAATTATCCAAAGTAAAGTATTCCAATTTAATATATTCAACTGGATTTGAATAGAATTCGATTTAATAGTAATCGAGATAATCTTCTGTAAATGAAGGCCGTTACTATATATGGAATTTAAAAGGCTTTTCCCTTATTCCATTTATATTATCAGTCTTATACGGGAATTTATATCGATCATATATTGATCTGATTTCTGTGAAGATTCCATTTTGTGGGGAGATGATTTTGGGTTTATCGTGAACAATGTTTTTAAATAACATTTGTTCTTTAACACAGTAAAAGATAAGATTAGTTTCTTAAATTTTGAATAATCATTAAGTAATGATTTTTGACATTAAACCTAAATTAGAGTTTTAATGAATCTTTAATTAGATTAAAATGTGAAAGAGATAATTAAATTTATCGAATTCATGAAATGATCGAGAATGAAGTACAACTAGTTTTACTCCAAGCGATAGTTAAATCTTTAATTAGATTTGAATGTGAAATGGTAATTAAATGTACCGATAACACGGTGGATGTTAGATATGGAGTACTACCAGTTTTGCTCCATGGGATGAATAGGTTGGGTTTGGGATTAATAAATAAATGATTACCTCGGTAAAGTTCGCTAATTCCGACTAGTAGATAAACCTTAATTTAGTTTAGAGTTGATGAAAGATAAAATGAAATCTTTTGAAATTGATATTAAAAAGAAGATTAAAGAATAAATTTAAAATAATTTATCTGTGATTAAATTAATGGGAACCTTTCCCTAATAATGTGAATATTTTATTAAAAGAATATTCTAAATTGGAATGAGGCGTTTGATGTGTTTTTATAACACTTGATTATAAAATACGCGAGTTATTCACCGGGTTTAACCCATTCTAAATAATTACAACGACGATTAAGAGTCGAAGATGAAGACGGTGGTTGAAGACCGGAGTTCTTCACATCGCTTGGATGATTACTGATGTCTTGATTGGGCCGTACACCCAAGACAAGGTAATAAGTGGTGATCGTCCAGACGTACTTGAAGATCGACGGATATGCGAGGACCTCTCTTATGTATTAGACATATGGGACGAGGAATAAGGTGTCTCCGATTTTCGTTCAGACCCAGAACGGACTTGTAAATGGATAGTATGTCTGACGTTGTATTCCTTGATGCTATATTCGTTGATCTCTACTAAATATATATCTGTTTGGTGGCGGAGAATTTATTCTCTTACCTAACACCCTTCTCTGAGACGTACGTGCTTAGAGGTTATATACTGGCAGAAATCAATGGTATGGTATGGACTCACAATGTGGCATGCCAAGATGCAAATGATCAAGGCTTTTGTTGAAATGCAAAGTCTCGTGGATGATGATCAAAGCACAAATTTAATTGGCATAGCTTTGTGTATAGCTTTACTTCGCGAGCCTCACACACCAGTGGGAGTCTAAAACGGGATAAGGGAAAGTAGCGAGTGCACACATTTCTTTCTAGCTAGAAGTGGTGTCAGTGTTTACAAGCCCTGACATTTTTACTTATGTGGATGATGGATTTTGAAGCCTCGGTTATATTGTTCGATAGTGACCATTTTATAGGTTCAATAGGACCGGGAAGCATGTGTTCAGGCATAACTAATCCACTAAAGTATTTGTGGACTGGCCCTGTAGGATCCAAGGGCTCGCCAGCGTCCAAATCCTGAGACATTTGCTGGAGTGTATCGAATCGGTAAGGAACCATCCCTAGCCTTGATTCATGATGGAAACCAAATTTCCAATACGAGACATTTTGGTTTTGATTGTAGAACTAGTATGGCGACATAGTAGGATGGGGGTACTATGTCGTCTATGATTGATACATTTATATTCGAAGATGTTTTTTACACTATACGCTTATAATAGTATCAAATAATTTTGTTTTATACGTATCAAGCATCTTTGGATATTATAAGGTAAAACTCTATCCTCCGGCTTGTGTTGCATTGTGTGATGGGACCTGAATCTTATAATAGCTTCATTTTTCCAAAAAACATTGCGTTGTTTTATTCTAAAATTAAGATTCATGTGGAGTAAACCCGTTCTATGTTATACGGCGTGGTCCCATGATATCCTTACTTTAAAATTTAAGATTAATAACTATTTTAGTTGTCACACCAGTCCCATGACTGTCTTGGAGTTTATTGTTTTAACCTAAACTCCGGGTGCCCATATTTTCCGCATGGGGAGCTAGAAATTTTGATTTTGCAGATATTATATTCACAGGCTCCTGGTTTACAGCTGAGGTGATATTCGGAAAGCTCTGCATCCGTGTATTTCTTTCAGTTGTGTTTCGTATCATTTTTCCGCTGCAATTTAAATGTAATCTATGTCTCTGATATTTTTCTAATGTATATTATTTATTCATACTCTGCTATATTCTTAAACTCTGATAGAATTGTTGTAATAAGCAACGAAATATTCTTCTGTCTGTGTTCTGATTTGTCGTGTTCTCAATTCAATCTGGGCTTTTTCTTTACGGGGAAGTTTGGGTCGTTTCATTTGGTATCAGAGCTTTGGTTTATAGAGATCGAGAATAAGACACATTAGAACCGAACAAAAGAATTCATCAGAGATTGGATTAGTAATATCCAATAAGAATGACTCTTTAGAGATGGGATCTGTAGTATCCTAGAACGAGTGTGAAGAGTATTAATCTTTAAAATAAAATAAAAACAAATTTAGATTTAAATTTTTTTTATCTTAACATACGTATTTGAGTATATTATTTTATTTTAATCTGGACAATCGAGTATATAAAGATTTGAATATATGAGTAATTAATGGATATTCGAAGTTTTAATATACTAGATATAGAATCAAGCTCTAAACGCCCGGGGATAATTCGGGTGATATCCGGACATCATCAGCATTTATGTTCGAGTTTCAAAAGTGGGATATCTATATATTTCCAACTGACTGGTGTGAGAATCAAAACTTAGTTAGAATTTATTGTTGTGATTTCAAAATATGATTTTTGACTATATATCAAAGCTATATATGTTTATCACCTAATTGATTGCTGGTTCTGATGTTTGGTTACTAGTTTAGCTAATTAAAATATTGGAATGATAATTAATTTAAACCAATATATAAAAAGAATTAAAAATTTAGCTAAATTGAATTTAATATTGAGCTGAATTGAAAATTGATTAGAATTGAAAGTTGAGTTGGTCAGTTAAACAACTTTCAGCTCCGTACCTTTTCGAGGACGAAAAGATTTTAAGTGGGGGAGATTGTAACAACCCAGAATTTCTAAACCAATTTAAAAATTTTATTTTAGCAATTTCAATAAATTTTGAATATTTAAAATAATTTATTTTAAATAATAACAACGAAAATTTTATTTTAATTGAAGTTAGAATGAATAAATTTATTTTAATTATAAAACGAGCCTGAAATGGCGCGGTAGTTTGAAAATTCGATTTCAAATTTCAAATGAATATATACAGAATTCATTTTAAATCAGAATTGGACGAAACAAGAAATATTTGAATCGTTTTAATAATATCTTTCTAACGAATGTGAGAAACTGAGATTTCACTTTATAAATTGTAAGTTATGTTTGGTTTAAAATTCAGAAAAGTCGCTGCAGAATTTATATATATTTTAATATAATATTTGGCCCCTTAAAAATAACTATTCTGCAAACGACCTCTATTTTCGATGAAACCACTTTTGTTGGATCCGAAATATCAAATTATTGTTAGATTCCAATTTTCATAATTTTTGGAGTTAATATGTGAGCGTGGCCAATTAAAATGTGTTTTGTCAATTTAAGTCAAATTGGATCGACCAGAAAATAGCCATTTTTCCAACTGTATCCAAATTCAACGAAATTAGTTTTGCTAGGATCGTATTATCAAAAAAATCTAGAAATAGTTTTTTTGTTATTTTTTGAGCTAGTATATGGCCATGAGAAATTAATTGTGAATCTATCTACCATATAAGGACAAAAATAGGACTTTTTGAGCAAACGGACTCGGGATTCGACAAAACTAGTTTTATTAGAACGATATCGTCAAGATATAGTAGCATGTCAATTTTCATCGCCAACGGAGTTCGTATGTGATTGTGACATCAATAACTGTCGAATAAAGAGAGCATGAAATAAAGAATTAATAATAATGCTAGAAAATTAATAATAAATAATAAATCCTAGCCTATTATTATATAATATCTTTTCCCTTTTCCAAACTGTAACGACCCGGGTTTTCGCGATCCTGGTTATCGACATAAACTCAATGTCGACTATCCAAGCATCGGAAATACTCAGATAGTTAATGAAAGAAGTTAGAGGGTGAGAATAGATAAGATAGAAAATTAGAATAGAAGAAGAAGAAGAACATACAACAACATCAGAGTAACACGAACCTCACAGCGGAATGAACAACATATAATAGATAACATATCTTTGAAATAAAATCAGTATATGTATGCAGTAACATAATCAGAGTACAACACTTACAACACAACGGAATAACAATAGCTATATAATCCTGAAGCCTCCTGCTCCAAGCTCTCCAAGTATATCTGTAAAACCTGACTGCTTAACTGCCAATACAAATTTGGGCACCCAAGAGTTTAAGGTAAAACAAAACAAAATATACTCCGGGTCAGTCATGGGACTGGTATGACTAAACAATTTAAAACAGTTTGAGAAAATAAACGATATCTCATAAGACCATGCCGTATAACGGAACGGGTTTTTCCCTTATGAGAATCCAAAATACTTGATTTATCATTCAAAAATCCTTTTGAAAGAAACGATAAACTTTATATCAAAACTCTTTGGATATTATAATAGTGTCTATCAACCACAATATAATAATCATCTAGCAGAACGCTTTCGTCTCACATTCCACATACATAGTATATAATAAAAAACCGCGGGCGCTTGTTGGTTAATGGATTCCAACTGGCAAGGTATGGGACCACCTTCCGACAGTGCATCTCTAGAGAGGAATACACCGGGTTCAACAAGAACATCTTGTAACCCAGGCTAAACATAATCGGTCACTCATTTCGCTTGAGCGTATCGAATGTATTATCACCAACGGTTGGGATCAGCAACCGTTTCCCGAAAGGGATAACATTGAAATAGATTATAGAAGTAAATGAAACTCTAGATCGGGTGTGCCAGCCAACCACTTAGCCATGCAACCTACCCGATTTTGTACCATTCTCGGTTGTGAGGCTAGAGGCCATACGTATTCGTTGACAACCCACATCTTCATTCGCTTTGAATGTCATGCCCACCAAATCACAAATTGATTTCTCCAAAAATACCACGGGTATATAGCTAAGAGAAACGAATTCCTCCGCCACCAAAAGCAAATACGTTTGAAGAGATTAACTTACGCGATCTATTAAATATACTCTGTCACACTACAAGAAAAGTGGTTATCAACAAGACCAACTAACAACATTTTCTCCTCTTTGTTGTCATAAACGGATGTTGAACACAGGAAAAACCAAACACAGCTTTGCAAAACGTTGAGATCTTTATTTAGATATTTCCAAAGGCGTCGTTCCTCTAAATTTTTCACTACCACGCAAAATTCATTTCCCTCTTCAACCAAAAATTGTTACCCCTTTCTCAATCAAATATCACGACCCTTTTTTCAAAATTCTTTTAAACCTAATTAAAATCGTTTGAAACTCTGATGAAATTTTGTTTATGTCGTAATTTCGCTAGTAACATCCAGGTTTCGCAAGCCCTAAATCCTTTGTATCCGTCCTTGGAAACATTAGAAGGTGAATCCAATTTTGAGTTCAATCGATAACTAGGGATGCCTTGTCAATCGATTCTCTTTTAAAAGCCGATTTGAGGCTATTTTTTAATATTTGTATTCAATACTGTGTTTGAATTTGTGTGAAATGAAATCTAGGAATGTTACTACAGTTATTTGTCTGAAAGCCAATAATGTAATTGTAGAGGATATCCGGTCTCTCAGATGCCGAATCGGGTCTACCTAATCATCTTTTACCTGCTATCTCATATTTACTTCTGCATTTTTATGCTGGTGTACTGTAGTTATTTGAGCTGATAGTTAATGCAGTTGATGTCGTTAATGAACAGAAGGCTACATTTTGCAAGAGATTAGCTGAAATTGATAAGATCTGTTTTTTATTCTATTTTTAAAGCTATTTTCAATACATGTTTAGCAATGGTGAACATAAAGTGAGACCTTATAAGTGATAACCTGCAGTTAGATCGTATACAAGAGCAGATTAATTTTGCGAAATGTTATTTTGGTGGTCTTGGTGGTTTGTATTAGGTCTGTTAAAATTTGATGAATACATTTAAAGTTAGTTTGGATCCACACAGTTGCAGTCATAACCATGGTTTGACTAAATATTTTATCCTTGTAGAACAACATGGCTTATTTTAGCATTAATGGTTTTTGCAGAAAATTTTGTTTCGGCATTATCTGCCTTTTGTTGACAAAGTATCTCTTGGTTGGCGTTTATGTTACTATTGTCCATCTTATCCAATTATATATATCTTGTTTGGTTATTATTATGGGATGATTCATGGTTTAATTTTGTTCAACAAAGACCGTAGCATCCTCCATTTCAAATTTCATGACCACTGCTCGTAGTTCTTAATTGATTTCAATTTGGAACTAAAGAAAATGATGAAATTAATTAGCTTGGTTGTTAGTTGATCTTAATCCTCTATCATACATCTGCTTTCATGTTTTTACTACTATCTGAATAAGAATGATTTCTGTTTGGTTTCAAGCATTTATATTTTAGGCTTTTTTTTCCATCTCTGAGGATAGACTATGTGATGGCATTTCTGGAGTCTTAACAGACATGTTTTGTGCAAATAGCTATTTCTATGGTTGATCATATCCAGTTCTGCAGGTGGTCATGAGTGCTCAAAAATGTGGATGAATGGACAACTTGAGGATAATAGATTTAGAGAATTGAAAAAAAGAAATAAGAATAATCTTTCACTATGGTCTGGGTAAAAATTGATGCTAGTTGGCTTCTCTATTCACTCTCATCGTCTTAAATTAGGTACAAGATAGAAAACAAGCTAAAATAACTTCTTATAATTATGCTTATTGATTACTAGTACTTGAAGGTGATTTAATGTTGCTGTTTTTGCACTTGTATTTTTTAGATTGCAAGCTTGATTCACTTGCTTCAGGCGTTTTATTCACTTGTGTTTTTCAGTTGTTGTTACTGTTCAAGCTATATTGTTCTACAAATTGCAGTCACGTGTATATTTCATTCACGTGTAACTGAGTGGTCTTGGTGGTGTTGTTATTGGAGTTCCAGCTGCAAATGTTTCATATGATACTGAAGTTCCAATGACAGAGGGAGCTGGATATTGTGACAATGTAAAAGGCATTAAGTCCGAGATCAGGGGGCGATTATTTGTATCTAATTGTTGGAGGAACTTTATCGAATGCTGGTTTTAGTGGTCAAACATTCAAGTATGGTCCACAAATAGTAAATGTGTTAGAGTTGGATATTGTGACAGTATGTTGCACTAACAGGCGAAAGCTTATATTAATGTAAATAAGTAGTACTTTTGTGAAATATTATTTTGATCAGGTAAAGGAGATATCATGACATGTTCCAAGGACAAGAATTCATAGCTCTTCTATGGGTTTAGGAGGTCTCGGACAATTTGGAGTCATAACAAGAGCCAGGGTCATATTAGGTCCCGCTTATAAAATGGTAAATTCTTTTTCCAAATTAAACTTACAGTATAAGATCACTTTAAGTACTGACATACGTCTACGTAGACAAAAATGGTCACAGTGAGATATGATGACTTTGAAGAGTTTGCAAAAGCTCAAGAGTTGCTCATAATTGAAGGAGAAGTCGACTTTCTTGAAGGGATGATAAATTTACATACAACCAACAGGATTGTAAATTATCCACTGGTGCTCGCTATTTACTTCAGTAATGAGGGCGACGCCCAGATGGTAAATTTTATGTACTACTTGCTAAAATTTTAAAGTTTTAAGATCGTTGCTGTGACGTTGTGATGTTATTATCAAAAACTAGATGTAGCATTAAAAAAATTACGCTTGGCTTTGGCTGATGCAACTGTCTCGGACTTGTCATATTTTGATTTTTTAAATCGAGTAAAGGCAGAAGAAAAGAATCTACGGAAAAAAGAATTGTGGGAGTTTCCACATCCATGGATCTTTTTGTAACTTATGTCATGATTGCAAACAAGGTAATTGAAAAAATTTCATTCATTGATTTTATAGGAATATCTTTACTTTCATTTGAGTTTTGAGCACATTATTATTTTGTTACAAATTAAATATGGAAATCTGCAGGGCTTTTAGATTGTTAGGTAATTATAAATTCAAGAAAGTATACAGAATATTGTTGAGTTTCTGTTTATGCCGCACTCAGGATAAATTGTAACTAAGTTGTGGCATTGATATTAAGGCACCATTATCCAGCCATAAGTCTTTTGCTGGCATAACTGAGTATTTACAGCTTGGATTTTCGAGTTTGGTAACTGACTCCAAAACTTTATTTTTTAATCCTTGCGTTCCGGTCTTGGCTTCTGAAAGAGGCTTATGTGTATTAGGATCAATGCATTTCTATTTTAGCTTCTTTTTAATGCTTTAGTTCCACAGGTTCTTTATCTAACTGGCAATTGTGTGGCAATTTAAGACCATCTACATAAAATAAAAATTGCAAGTAGTAAGATATTAGGCATATGAGCACGTAAATTGTAAAGTTTAATAATAACATAAAATAACCTAAGTTAACGATGAATATATGCCCTGGTAAGTTCGTGTGACATATGTATGCCCTGGTAAGTTCATGTGAGATACGCATATTTGTATCACCATTTCTTTAAGTGTTTGCAGTTTGAGATATGTGCAATGTTGGAAATGTTTTATTAACACTAGTGAATTAATAAAAATAATGGAATAAGTGTATGAATGACTCCTATGGGTGAATAGTCCCACATCATGGGATTATATAGAAGAGGCAAGTATTTATAGTTGTTTCTAAGAAATCATGTTGGGGCCTTGGGCTCCCAATACATGCATTGTTGTGAGGAGGGAGACCATGCATCAGAACCACCACACACACGTGCGCGACCGACCGACTCGACTCGACCCGACCCGGCCCGGTCCGGTTCGGGCTCAGGCTTGGGCTTTGTGGTGTAGACACTTATATTTTTTGGACCATAAAACTTAGCCTTTTTCGAACCATTTTTTTATGGAAAAGATTTCTGCAACGGTAAAAATTCTTATCCTTCATTAAAGAGGCCCACTAATCAGTAAACCCAAACCCTAATTCTCATCCTATATATTGTCATTAACTTCAGACGAGAATAACCACCGAATCACAATTTCTCTTTTTCTCTCAACCGCCAATAAAAAATTTCTCTCAGAAATTCTCGAGCAGTATTTTAATTCAGAAAGTGCAAATCTGCACTGATTTGTTGTGCAAGCAAATCAGTTATTGTTTTAGAGGCTGTTTTATCCTAGAGGCGGCGACGAAGGAACGAACTGGTTTGCACCTCCGACTAGATCGCCGAATCGTCTTCAAGAAAGCGAGCTAGTCCGTGACTCAGCCATAGTTTCCCAACAATAATCCCCCACTTGAATTTTTAAACATATTTTCGAGCAGTTTCTTAAAAAGCATAAGATTGTGCATAAACAAAGGTGTCTTTCGACTTGAACCTTTGCATAGTGAATAAGATTCAGTTTTTACTAGAGTGACACGTAGTCTTGAACTCTATTCCTAACATCAAACCACACACAACCTTTTCTATAGTGCAATCAAATAAGCCCGTGCATTTATGGCCATGCACGTCTATCCTAGTTTAGTGAATGCTCTAGAAGTTTAGCCCGCAACTCCATAGGAAACGGCCACATTTCCACATTCACAAAGGTGAGTCTATCAAGAGCACTCCTGAAGGTAGGTACTCCACTCCACATAGAGTATAGATCTCATTAAGAGTTTCTATTAACTCATCCTCTAATCACTTCAGGAATACATGCTTCTTGGTTTATTAAATATCATATTCAACTCATATCACTACATAACTTGTTATTACCCATTGAACCTAGTTCTTGGGATCTCCAGTCATTTAGGTCGGGTTACCATTTTGCGTGACTCAACAATCTATAGGCAATAGTCCTATTCTTTTAGAAGAGTTATGGACTTTCTCTCTGGACAGTCCTTTCGTCAAAGGATCTGCCAAATTTTCCTCACTACGTACGTAATCCACTCTAACGGTACCTGTGGAAAGTAGTTCTCTAACCGTACTGTGCTTACGTCATATTTGTCGTCTCTTACCGTTATAATAACGGTTCTGAACTTTTGCAATAGCCGCGGTACTATCGCAATGTATCAACACAGCCGGTATCGGTTTTTCCCATAAGGGAATCTCAGCTAGCAGATTTCTCAAATACTCTGCCTCTTCACTAGCTATAGCTAGTGCTATCATCTCAGACTCCATAGTAGACTGAGCCAAAATAGTCTGTTTCTTGGATTTCCAAGAAACAGCTCCTCCAGCGATGCTAAATATATAGCCACTGGTCGCTTTAGAGTCATCGGAAAAGGTATTCCAGTTTGTATCGGAATATCCTTCGAGTACAGCTGGAAACCTTTCATAATGTAATCCAAGGTTCATGGTTCGTTTAAGGTATCTCATTACCCTTTCAATAGCTTGCCAGTGCTCTACACTAGGTCTACTGGTAAACCTGCACAATAATCCCACGACATAGGCAATGTCGGGTCTAGTACAATCAGTGGCATACCGAAGGCTGCCAATGATGCTCGCATAATCAGACTGTCTTACACCTTCACCAGTGTTCTTAAATAACTTTACACTGTGATCATATGGTGTACTTGCAGGTTTATAGACAAAGTAATTATATTTCTTTAGTATCTTCTCAATGTAATGAGATTGATCCAAAGAAATTCCCTTTTCTGACCTAGTAATCTTAATACCAAGTATTACACTCGCCTCACCTAGATCTTTCATATCAAAATTGACACTTAATAAGGATTTGACTGAGTTTATGGCATGAATATTTGACCCAAAAATCAGTAGGTCATCTACATAAAGGCATATAATAGTGCAAATGTCATTCTCAGATTTGTAATAAATGCATTTGTCACTTTCATTAACTTTAAAACCATTTGAAATGATTAAGTTATCAAATTTTTCATGCCATTGTTTAGGTGCTTGTTTTAAACCATATAATGATTTATCTAATTTACATACTTTATGTTCTTGACCATGTACTACAAATCCTTCAGGCTGGTCCATATAAATTTCTTCGTCTAATTCACCGTTCAAAAAAGCAGTTTTAACATCCATTTGGTGTATAAGTAAATTATGGATGGAAGCAAGTGAGATTAAAACCCGAATGGATGTTATTCTAGTTACAGGTGAAAAGGTGTCAAAGAAATCTATATTTTCTTTTTGTTTAAAACCTTTAGCTACTAGTTGTGCTTTATGCTTATCTATAGTGCCATCAGGTTTTAATTTCTTTTTAAGTGCCCATTTACAGCCTATAGACTTACAACCAGGGGGTAAATCTACCAAGTGCCAAGTCTTGTTGGATTCTAAAGAATCCATCTCATCATTTATAGCCTCTTGCCAAAAATCGGCATCTAAAGAAGATAAGGCCTCTTGGAGGTTTATGGGATCCTCCTCAATAGTAAAAGCACAAAAATCTGAACCGAAGTCTTTTATGGTTCTTGCTCTTTTACTTCTTCTAGGTTCAGCTTCAGAATTTTCATTAAGTTCTGTTCTAATTGGCATATTTGAGGTGCCCCCACTATTCCTTAACTTAAAAGGAAATTTAGTTTCAAAAAAATTAGCATCATTTGATTCAATTATATTATGTGCATTAAGGTCATAAAATCTATATGCTTTGCTATTAATAGCATAGCCTATAAATGCACATTCATATGCTCTACTTGCCAATTTTATTCTCTTAGGGTCTGGAATGCGAACATAAGCTAAACAACCCCAAGTTCTAAAGTATGAGACATTGGGCTTATGATTCTTTAAAATTTCATAAGGAGAAATTTTATTTTTAGATTTGGGGATTCTATTCAGAACATAGCATACAGTCAATAAAATATCCCCCCACCAATGTTTTGCTGCACCAGAATTTAATAATATGGCAACTACTAGTTCGGTAAAGGTCCTATTTTTCCTTTCTGCTTTACCGTTCATTTCAGGAGAATAGGGTGCAGTTCTCTCAGTACTATACCATGTTGTTTATAGAAGTCCAGAATTGAATCAGATTCGTATTATGTTCCTCTATTAGTACGAAGTCTCTTAATTTTTCTATTTGCTTCTCAGTCTCAGTTTTGAATGTTTTAAACATATCAAAAGCATCACTTTTATTTTTCATAAGGTATACATATGTGAAATCAGAGCAGTCATCAATAAAAGTGATAAAATAACGATGTCCCTGCCTAGTCAAAGTGCCATCTAGTTCACATATGTCAGAATGAATCAAGTCTAAGGGTTCAGAAACTCTATCAACAGATTTGTGAGGTTTCTTTGTGATTTTAGCTTGTGTACAGAATTCACATTTATCAAGTTCAGATTCTGTCATTTTAGGTATCATATCTAGGGTGCTCATGTTACGGATTATTCGATTATTAACATGACATAATCTAGAATGCCAGATATTAAAATCACACTACATGTAAGCAGAAGTAGTCATTTTATTAGATTCAACATTCAGTTTAAACATACCCTCACAAGCATAACCCTTTCCCACAAAAGTTCCCTTATAAGTTAGGGTGTACAAATCAGCCCCAATTACTTGAGTGAGACCAGCCTTATTAAGGAGGAAGCCAGAGACCAGATTCTTCCTTATTTCTAGAGTGTGCATAACATCTTTCAGAATTACAGTTTTTCCAGAGGTGAACTTGAGTTCCACATTGCCAATCCCCGCAACTCTAGTGGTGTGAGAATCTCCCAACAGCACTTTCTGATTTTCAGCAGCTGTGTATGTCGAGAACATGCCATGATCATAGCAGACATGGCGAGAAGCACCAGTGTCTACCCACCAACCCTCTGATCCACCAACAAGGTGAATCTTAGTAATCATAGCCGTAAGAGGCTCCTCAGTCAGGTTAGCCTACGGTGCAGAGCTTGGCCTGTTCCGACACTTACGTGCCATATGACCTGGTTTTCCACAGTTGTAACATAGAAACAACTGTCCAGAGTCATTCTTTTGGGCTGGTTTCTGCTGTCCTTTTGGATTTCCTTGCGGGTTCCCATTCTGTTTGTTGCGCCTATTCTGATTCTTAAAAGATTTCTGATTTGGTTTCAAAACAGCGGGAGTCGTCTTCTTAGTACTGTTGTTATTCACAATCAGCACCTCTTCTTTCTGGTCCTGCTTGCGTGCCTCCTCCTCAATACGGAGGCATGTAATCAAGCTCTCTAAGGAAAATACCTTAGTCTTATGTTGCAAGACATTCTTAAAATCTTTCCAGCTTGGGGGTAATTTGTCAATGATAACAGCAATTTGAAATTGTTCGTCCAAGACCATACCTTCGGAGATGATCTCATGAGCTATTTTCTGCAGCTCATGAGACTGCATCTCTATCGATCTATCATCAGTCATCTGGTACTTTAGGTAGCGGCTCACAGCATATTTCTTTGCCCCTGCCTCCTCTGTATCATATTTCTTCTTCAGTGCTTCCCAGATCTCATTTGCTGTCTTTTCATCTGAGTTATAGTAATCATAGAGATCATCCCTCAGTCCATTCAGAATAAAGTTCTTGCATAGGTAATCATGTTCAGTCCAGGTCTGCATTTTCTTTGACTGTTCAGTCCATGATGCCATTTTCGCTGCATCAGCCTCGTCAGGTTTATCTGGAAGCTGCGGTTTGTCAGTTGTCAGCGCAGCCACAACCTTTCTGATGGTGAGGAAGAACTCCATCTTATGACGCCATCGTTTGAAATGCAAGTCTTCAAATCTGAATGGAGCAGCAGTCACGAGAGGGTTCTGGAAAGCAGAGGGTAGAGCAGAATCGTCTAGGGTTGAGTTGGAAGCCATTGTTTTAGATCGTCTTCAAATAGTTGGGAAACAATGGCTGAGTCACGGACTAGGTCGCTTTCTTGAAGACGATTCAGCGATCTGGTCGGTGGTGCAAACCAGTTCGTTCCTTCGCCGCCGCCTCTAGGATAAAACATCCTCTAAAACAATAACTGATTTGCTTGCACAACAAATCAGTGCAGATTTGCACTTTCTGAATTAAAATACTGCTCGAGAATTTCTGAGAGAAAATTTTTAATGGCGGCTGAGAGAAAAAGAGAAATTGTGATTCGGTGGTTATTCTCGTCTGAAGCTAATGACAATATATAGGACGAGAATTAGGGTTTGGGTTTACTGATTAGTGGGTCGCTTTAATGAAGGATAAGAATTTTTACCGTTGCAGAAATCTTTTCCATAAAAAAAGGTTCGAAAAAGGCTAAGTTTTATGGTCCAAAAAATATAAGTTGTTGTATATAACGTTGTTGTATACACAATTATATGATTTTTGTTTGATGATAACAACCAAATAAATATTATTATAAATGTGTTTGAAATCGTACTGTTAAACATATACATCACTGACTGAAATATAATATTTATATTTAAATGGAATACGACCATACAGACATTGATATAAACATACTGTATTCTATTTAAATTGAATATTTTATTTCAATAACACAACAGTATGAATCTTATAAACTCCTCTATTTAAACACTCACAGAATATTTGTACTAATAAATAACAGAACAAAATAGACAAGTTTGTTTGACAACAATAAAATAATATTTTATTTCAATCAAACTTGTTTATTACAGACATCAGTACATTTCATATATACACAGCTCCTCACTGCAACACTCATACATTCATTCAGTTTACTTTTCAGTATACAGACTTTTATACATTCTTTTTATACACGTTGTTTCATCTTCTGTCTTGTATCTTCAGTCTTCTGTCAATCTTCACTGCTCACAGTCAGTCCAGTCATCACCTCATCACCTGTCACATGAAACACACACACAGTACACTGCAATAGAAATTAAAAAAAAAAAAAAAAAACTGAATACATGCAGATGTGAATTTTATTTTTGAAATTATATTTGCCTCAGAATTCGGTGTGTTTCTCATCATTTTTCTGACTCGATATGATTTTTTTTTCCGACTGATGGCTGCATATACACACGTGTATAAATACACGTGTGCACTGCCACGCCAATCAGTACGCAGCTGAGGAGTAGCCACTAGGACCTGCTCAACTCAGTGCAACTGACAAGTCAAACATGGACAAACCAGCATTCATGAAAGCCAAATAACAAGTCAGCAAATAAAAAAAAAAAAAAGTCAAAGTGCACAAACAAGTGCAGCTCAAACATGGTCGAGCCAGCAAAAAAGAAGTGAAGTTCAAATCAGCAAAGAAACTTCAACAAACTCAAATCAAGATGGTGTAACTACAGCTCAAACATGATGATGCATGTACAAAGTTGTCGAGCAAACATATATGAGTCAAGCCAGTGTGAAGTTCAGCAGGGCATAGCTAAATGCAAATATACACACACACAGCATAGTACAAACTGTATGCAACATGTTTGATATTGGGCCGAGAACAATGAACAACAAATCATGCAACATCAAGGCAAGCACAGTTTCACATATATTGATACATGAACACAAGAAACCTTCAAAAGTGTAGCTGTGTGTACACAACATGATTGGAGCAGCTTTCAAAGTAAAAGGGCGAGCAAAAGTGAACATAAATACATGGTACAGTACATATGCACGACACAAGACATGCAAGTCAGTAGTACAACATCAAAGTACAAAACAGCATAGCACAAGCTTTAGGTTCAAAACTGGGTTCAACACAACACATGACCAAATAATGATGATGCACAACTCAACATTAAAGCAGCAGTTTGTGTTTTTATTTTGGTTCAAGTAAATTCAGTTTTTCACAAGGTGGTCGAGCCATGCTCAAAGTTACAAGTGGCATGAATGAAGACATCAATTCTGCATAGTCAGTCAAGAAGATCGTGCTTTATATTTGGCAAAAGAATCAGTATTTTGCTTGCAGAAAATCATGCAGAGAAATGAAAGCATATTCGTTGTTTCCAGTGTTGGGGATATACATGTTTGACAAGTATTCAATCCATGAAAATCAAGTATACAATCAGCATAGGGATTGATTTTTTTCAGGAAAATCAGAGGAGCAATATATGGAAAGAAATCACATTTTGAGCTTAAATAGGTTTGATTTTTTTTCTGTGAATCATTCAGTGCTCAATCAACAATTCCAAATCATATGAAGTAGGTCACGGCATCAATTAAGGCAAGAAAACATTTATAGAAATCTTGCTTCACTATTGAGCATGATTTATTTTCAGAAATCAATCTCGGCAACCATATATATAAAGAAATCAGCATTCAAATCTCACAATTAATTGAGCAAGTGTATTTGCTTTTTGAAGTTAAATCCAGATTTGAAAATCAATTCAGTGCAGGGGATTCCAGAAATGGCAAATCAATTTTTGGTAAGAAATATCACGCAGGAAAACATTATTCTTTGTTTCCTGTTCTTGAACCTCGGCAGTATCATTTCAAGAAAAAAAAAAAAAGGCAACAAACAATTTTCAAATTCATCAATTCAAAGCCGATTCAGTCAAGGGAATTAAAAGGGAAAGCATCGCAATTTCAGATCGAATCACTTAATTGAAATCAGAGAGCAAGTTACGGATTATATAATCCTATTTATCACCGATTCATCATAGGCAGAGATGAGACATTGAAAATCGAAATAACACAAGCAACAATCTCAAGCATAAATTAAAAATCAAAAAAAAAAGCTCACCATTTTATTGTTTTCGATCGAAGGCAAAATCCCTAAATCAGCGACGAGGAGCAACACCGACTAAGCATCAGGCAACAATTTGTTCAGAAATCATATTCAAAGTCGCAGATCGATTTGGAAAGTAAAAACCCTAGCACCTTTTAATTTCCAGAACAATCGGTCGCCATTTTCAAAGAAAAAGAGAAAGGGAATCGGGTGCAACAAAACTAAAGGGGCCGGCCAAGCATATGTGAAAAAGGGGATGACCCCTTGTCCTTTAACTCCTTTATTTCTTATCCTAGGGTTTTTATTTTAATTTTGTTTTTTTTTTTTTTGTTTTGAATTGTAAAACCGTTCAAACAGAGTCTAGAGCTGTAGAGTCTAGGATATCAGTCAGTGTGTTGACTGACAGGTTCAGAGTCTGTAAATCTGAGTAAAAAGTTACAGGGTCATAAACAGGGGAATCTGATTGAGTGGATATCGGTCAGTCTAGGGTTTTGAGCGTAGGGTTGGTACAGGAGCAGAGAGTGCGAGTTTACAGTGTCTGTAAGCGGGATCTGTTATTAACACCTAGTAGAAACCTTAGGAATGCAGCAGTAGGCAGGGTTTTGCCGAAGCTGGGTATATCTGTGTGTGATTTATTTTCTGCATTTCTGATTCTGCTATATTCTGTGGTCTGTTTATTATTTTAATAAACTGTCAAGTTTTTAATTTAGTTAAAAATTGTGGAAAACCCTATTCACCCCCCCCTCCCCCTCTAGGTTTATTCTAGATCCAACAAGTGGTATCAGAGCAGGTATTTCTTTAACTCTAGAGAAATGGTGAATCCTTGTGGTAAGTCGATAGAGAGTCAGTTCAGTTCATCTCCAACTATTTTTACTGGAACAGATTTTTTAAACTGGAAATCCAGAATGGAATTTTATTTAAAATCTGTTAATATTAAATGTTGGGATGTTGTCATCAATGGGTACGACATGATAGATAAAGTTTTTAATTCTCGTGCTACACATATTCTATATTCTTATCTTGACAATGATCAATACAGTCTGATTTCCCATTGTTTAACTGCGCAGGAAATCTGGATAGCTCTCAATACGAAGTATGGAAGATCTGACAACCACAGCTCAAAACCCGATAAAGTCAACTCAGATTCAGAGTTCTGCTTAACAGGATTTACAAATGAAAATTCAGATGAATCAGATGATGGAGAATCAACAAATGCTGAAACAGAGAATTTCTCATATGAAGAGTTGGTTTACATGTGTGTTGATTTAACTAGATCTGTTGATAAACTTCAGTTGAAAAACAAATCTCTTAAATCTAAGAATCGTGAGTTGACCAGCAAAATTAATGATTTGGAAACAAGACTTGAATGCTCTAAAAATTCTTCAAATTCTGTTTGCAAAAATTGTTTGAAATTGGAAACCAATCTTGTTCATCTCAATAAAAATGTTCAAAAGTTTGAAAATGAAATTTTGTGCTTAAAAGAAAATAAGATTGAGTTATCAAGTTTGAATAATTCTTTACAAAAGGAATTTGAAAATTTTAGGACTGATATACATTCCAAACTTGAAATTGCTGAAAATGAGAATTTGTTGAAAAGTGATTCAATTTTGAAGGAACTTGAAACTGAAATTGAAAATTTGAAAAATTCTGAGAAATTTGAGTTTGAAAAACAAAAGCGATTTGAATTTGAAATCTTGGAATCCCAAGCCAGAATTAAAATTCTTAAAGATGAAAATTTGGTTTTGAAAACTGATCTTGAAAGATGTAAGATCACTAAAAATCATTGTTCGGATTTAATGAAAGAGAACTGTGATCTTAAAACTAAAATTCAACGACTTGATTTAACTTTGACTAAATTTTCTGATGGAGAAAAATCTTTGAACATGTTGTTGAAAAACCAATTTTCTGCCAGAAATAAATGTTGTCTTGGCTTTGGGAAAATCAATGGCTTTGAAAAACAAAATTCGAGTGATTTTAGAGATCCTTCAAACGACTTTGGAAAAGATCGTTTTAAAAATTCAAACTCTGAAAATTACAAAGGATTTTCTAATCACAATCGAAGTGGGAATTTGTTTTATAGTAAACCTTTCAAACAATCTCGGATCCCAAAAGGAAATAAAATAACTTCAACTAAATTCAAACAGATTTGGGTCCCTAAGGGTACAAAGGTTAATTCTGATGGTTTGTTATACAAACAGGTTTGGGTACCAAAAGTGGTAAACATATTTCAGAGTGGTTTTACAAATTTTGTTAGACCACTTAATTCACTCAACTGCTAGGTACCAGTGAAGGCCGAGGAACTGCTGTGCTGAAAAGAAATTTGAAATCAAGATTGTCTATAATTCTGTGTCATTTACATTTCCTTAGGCCAAGATCTGTTGAGTTGGAGATACTGATTTACACTGGATTCTGGTATGATCTCTAAACTCACCTCTGTAAATATTTTCTGTTTTTTTTTTTTTTTCTTCTTTGTTTATTTTCTTTTTCTTCTCCCTTCTATCTCTTTCATCTGTCTATTCTGATTTGATTTATCACTGCCATATTTTTTTTTTCTCCTGAATTACAGTATTCATGATATTCTGGAATTTTGTTTTTGCATGTATAGAACTCTGATGTTTTTAATTATTTCCAGATCTTGTACTTAATCTTGTAAATATCTGCAATTGTTCTGAAGTATACGTTTTCTGAATTCATAACAGTGTTGAAGAATTCATGTCATATCTTGAACATTGTTAATTTGAATCCTAAATTTTTGAAGATCTGAATATTTAATGAAATGTCACACACCTTTGCTGTTCTGAGTTTATTCTAATTCATTTTAGAAAAGCTCAAAATATTATACTCATTACAGCACTCTGGTATTTATCAGTAGTGATAATTTCATTGATTTTCAGATTGGCTTGTATCAGTGATACATCTTAGGAATTCATCTTTATTCATGATTATTATAGTTGAAATTAGTTTGTTTGAAATCATCTGAAATTCTCGATATTTTGAATATCGCACACCTCTTAAAATTTGAAATAATCAACCTTGTGTGACTGATTCATTATATCTGAAACTTGACATTGATTCAAGTGATTTCAAATAGATTATTTTTTAATTTCTTGTATCATGAATACCTTTCAAATTTGATGTAAATGACCTGAAATTTCTCTTGGGCTTGTCAGAAATAGTTTTGAGAAATTTTTGAAAATGGTCTTTGAAAATCATTGTTATTTCATGATTATTTGATTTGAATATTAGTTTGTCTAAAAATCATTTGAAATTATTGATTTATTGAATCACACACATATCCTGAATCCAAAATAAATAATCTGTGTGGTTGATTCATTAAATTCTGATATTTCCATATTCCATCAAATGATTTAAAATAAACGGTATTTTAATCTTAATCATGAACTGTCTGTTATGACCATCATCCGGACATGTCTGATTTGAACTGACTCTTGATTTTCTCTGATAATTAATTTGAAAAATGGTTTGGAAATTACTTGATTTAATCTGCTTGCTGCTCTGATAAAAGGAACCATCTCTGATACTGTTTTTGAAAAATGTTTGTTCTGAAATCATGCTGCTCTGGTTAGAAGAAATTGACTTGAAAATATTTGTTGATGACTGCTTGTTTTGGTATCAAATACATACCATGCTCTGATACATGAAATTAATTTGCTTGATCTGCCTGGGCTTTGTATTTAAAATTCTTTTGTCTGTGATATACTTGTTTTGTCTCCAATGTCTTGTTACCACCCTCATAAATAAAGACACCAAGTGGTATCAGTCCTTGAGTTGCTTGCTTTGTAATTAAGTCTTTTCTGTTGACTGAGATACCATTGGTAGCCACCGGGTTGTCATTAAAATCCTCGAGAAAGCGAGAACATTTGGTATCAGAAGTGCTTATATTTGTTTCACCCATCTGTACTGAGATTCAAATTTTTTACCTTGTATAGATCCACACATTTTTTTAATGTGCTAAATTTTCTGGCTGGGTTTGTTTCTTTGGTCTGAGATGTTCATGATAGTCCATCAAGGTGTAATTAAATTCCTTGATAAGGGAGACTACAATTGGTATCAGCTTTTTCTGTTCTGAATTTTCACTTTGTAGAGACACCATGTGGTATCAGTTTAAAAGTGCTGCATATTTTTTTTTTTTTTGCTGTATATATATATTTTTTCCCTCTTGTCATGTATAGATCAGCATATTACTCTTGTAATTGTTTTTCAACTTTAAAATTATTTATTGATTATTCATTCAGAAATTGAAATCAATATCCAAATTGAACTGCATTTAGAATTCATCAAAATTATTATCAGATTTTGAAATTGTGATGAATTGTGACTGCAATATATTTCACAACAAGAGGAAATTTTATTTGGATTTTCATGATGGTTGAATATTTATTATAATATCTTTGAACTGGCAATTATTTCACGACCACCTTGTTTATCTATCATCTTTCTGCCATCCATCATTCTTTTTAATGTGGAGAGTTTAATATTTGTTAAAAATCTTTTTGAATAAACAGTGGAAATATTTGTGATGGAAATGTGACTGTGTTATTATTCAGAATTAGTGAAATTGAGATTTTTCAATGATTCCGGTACGGTTGGTCATATTTCATAATATAATTAATTTAGAAATTTATTTCCCAGTCCATTTCTGTACCTACCACATTCTCTATCATCCATATATTGGTTTTATACCAAGGAGTTTTTCTTTTAAAAAAAAAAAAAAAAAAAAAAAGGGCTGAAATGATAAATATATATAAGTGTGTCTCTAACCTCATTTAAAAATCCAAGCTCTGGTCATGCATGGTTAAGAGACAACTTATAGTTTAAGCTGCGACTGACCTCATTTAAAAATCCAAGCTCTGGTTATGCGTGGTCAGTGTGCTCTTAAATAAATAAATAAAAAAATGTGCTAAAAATTGAAATTCTCCTTGGTGTGTAAAAATCAGCCTATCAATCCATCTCTCTAATCTGTGAAATGTGTTAATACCTTATGAAGTATTATGTTTTGTTGATTGATAGTTACTGGGATTTGAGATTATACGATTTTGTCACTTAAATTGAATCTATAATTATAGTCCAAAATCCATCACTGTTTTTTTTTGTTTTTATCCTTTGAAAATAATTGAAAATGAATTGTTTTTTTTTTAAAAAAAAAAAAAAAACTCTCCTCATTTTATATAAAATTCATTGTAAATCCGTCATTCTCTACAATGTGAAGTATGCCACCAGTTCTTAGTTTATTATGATTTTTGTTTGACTGATTGAGATTCATAATTGTTCTTCCTCTTAAGCTGATACTGTATGTGTTAGTCAATTTTCATCTGTATTTTAAAATCTGTATCCTTTTGATGATAACAAAAGGGGGAGAATTGATTAGATTTTGATTTATGAGTGAATATTTTATATTGAACATTTATTATTTTTTCAAAATTTTCACTCATGCACAGTTATAGGGGGAGTTTCTGCTGAAGGGGGAGCAGTCAAATAGGGGGAGTTCTGTTCTTCACAGTCAAACACATTTACTTTTTCAAAATCTTCATATTTTGTTTGTCATCATCAAAAGGGGGAGATTGTTGTATATAACGTTGTTGTATACACAATTATATGATTTTTGTTTGATGATAACAACCAAATAAATATTATTATAAATGTGTTTGAAATCGTACTGTTAAACATATACATCACTGACTGAAATATAATATTTATATTTAAATGGAATACGACCATACAGACATTGATATAAACATACTGTATTCTATTTAAATTGAATATTTTATTTCAATAACACAACAGTATGAATCTTATAAACTCCTCTATTTAAACACTCACAGAATATTTGTACTAATAAATAACAGAACAAAATAGACAAGTTTGTTTGACAACAATAAAATAATATTTTATTTCAATCAAACTTGTTTATTACAGACATCAGTACATTTCATATATACACAGCTCCTCACTGCAACACTCATACATTCATTCAGTTTACTTTTCAGTATACAGACTTTTATACATTCTTTTTATACACGCTGTTTCATCTTCTGTCTTGTATCTTCAGTCTTCTGTCAATCTTCACTGCTCACAGTCAGTCCAGTCATCACCTCATCACCTGTCACATGAAACACACACACAGTACACTGCAATAGAAATTAAAAAAAAAAAAAAAAAAAAAAACTGAATACATGCAGATGTGAATTTTATTTTTGAAATTATATTTGCCTCAGAATTCGGTGTGTTTCTCATCATTTTTCTGACTCGATATGATTTTTTTTTCCGACTGATGGCTGCATATACACACGTGTATAAATACACGTGTGCACTGCCACGCCAATCAGTACGCAGCTGAGGAGTAGCCACTAGGACCTGCTCAACTCAGTGCAACTGACAAGTCAAACATGGACAAACCAGCATTCATGAAAGCCAAATAACAAGTCAGCAAATAAAAAAAAAAAAAAAAGTCAAAGTGCACAAACAAGTGCAGCTCAAACATGGTCGAGCCAGCAAAAAAGAAGTGAAGTTCAAATCAGCAAAGAAACTTCAACAAACTCAAA
Organism: Allium sativum; assembly: GCA_030737875.1. Classification (NCBI taxonomy): domain Eukaryota; kingdom Viridiplantae; phylum Streptophyta; class Magnoliopsida; order Asparagales; family Amaryllidaceae; genus Allium; species Allium sativum. Next base: position 55,073,492 of record CM060916.1, on the reverse strand, counting down.
TCAAGATGGTGTAACTACAGCTCAAACATGATGATGCATGTACAAAGTTGTCGAGCAAACATATATGAGTCAAGCCAGTGTGAAGTTCAGCAGGGCATAGCTAAATGCAAATATACACACACACAGCATAGTACAAACTGTATGCAACATGTTTGATATTGGGCCGAGAACAATGAACAACAAATCATGCAACATCAAGGCAAGCACAGTTTCACATATATTGATACATGAACACAAGAAACCTTCAAAAGTGTAGCTGTGTGTACACAACATGATTGGAGCAGCTTTCAAAGTAAAAGGGCGAGCAAAAGTGAACATAAATACATGGTACAGTACATATGCACGACATAAGACATGCAAGTCAGTAGTACAACATCAAAGTACAAAACAGCATAGCACAAGCTTTAGGTTCAAAACTGGGTTCAACACAACACATGACCAAATAATGATGATGCACAACTCAACATTAAAGCAGCAGTTTGTGTTTTTATTTTGGTTCAAGTAAATTCAGTTTTTCACAAGGTGGTCGAGCCATGCTCAAAGTTACAAGTGGCATGAATGAAGACATCAATTCTGCATAGTCAGTCAAGAAGATCGTGCTTTATATTTGGCAAAAGAATCAGTATTTTGCTTGCAGAAAATCATGCAGAGAAATGAAAGCATATTCGTTGTTTCCAGTGTTGGGGATATACATGTTTGACAAGTATTCAATCCATGAAAATCAAGTATACAATCAGCATAGGGATTGATTTTTTTCAGGAAAATCAGAGGAGCAATATATGGAAAGAAATCACATTTTGAGCTTAAATAGGTTTGATTTTTTTTCTGTGAATCATTCAGTGCTCAATCAACAATTCCAAATCATATGAAGTAGGTCACGGCATCAATTAAGGCAAGAAAACATTTATAGAAATCTTGCTTCACTATTGAGCATGATTTATTTTCAGAAATCAATCTCGGCAACCATATATATAAAGAAATCAGCATTCAAATCTCACAATTAATTGAGCAAGTGTATTTGCTTTTTGAAGTTAAATCCAGATTTGAAAATCAATTCAGTGCAGGGGATTCCAGAAATGGCAAATCAATTTTTGGTAAGAAATATCACGCAGGAAAACATTATTCTTTGTTTCCTGTTCTTGAACCTCGGCAGTATCATTTCAAGAAAAAAAAAAAAAAAGGCAACAAACAATTTTCAAATTCATCAATTCAAAGCCGATTCAGTCAAGGGAATTAAAAGGGAAAGCATCGCAATTTCAGATCGAATCACTTAATTGAAATCAGAGAGCAAGTTACGGATTATATAATCCTATTTATCACCGATTCATCATAGGCAGAGATGAGACATTGAAAATCGAAATAACACAAGCAACAATCTCAAGCATAAATTAAAAATCAAAAAAAAAAGCTCACCATTTTATTGTTTTCGATCGAAGGCAAAATCCCTAAATCAGCGACGAGGAGCAACACCGACTAAGCATCAGGCAACAATTTGTTCAGAAATCATATTCAAAGTCGCAGATCGATTTGGAAAGTAAAAACCCTAGCACCTTTTAATTTCCAGAACAATCGGTCGCCATTTTCAAAGAAAAAGAGAAAGGGAATCGGGTGCAACAAAACTAAAGGGGATGGCCAAGCATATGTGAAAAAGGGGATGACCCCTTGTCCTTTAACTCCTTTATTTCTTATCCTAGGGTTTTTATTTTAATTTTGTTTTTTTTTTTTGTTTTTTTTTTGAATTGTAAAACCGTTCAAACAGAGTCTAGAGCTGTAGAGTCTAGGATATCAGTCAGTGTGTTGACTGACAGGTTCAGAGTCTGTAAATCTGAGTAAAAAGTTACAGGGTCATAAACAGGGGAATCTGATTGAGTGGATATCGGTCAGTCTAGGGTTTTGAGCGTAGGGTTGGTACAGGAGCAGAGAGTGCGAGTTTACAGTGTCTGTAAGCGGGATCTGTTATTAACACCTAGTAGAAACCTTAGGAATGCAGCAGTAGGCAGGGTTTTGCCGAAGCTGGGTATATCTGTGTGTGATTTATTTTCTGCATTTCTGATTCTGCTATATTCTGTGGTCTGTTTATTATTTTAATAAACTGTCAAGTTTTTAATTTAGTTAAAAATTGTGGAAAACCCTATTCACCCCCCCTCTAGGGTTATTCTAGATCCAACATAAGTGTCTACACCACAAAGCCCAAGCCCGAGCCCGAACCGGACCGTGCCGGGTCGGACGGTCGCGCGCGCGTGTGTGGTGGTCATGATGCATGGTCTCCCTCCTCACAACAATGCATGTATTGGGAGCCCAAGGCCCCAACATGATTTCTTAGAAACAAGTATAAATACTTGCCTCTTCTATATAATCCCATGATGTAGGACTATTCACCCATAGGAGTCATTCATACACTTATTCCATTATTTTTAATAATTCACTAATGTTAGTAAAACATTTCCAACATGCAATGTATATATGAAAAGAAAAATGTCACTTGAAAGTTAACAAGGCAACCAACAACACATGGTGAAGATGGACACATAGTTTGAAAGATTAAGAACAACCATGTGTAATAGTGATAAAAATTAATAATCTATGCATATATATTTAAAGAAGATACTAATAAAAATGTAGTATATCTCACATCTCATGCATAACAAAAGGTAATTTGCTGCAGGTGATTCATATATGATATGACACATAATCATACAACTCTCAAGTATAATCATTCTTCACTTTGCAAAATCTCTCTGAAGTCTGGTTTATATTCAGAGCTCATTTAGCGAGGGATAAAGTCATTAAAAGCTTACTGCAATCTACTCGATCTTTCCAGCATTGCAACCAGAGTGGTCTATAGCATTGCTTATATGCCCTTTATCAGCCTGTAAATGTATCAAATGAATGGGGTGACGCATACATATGCATAGAGACCGGAAAGACCTCAATTATACAAGCATGTGACATATGCCCTGGTAAGTTCATGTTCCTTCTGTACTCGTATTGTATTTGTAAGCATTGTGATTGCCAGCTACGTGCGAGAGCTAATGGTTTATACTATATATAAAACATGTAAGTGTTAATATTAATTTATATTTGAGTTATGGCAAGCAAATATCCCAACTGAGGTGCATGCATTCTTACTAAAAGCAGAAGGCTCTATACACAATCAAGATTTTAAAGAATGAAATTGAGATGGCTTTTCATGTTCTTAGGTCTCATAGTACAGGTTTTTCGTGAATTACCTTTTCTATTCCCTTATTCGGTTGTCTAATTGGTTGATTTTCCAAGCAATATTTGCTTAATTACTCAACAACCAACTTAAAAATGTTTCATTCATTCTTTAAGCTGACATACGTCAATGTGAATGGGCATGGACATGATGTGTACAATTTATACGCTGAAAGACCAAGGTAAATGTAGCTTGTATTTAATAGTTATTCTTCTATAATAACATGGTTTTCTTTTCAAGATACCTCTAATATCTAGTAAAGCAGATAATGTGGCCTTAGCAATGAGCATAAGTTTTCCATTCAAGTGCATGTTCCTATATGCATTCATTCTTTATTTTCACCACCGCTATCATGGCATCCTAAAGTTTGATGCCTTAATTCATGTTTCTACTGTCATAACTTAGCAGTGTTTAAATTTTTGGTACCGTCATATATAATGTAGATTGAGTGTCACAGCTGATTGCTTCTTGGACATTGGAAAGATGGAGAGATTTACACAATCAGGTTTGATGAATTGTTGGCAGGGCATTAATGTATTTTATTAAATGAATTCAACCTCAAATGGTCAGTCTTGCATTCATGATAAAGCGTTAGTTTTTCCCCAGTTTCTTGAATATACAATGTCATTGAATAGCAGGTGATTACAACTTAATACATAGATACATGTCATTTGCAGTTTATATAGTTGCATATCTATCATTTGCTTTCACTCTTTTTGTACCAGGCCTAGGAGTTGCCCGAGAACATTTTCAGACGTCTGAAATAAATTTCAGACGTCTGAAATGGTCTCAGGGCATTGGTCGAAATCTGTTTCAGACGTCTGAAACCTATTTTCAGATGTCTGAACTAGGTCAGATGTCTGAAAATATGTTCAGACGTCTAAAATTTGCTGATGTTTCTAGTTTTCCTTCTATCGACCAGTTGGTTGTATGCGATGTCAACTTATTACTTGATTTTCTTATGCAGCTTTTGACCCTTTTGTTAATGAGACATGCCTTGAGCTTTTCCAATGACGATGATGATGATGATGCTTCTGCATATTTTTCTGTAAGTAATTATATTCATCACACTACATGTTCATGGCATTCATGTAGGATTAACAAAGTACATACGAAACATAAGTAAACTTCTATAATAAAAATAAAAATAAGATTTATAATAGTAGTAAATAAACTAAGATTTATAAAAAAAATAAGTAAACTTATAAAAATGAACTAACTATTATAAAAATTAACTAACTATTATAAAAAATTAACTAAGTTTACAAATTTTATAAAAATTAAGAAGTTTAGCTTATAAAAGTTAACTAAGTATATAAAAGTATAAAATATTACCAAGTATTCTATAATAATAATAGCAAGAATTAAAAATTATCTAAGTATTATAAAATTAACTAACTATTATAAAAAAATTAAATACGTTTACTAATTTTATAAAATTTAAGAAGTTTAGTTTGTAAAGTTAACTAAGTATATAAAAATATAAAATATTACCAAGTATTCTATAATAATAACAGTAATAACTAAAAATTAGCTAAGTATTATAAAAATTAACTTACTATTATAAAAAATTAACTAAGTTTACTAATTTTATAAAAATTAACTAAGTATTAACTAAGTATTATAAAATTAACTGAGTATTATAAAATTAACTAAGTATTATAAAAATTAACTAACTATTATAAAAGATTAATTAAGTTTACTAAGTTTATAAAAATTAACTAACTACTATAAAAAATAACAAAATGCTAACATGAACACATGTGTATAGGTATTAGAGATGAGCATCGTTGTGCATTCGGCTATAATCAGAATATCGTTAGGCGCTTCTAAAGATCCCTCAACAAAAAGACCGCTTGTGGTATCTGCTTACGAAGAAAGCGGTAACTTTTAGATGTTCATTTTGTTGGTATTCGACGCAGAAATTTTGTTTTATTTGTAGATATCGTGACTTTGTTCGACGGGTATTATGTAAATTTAGTTTATGGTGTTCTTTTTTTATGGAAATTTTGAAAAGTTTGCTTATTGATGATGTCTTTGTGTATGAATATTGTGTTATATAATTAGTTGGTTGATATATATTTACATGTTGATATGTTTGTGCATGAATATTTTGATACTACAATATGTAAATGCTATGATAGATGTAGAAAATGTTGTGACATATGACAAAACGCTGTGATAGTAAAGAACATGTAAACTTCCAGAAACGCTGTGATATGTGGCAAAACGCTATGATATGTGGCAAAACGCTGTGATAGTAAAGAACTTGTAAACTTCGAGAAATGCTGTGATATGTGGCTAAACGTTGTAGAAAAGGGAAAATAACAAAATTTCTGAAACAATATAAAACGATGTATAAACATAAGGACAACAACATTTGAAACGCTGTAATATGTCAATTTTCTACAATATTTTTGAAAACGTTGTAATATATCCATGGACCTATAACAGCACGTTGGTAAACAACGTTCATCAAAACGCTGTTAAAGGCTATAACAGCGTTTTTTCAACGCTGTGAGTAGATATATTTCTTGTAGTGTCAGACATTCTTCTATACTAGTTATCCTGGGACTAGACAAACCAAAGGTACTATTCTATAAACAGGACAGCCCTTGCGTAACTTCGTCTTCAATTATCTTCATCATATTTGATCGCAACGCTAACGTCCATACAAAGTGGTTCTCAGATAATGAATCTGATCCCGGTCTCTCTGTATTGATGACGGAAAAATGGTCAAAAACTTCGATAGTCGGTGATTTAACTATCAAAGAAAAACATGTGTACAACAACGGTCGTATTTCAAAATGGAAACCCTACCGGTCAATCATCAATCAACTTTTTTCTCTTTTTAAATTAATTTATCATTAATTTATTCAGTTACCCATTTCCATATCTCCATAAATTCTTATATTTTAAATTTAGAAAATATACGTTATTAATCATTGGAAAACATTTCCATATTTACTCTCGTTTCTAATTTATTTTATATTAGAAAACAATTCTGATTCTTATTTGGAAAACATTTCCAAAACTCCTTCATTGGATTTAAACAGATGTTTAAATAAAATATCGCTATGCCAACTCAAACCATTACCTTCATTAATTAAATTCACTTAACCAACCTTTACTATCGAACCTTAACCAATCCTTAGTTAAAAATGGAGTCAATCAAGTTGGGGTATAACTACCTCTCAGACCTTAACTGAACAACATTTTTAACCTCGAAATAGACATAGTTCACCTTTTTAAATCTTTAACAAACTTCTTTACGTAACTCTTGGATTCTATCTGCGAATCCACTTCTTATTTGAAACATTGATTATAACTATGGCATAATAATCCCTACTCCTGAAATATCTAAATTCAAAATATAACTTTTGTTCCTTAATTTAACTAAATAGACAATTTATAACTAAATAAATAAATCTTGATTAAAATCAGAAAGTAAATAGTACTTTCTCGAAATCGATATAATCGAATTTCAATGTATAACTCTCTTTCGAATAAACTATATTCGATAACTCCTTTCGAATAAACTATTCGATTAACTCCTTTTCGAATAAACTATTCGATTAACTCCTTTTCGAGTAAACTCTATTCGATTAACTCTTTTTTATTAACTCTAACCAATTTACTCTATTTGATTAACTCTAATCGACTAACTCCTTTTTTGATTAACTCTAATCAATTAACTCTATTCGATTAACTCTAATTGATTAAATCCTTTTTGATTAACTCTAATCAACTAACTCCATTCGATTAACTCTAATCGATTAACTAATATTAGATTAACTCTAATTCAAACCCCTAAATTTCCTTTATAAATATTCTTATTTGAAAAATATTTATTTAAATCCCTTACTCACATTAAATGTGAATAATATTCCTTTTATACAAACCAAACAATTTGATTTCGCATTTTAAAATAATATCTCATTTCCAATTCTATTCATACTTCTATTTGTAGAATCATTTATACAAAATCTCCTTTTAACTTCTAAAACTTTAGATCTCATTTAAATTTCCCTTTATAATTGTTGAATTCAAATTCCATTAAAATATCGTGTCAAAACCGATTCCTACTTCTCTATATAATTTCAGCCTTATATATCCCATTTATCAAATGGTAAATATTTTATTTATTTTATATTATTTATGAATTAATCTTCTCAATTTATCTATTAAACAGATTTCTATTTACAATCTACTTTCAATCCATAACTCATCTTTCCTTTTATAATTATTCTAATTATTTCATAAATGTTTCCTTTTATAATTATTCTATTTATTTTCAAAATAAATATTCCTTTTCAATTCTATTTGTTTTCTAAATAAATATTCCTTTTATTTATTTTCCAAATAAATTCCTTTTATAATTCTATTTGTTTTACACATAAATCCTTTTTATATAATCCTATGATTTTATTCAATATATATTTTGAAAATTCCTTTTTACATTCCAGTATCACTCACGGTATTCAAAATACCAATGAAAAAGACTAGCGTCATCCAACCACATTATAATCAATCACAGATTATATATAACACATCATATATCACAATATACGAAAAAACGATAATATAAATAATGAGGAATCCAGTTGGATCCCTCCAACCTGTTTCCCTGCATTCATAGATGTTAAACAATATAATTAACATCGATTTCATTTCAATATGAAATATTCTGATAATAGAATCAATGTTTGATTAACGATTTATATATATATATCGTTATCTATAATTTCAACCAATAAATCAGCAATTCAACCAAACAATCAACACACAGAAATCAATCATCATTTATCACAACTAGATTATTTTTATAAAAATATAAACTGTACAGAGTTAGTGAGATTTACTCACATTGGACGATCATCGTTAAATAACGATAACTGTCGGCTGATTCAGACAGATAATTTATTTCGCTATAAATTGTAACGAGCTCCAATTCACTCCCAGTTAGTTCCATGGTGTAGTCATTGTCCATACGATCCCAATGGATCTTCTTTTTCTGAATTCCGTTAACATATGAGCTAGTTATTGAATTTACAATTTCATACATTATTTAAATTAAAACTAACTAATTTCTACTAAATAGTTTTTAGCCACACCGACTTCATTTCAGCTCGCTCCACTCTACCCAGCCCATCTCCCTCACGCATACCATCTTCTTCTTTTAGCCCATAACTCTTACTGCTCCTTCATGCCACCAATTCTTGCCTTAAGTCCTCCCTTCTCTATTTATAAAAATTTGAACCAATAATACCATACACCTTCTTCACGCTAACCCCAGTATGACCCTTCTTCCTCCTTTCACTGTTCTCACTATTTCAAAACTTCGTCAAACAAAATGTTACTGGCCTTGACCCCTTCCCTTTATCCACGTTAATTACTCCTCTTCAAAAGTTTTAAACACAAAACCTTTAATCCTCCCCATTAGTTAATTTACATTAAAATTTAACTAATTACTTAACTAATCACATTTAAATTCTCATAACCGCTCCTCATTACCTTCCACCGTCAGCTAACGAACCCGACTCCACAGCCATCACAAACTTCTTTGATCCATTTTCCTCCTTAATCTATCCACACAAAAATCAACTAAAATCACCATTTAAATCTTAAATGCAAACTCCATCTAACCATACCTAGATAATTTAACTCGAGGTCCTCATCCTTCTTCCAAGATCTGGAAAAGACCGCTGCTCCATTATTTGCCACTTTGCCGATCTTTTCCAGCTCCCATCTCCTCCTTCTTTCACCTTAAACACAAACTGAATATACAAAATTCCTTCTCGTCGAAAACTCCTCACTTCCATACCAAAACCACTTCACTCGATCTCGCAATTACATCTGCGTCGAACAACCCAGTTCACGCAACTACAGTAATCCATACGAGATATACTTTCATCGTTATTCACCAAACTTCAACAAAACAATGTTATCTCCCCAAATAACTCAAATCCAAATTAAAGCCCTGAACTCCCTCAGTTATTAACCCTAGTTCTCATTGTAAAAACCACAGCGAAGAAATACTGCATCGACCCTAATGAACCACCCATATATTGGTACTTCTCATCAGTGTGAATTCATAGAAATGGTTTTAGAAATTTACAGATTTTTATTTGATTTTACAGAGATTTTTGAAAGCAGGATTTTCCTTGAATAGAGAGTGGCGGCTTTGAAAGTATTTTGTTGACTGAGAATGAAATGAAATAAGGGTTTGGGATTTGTAATGATGTTAGGAGTGGTTTTATTATTTTATTCGATTATAATCACGCGTTATTCATTCTTGAATGTTTTCTATCCGTTCGATCACATACGAATCTCATCCATGATGAAAATGTATCTCCTGTTATAGTTTGACATTCCAGACCCAACAAAACTGGTTTCGTCATATTCCGACTTCGTTTGCTCACACAGCGTATTTTTAAAGTCAAATTATTGACTATTTTTCACACTAAAAATCCATACGGCCACACATTGACTCCAAAAACAACGAAAATTGAAATATAGCAATAATGTAATATTCCAGATCCAACAAAATTAGTTTCGTCGAAAACGGAGGTCGTTTGCAAAACTGGCTATTTTTAAAGCTCCAAATAAACCCATTTAAATATAAATATATTTAAAAATAATTTAATTTAATATTTATAAATAAATATTATCGTATGTATTCACAATAGAATACCATACAGCTCCAAATTAAATACATCAGGATTTATGACTCGATATTTCCAATTTCCCAGTTATATCAATATTCAATTTATATTTAAATCCTTTTAAAATATAAATGAATAGATATAAATTATAAAGGAATTCCATAGTGACTATTTTAAAATTTGATTTGGACATAACTCATAATCTATACGACGAAATCCCAATTTTTCTCTTCCATTAGAAAAATATACTTCACCAGCTCCGAATGTTTCTCGTTTCACAGAAATTCGGCTTAAAACGGATTCTGCATATTCGTTTAAAGTTTGAATCGCCAAATTACGAACTGCCGCACCATTTCGAGCTCGATTATAATTATAATATAATTTATGCGTTCAAATGGCGTTTATAAATATATTCGTTAATATAATTTAAATTCTAAACTGAATTATATATTCTAAATTGTCCAATTCACATTATATTGTGAATTCTGTTATTTCCGATCATTCCAGAAATAAATATATATTATTCTATTATTTAATTTAATTAAATATTCAATATTATTTAATTCTGGTCATTATAAACTACCAAACCATTATTTAAATAATTAGAAAATTATTTATTATCTGTTAAAAATACGGGTCGTTACACAAACCCTCATTATTCTTCTTCCTCAAAAAGATTGACAGCAGCCATCTCTCTCTTTTTCTCTCAAAATTCTGCAAATAAGCCGCTGGAAACAAAATAATTTATATCTCTCAATCCGTACACAACCAACCCAAACCGTTTCTGGGTATTGTAGATCATGATGATCTCTACCTACCATAAAATAATTTATATCTCTCAATCTGTACACAATCAACCCAAACTGTTTCTGGGTATTGTAGATCATGATGACCTCTACCTACCACAAAAATTCCAGAACCTATCATCGCACGAATTTGCCGGAATCTCAATCCAAAGGAAGAAAATCAGTTTCGGTTTTGGCCATTTTCTGGCCAATCCATGAAGAATTAGGTGGTGGCCCAGTTGAAGAAATTGTAGAGGAGAGATAGATGAACAACTTTGTCTTTGGTTGTTCGATATGAAAGTGTTCGTGGCAGCGGCAAAATCGAGATGAATGTGGCTCACGATTTCTGGCCAGCAACGAACGGACTTGGCCGGCCGTTGCAATTTAAAAGTAATCTATCTCTCTGGTATTTTTCTGATGTATATTATTTATTCATACTCTGCTATATTCTTGTACTCTGATGGAATTGTTGTAATAAGTAATGAAATGTTCTTCTGTCTGTGTCCTGATTTGTCGTGTTCTCAATTCAATCCGGGCTTTTCCTTTACGGGGAAGTTTGGGTCGTTTCACCTAATTTACCATTAAGCGTTTCACTAACTTTCCTTTTTGTTAGTTTATAGTATTCATTAATCCATTAAATATGAATAGTATTTATTTCATTAAACAACTTATTATTCACCATACAACTTTGTTTTAAACCCATAATTTACCCACACACTGTGTATCAATATGTCATATTAAATCCTGACGACGAAAGTTCTAGGCACGTAATTTACCTATGCACTATAAATCAATTTGCATATATTAGGCCGAATTTTTCTTTCAATAGTTTCCTGTCCAATTAATATTTGCAAACAAACTATGCATGTTTATCATGGCTTCCCCATTATTGTAATTACGCAAATATAGGTTGTAATTCATTTTTCACCATAGGACCGCTGCCATAAAAAAATTATTATTAAACTAAGTTTACAATTGTAAGTTTTCAATAAGCCTTTCTATTTTTGTAAACTCTTTCAATTATGTTACCTTTTCATCTTCTGTTTTTACAGTTTATTCTTTTTAGGAAGTTATGTTTATTCCCAATTGACTAATTACCAAAACTGCATAAAATCTAAGGTTGTCAATAGGTCGTGTCGGGTCGGGTCAAGTCGGATTGATTTATAAATAGGTCGAGTTCGGGTTGTTTATTAAACGGGTCATTTTTTCCCAACCGTAACCTGAATCGTTTATAAACGGGTTTGCCCGATCTGACCCGTGTAACCCGTTTAACCAAACGGGTCATATCGATTTAGGTTTACCGGTTTGACCCATTGGCAAATATTGCCCACTAATATAAGCATCAAAAGAACAAAATCACCAACAGGAAGCACTATTATATAATCACCAATAGACACCAAGTTACAAAATCACCAACATTCAACAAGTTACAAAATCACCAACGGGTAGCACATATATAAGGCATGAAATTACCATATCCAAAAATCATTCTCTATACATAAGAACCGAGCATACTACATACATAAAAGGCTAACAGTATGGAAGAGATACAGTTGATATAAGTAAAATACAACTAACAACATACAAGAATGAATTAGTAAAATATAACAGCTTACACAAGAATATATGAGCATACCGATTACTGCATACATAAAAAACTAACACTAACAGCATACATAAAAGACTAACAATATGGAAGAGATATAACATATAATCAGGCTTGGTGGGTCAAAATCGGGTTAATGGGTCAACCCTAAACCCACTCATTTATAAACGAGTCGGGTTGACCCAAAAATGACCCGCCAACTAAACGGATCCGGTTAACCTACTAATTTCTGTGCGGGTTTCAGGTCATGTAGGAAATTAATAGCCCTAATAAAATCTATATACTTAGTTTAAGGTAATGACAGCAATAGAAACGCATAATTGCAAGACATCTCTTTAATCTTTATTTAATTTTAAACTTGTAATTATGTTTTGTTTACTTCTTTTTCAAACCAAACTATGAAAATATTTTCCTTTTTCCTACTCAATCAATCAAGGCTATTTCTAACTTTCTACTTTTATTAGTATACATTAATTCATGTTTTCAACTTATTTTCCCTTTTATTCATAATTATAGTAAATTTGGGTCAAGTTATGTCCCTTTTTCAATTACAACAATTTCTATAATCATTCCAGTCTAAATCTAAAAGGTGATTTCCTACAACTAATATGGAAATTGTAAAATTTTCCGTTTAACCACAAAATTTACTATGCGTAATCTTAATTATGTCAACTTTGTTTACTTTCGATCCGAATATCATTTTTATTGCAATTTTTGACAATATACATTCATTTAGCCCCAAATAATCAAAATTTCCCTTTTTGTTCATAATTTCATTAAAGTATATTTTCAAACAAGCGTAAACAAAAAGGATTACAATTAGTTGTATAGATTAAGCGCACAATTCAATTATATATGCCAATATTCAAATTCATGTATATTTTGCGCATAACTAAAGTTCAACATAAACTATATATTCTGATGCAGAAAGGGGAAAAGAGAAAGAAGAGAGCATTTTATAATTTTATACAAGACTAAAACGATAGTATACCATTACCGAAAAATATAATTTGAATCCACTCACCTGAATGCTCTCCAATTCTTGAATCTAATTCAGATTTGTTATTCGTGGTCTTTCCAATTGAATCTACTGCTGTAATTATCACGGATTTACAAATTTGATTCTATAAAAATGAAAAGAATAGAACTAAATTCAGATTCCTGGAAGTTACCACGTACGAAAGAGAAATCTGAGCAGCTACAACTTAAATTTATAATTTTCATTTCCAAAACTCAAATTTTAGACCAATATTTTATAATTTAGAAGAGTTTGGAGGAGAAAATAAATGGCAGAGCTCTGGCATCCTATCAGAAAATATGAGTTGGAGGCTATGTTCTACTGGTTTATTTATAGATGCTCAAAATAACCACGTCCATTTGATTGAAATAAATAAAATCCAAGCCAATCAGAATCAAAACAAACCACGCTGCCCGACCCGAAGTGGGTCAAACCACCTTTGAAATGTATCGATCCATAGGTCGACCCACTTCAGACATGGGATGACGCATGCATACCATTTTAAATCGTATAGTCGGGTGTTGCTGCGTGATTTTCGTTATACCTTGTTACTATTAGCGTTTATATTTCTTACCCATTTTTTTATTATTTCCATTTTTTAATGCGAGTTCAAATTTTAAGTGTGTAATCAATGTGTGCATTAATAATTCATTGGATTCCAAATTCTTACGCGTTTATTTTATTTGTATGACCGTTGTTTTTGACATTTATTTCTATTCTCATTTTTGTTAAGTTCTTTATCATTTTAATACGCGTTTAATTCCCATTTCAAATGCGCACTATTAATATGCGCATGTTCAAATTAAATTGAAATGTTGCTTAATTAGTATCATTTGAAATTCCTATTATTTCTTGCTTTCAAGCCATTTATGACACACATTATTCATGTAACTTACATCTATATATTTTAATTTTAACTATATCTATGTGTGTGATGTGTGTCAACATTCCAAATTAATTGTCTATTTCAAATTTTAACGTTATTCCCATTAATTCTTTTTTAGTGTTACTTATGACATGTGTTGTCAATTAAAAGGAATGTTGCAATATTGATGTTAATTACTTTCAAATTCAAACACACATTGTTTATACTATTATTATGCATACCATTTGTTCCATTCTTTCTTCCATTTCTTTTTATTTAATTTTATATATGTATATAGGCACACACAACATATTGCCCTTTTCCATTTTATAACATGCATTCGTTTTCAAATGTCAAACGCATATTACTCCATGATTATTTTGGTAATTTCGTTAATCTTTATTATTTAAAAACACGGGGTGTTACATGTACCATCACATACATCTGCCTTAAGAAGATTAGAAGATACAATCATATATAACACATGGCATGGTTTTCGTTTATAGTCTGTGCTTATTTTGCTAAGTTAATATAGGATATATGTTGCTTAGCGCGGTTTTGGTCTTTGGTCCGTGGTCCATTTTAGTCTTATATTAATTTTCTTTTAAAAGAGGTAAGTTTCCTGTATAAGCATGGTGTACCAAAACGGGGAAAAAATTAGTGCGCTGCTAAGTCTGTGTTGTGTATGCTACGGACTATCATAGTCGGTCATTCACAGTTGACTAGAGAGAAAATATTTCCGACGATGCTAAAAACATATATTCGTTCAACGGTTAACTGATGATGTAGCTCGCAGTATTCAGCCTAGTGTCCTTAGCACTGCAATAAGTATATATTAGTTGATGTTTTGGATTTTTTTTTTTAGATTATACCATTGGAGAATCCTCGGATTTGTAAAACTTTTGAACAGAATTATGTAAAGTGCCAAATTTGTGAAAATTTTGGGCATATGACCAGGTGTTATTTTAGATTCAATTCTGAACTTAACACAACACAATCAAATCAATCACAACAGAGAGGACCAAGTGCCAATTTAGCTCAATTTAATCAACAGATCAGACCAAAACATGATACATCAAACGGACTAGGTACTGGCAATGACTCTATACAGTCTGATGATCTTAACATTGATTATTAGTATCCTAATTCAAGGGCAACAAATCACATCACCAACAGTTTAAAGAATCTCAATCTTGGAAACAATAATTATTCAGGTACACAAAATTACATATGGGAAATGGTGAAGTTATAAGTATCTCACATGTTGGAAATGGCTATATAAAAGGTAAAAAGCAACTTTATTTAAATAATTTACTAAGGGTGCCTAGTATTAAAAAGAGCTTGATTAGTGTTTCACAATTCGCCAATGACAAGTGGGTACTTCGAGTTTTACCCTAAATAATGTGTAGTTAAAGATATACTGAACAAAACTACATTGTTGTAGGATAACTCGCACAATGGATTATACAAGTTTAGCAATATAAAGTCCAAGAATGCTACTAATTGGCTTTTTCATGCAATAATGCATACTGTGATGATAGTGACATTGATAAGAGCTGCTATCTAATATTCATTATATGAAAACCATTCTAATATGAGAAATATTCATGTTGGTGAATCTGGTCACAATGATCATAATAATGATGTTGATATTAATTCAAACAATAACAGTTGCATAAGTATTTTAGATTTTTGGAACTGCAAATTGGGACATCCCAACTTTAAAGTGGTCAAAGAATTCTTACAAGACAACAATGTTATTTATAAAAATTTACCTGCCACCCACAACTGCACACACTACCATATAGGCTGAAATCATAAGTTGCCTTTCAGCAACTCTAAAACTGTATACTCGAAGCCATTAGAGCTGATTGCTGCAGACTTGTGGGGTCCAGCACTAATGTGTTCATCACAAAATCACATGTAGTATCTTTCCTTTGTTGATGCTTATACTAGATATACCTGGATATATTTTCTCAAAATAAAATCTAATACATGTGATGCAACTATTCAATTTATTAAGTTCACAGGATAACAAACAAATCGTGCTGTTAAAATTATGAAAACTGATCGAGGGGGAGAATTCATGCCTCTAAAGAAATATTTCAGTGATAACGAAATTTTACACAGAATTACGTGTCCATACACATATGAACAAAACAGCCTGGTGGAAAGAAAACATAGACCTATAGTCGACACTGGGCTTACTCTTTTGTCACAAGCATCTTTACCCACAAAATTTTGGTACGAAGCTTTTCACACAGCTGTATACTTAACTTATAAGTTTCCCACCATAGTTTTAAACCACAAAAGCCCACATGAAATGTTGTTTAATTGCAAACAAGATTATAATATATTAATTTTTTTTGGATGTCTTTGTTTTGCTTAAGGTGGTGTCTGGCGCAACGGTAAGGTTACCCGACTGGTAATCTGGAGCGCTCAAGTTCGAGCCCCGACCTCTTCACAATGTGAGGGAAAGGCTGTGCGCGCTAATTGACCACCCTCAGAGCCCAGAAAGTCGTGAGAACAGTACTAGAACGGGAGACTGATCTAGGAAGTCCTCGCGCTTGAGTACGGAAGCCTTTGGCACTGGGTATCCACCCTATGTCTTTGTTTTCCTTACCTCAGACCGTACAACAAAATAAACTCAACTTAAGATCCAACCTTTCACCTTTTTGGGTAATGCTAATAACCAAAAAGGCTATATATGCTTGGATAAGAAGGAGAGGACTTATATTTCTAGACATGTTGCTTTCAATGAATTTGTTTTTCCCTTTATAGAGAAGAGTAGCACATGCAATCATAAAGATGAACAAAGCAGCATAAAAGTGCAAAGTGTACCTTATCTAATTGAATGCACTGAGGAGGTTGGAGTGAAGGCATATCAAGACCAATCAAATGGCAGACAACCGACCATCTCTACAACCGGATGAGACTGCATTGCAAGTGATTCCATCTCTGACAATCTATCACATCACAGTGATGGGAACATAAATAATGAAGGTAGTAATAGAAGCAGTGAAGCAGGGTCAACCACCAACTCTGATCCTAATAATCATGGAGATGGTCAACATCAAGATACTAATGTTGGTCATCACATGATCACTAGAGCAAAAAGTTTAATATTTAAACTTAAGGCTTACACTTCATCAATAAATAATCAAGAATCTATCACATATGAAGAGGCAGTTAAAGGCAGCAAGTGGAGAGAAGCAGTTGACACTGAACTTAAAGCTCTTATAAAAAATGGAACTTGGATTGTTGTGGAAACACCCAAACACAAGAACATTGTGGGCTGCAGATGGAATTTCAAGATTAAGAGAAAATCTGATGGAAGCATAGACAAATATAGGACTAGATTAGTTGCCAAAGGTTATTCCCAACAATTTGGTTTTGATTTCAATGAGACTTTTTCTTTTATTGTTAAACCTATCACTATTCGAATAATTGACTGTTGCAGTAAATCAAAATTTGGAAATAAGACAACTAGATGTCAACAGCGCTTTTCTCAATGGGGATTTACAAGCGAAAGTCTATATGGAGAAACCACAAGGATACTGTTCAGAAAGTAACACTAGTGTTTGCAGATTACATAAGGCCATATATGGGTTAAAGCAGACATCCAGAGCCTGGTATGAAAAACTTATGGTGACTTTGACTGGCTTAAATTTTGAAGCAACCAAATCAGACACATCATTGAACATAAAGACTGACAGGAAATCGACAATGTATGTGCTCATGTATGTAGATGATATATTGATCACTGTAATGACAACTATGAGATCAACAAAGTGGTGCAACATCTAGAAAAAGCCTTTGCTATCAAGGACTTGGGTTCATTAAACTATTTTCTGGGCATACAGATTAACAAAACAACATCAGAAGAATTATTTCTATCTTAGAGACATTACGTACTAGAAATTCTATCCAGGGCTAAAATGGATCAAGCCAAGTCTATTTCAACTCCTATGACCAGTAATCTCAAGTTATCTAAACATGTGGGTGAACTAATCGAAAATGTAAGACAGTACAGGAGCATCGTGGGTGCCTTGCAATATGTAACGATCGCCAGACCAGATATATGTTTCAGTGTCAACAGGGTTTGTCAATACAAGCAGAAACCATTAGTGGATATTAGAAGGCAGTGAAACACAAATTAAGATATTTGAAGGGTGCTATTAACTACGGCTTGGCTATCAAATCTAGCAAAAATCTACATTTAAACGCTTACAGTGATGTAGGTTGGGCTAATGACCTAGACGACAGAAAATCAATCACGGGTTATTGCATGTATCTGGGTAGCAATCTGAAATCTTGGGGAATCAAATAGCAACCACTGTTTCTACATCCAGCACGGAGGCGTAATACAGATCAATTGCAAGCACAACTGCTGAAATCATCTGGATTGAAAGTTTGTTGGACGAATTAGGGTTTAAGCTCAATCGAAAGTCAATTATCTGGTGTGATAACAAAAGCTCCATCTCTCTTTCTATGAACCCAGCTCAACACTCGCGAACGAAGCATTTGGAGATTGATCTCCACTTCGTTCAAGAGAGGACCAATGAAGGAAAACTTATCATAAATCATTTTCCATCTTTTTATCAACGTGCTTACCTTCTCACGAAGGCATTTTCAAGTAAAAATTTCATTCGATTGAGGTCAGACTTAAGAGTAGAAGAACGAGCAGCTATGAAGAAAGTTGGGACAGAAACCGTCGTTTCGTTTGAGGCAGGGTAAAAGGAATTGAGATAATAATACATATGCGGTTGAGATTAGGGCTGTCAACGGATACTTTCGGATACGGATAGTGCCATATCCGTATTCGCATCCGAAACCATTTTCGTATATCGGATATCCGTATCCGCGAATACGGACGAATATCGGATAATTATCCGCTCCGCCAACAATCGATAAATCAATGAATATAAATGAATTTTTTTAGCTTAATATTAATCTTTTTCAACTTAATTAATTACTAAATTGCTAAAAACAAATAAATATGATGATAATATATAATTTTGAGTAATTAACATGCGTTTAGTAGAGTTTTAATTTTGCAAATTAATAAATTAGTATATTTAATTATGTTAAAATACACATAATTTATGCTATAATGGGGGAAAAAAGCGGACGGATAATTTTCGGATGCGGATATGTCTATATCCGCATCCGCATCCGCTTTCCCGGATATCGGATATTTATCCGCTTTTCGGATACGGATGCAGACGGATTTCGGATTTTTCGGATATCCATTGACAGCCCTAGTTGAGATATAGTTTCAGACATGCGAGCTCATTACATTATTATTACCGTTGTACAATAGTTTGTGGGCTTTGGGCCTTATATTACATTTGTTTATCTCTGACAGGCTATTTGCCTACAAACCGATTATCAATTCATTTTGTAAGAAATTCAGTCTATCAATAAAATTTGAATTTCTCGCTTCTGCTAATTCTGAGGGCTGTTGCCCTCATGGACGAGGTGAATTTTTTGAGCTCGTGTTTAGAACAGTCAACTGTTGTTGACGCCGCAAGGCAGAATGAATTAGAGTATGTAGAAACAACCCATTCACCGAAGATAATATAACAGCTCTAACAGCTCAGCGTTTATTAGGAATTTCAGTCTAAAACAGACACACATACCCTGTCAACTTATAGCCACTTACACAACAGTGAGTGTACCCTACAATGGTATTTACATCATTATATCATACACACAACCCACGCTCCTCATCACAAACAAACCAAACACCATGGAAGTGCATCACTACACGCTCAGCTTCTTACCAACCCTCTTAGGCGAAAAGATCCTCAAAGGAGAAAACAACCCATATCTCGGAGTAGCAAGCTCGTCAACCGATCGACGTTCCGGAAGCAAAAGCTCATCGCTATCATGCACGGTCCTGCCCCCAAACGTACCATGCCTCGCAAGCTTAACAAACCACGGTTTCTTCTTGCTCTTGTTCAAGCTCTTAACAATGTCCTTCTCCTCCATGTTGATCCTGGCGCTCAAATACTGCCTTACTGCTTCCACGCCTTGCTCCACCACTTCCGTAGGTGGGAAAACGATGGGGTTTCCTTCTGCTTCGAACTTGCAAAGCTTCGTCAAACAAGCCAGTGAATTCGGAAGGTGTGTTATCTTATTGTAGCTTATGTCGAGTTCTTCTAGTGACACTAAGAGGCCAACTGAGTAGGGAATGGAAGTGAGATAGTGAAAGTTTTGGCTCACGTTGAGCACTTCCAGGCGGATGAGATTTTCTAGTCCTTCGGGAAGCGAACGAAGGCAGTTTAAACGAACGTCTAGGACTTTAAGATGTGTTAAATGTGAAGTTGAATGTGGTAAGTAGACCAGCTTGTTACAGTTTACCGATAGCTTCTTTAGATTTATTAGTTCGAAGCCGATTGTGTCTGGAAGGGCTGTGAGCTTGTTGAAGTTTGCATTCAGTTCTTCTAAACTCCTGTAATGCATAAAAACCTCAGTTATACACATAGACTATACGCTAGTTGATTATCAAATCGTTAGTGTTATATGTATGTTTACAATTTTTTTGTAAGTTTTGCACGTATACAACAATACCTAAAAATACTTCTATATCCGCTTTCAAAGAACAATTTCGCAGAATACTGTTATCAACTTTTGTAGAGAAAACACGCAGTTTAACAAAAATATGTATTTACTACTCTCAAATAATTTCTCATATAATAATACTGCATATATTTACAGTCAGAGCTAGCTGAATATATTTGATTTTTGTTTTGTAAAACTGTGCAGCTATAATTAGGATTGTCAATTTCCTGCACGATCCGAAACTCACACGAAAATTAGCAGGTTACCCCAATCCATTTAGTTAGCGGGTCACTTTCGGATTAATCTGAATTTGATCCGATTATAAACGGGTGGGTTTAGGTTGACCAACTAACCTGATTATAATCAGTATGTTCATATATTCTTGTGCAACTTTTTATATTTTACAAATTTATTCTTGTATGCTGTTAGTTATATTTTACTTATAACAACTGTTCTTTCTCATAATGTTAGTCTTTTATGTATGTAGTATGCTCATATATTCTTATATATGGAGAATGATTTTTGAATATGATATATATATATATATATATATATATATATATATATATATATATATGCTGCTTATTGGTGATTTCATAATTTGATGTTTGTTGATGATTTTGTAACTTGATGTCTATTGGTGACTATATAATAGTGTTGCATGTTGATGATTTAGTTCTTTTGCTATTTATATTAGTGGACAATATTTGTTAATGAGTTAGACGGGTAAACCCAACACGACCCGTTTAGTTAAACGGGCTACACGGGTTGTGTCGGGTCAATCCGTTTATAAACAGGTCGGGTCAGGGTTAGGACTCGTTTAATAAACGGGTTAACCTGATCCGTATATAAATCAACCCGAACCCGACTTGACCCGACCCGAACCCGACCCGACAGGACCCACTGATAGCTCTAGCTATAATTGCTTTGCATATAATTGCAGTTCTACCTTTGTATTTTTCAAAAATGCTATTAGGTCCGAAAATTAGTTTGGCAAAATGTCATGAGATGGATCTGATGGCTGTTGTTTCCCCACTCCTTAAATCCAACAGCTCCCCAAGAATTACGTCAATATCTTGACTTTTCCGACTCCTATTATTCGGATCTTTTAGCATTTTCCTATATATTTACTGCATATTTTTGTAGTATAAACCGCATATTTTGCTTAAACCTCCATAAGTGTGTTTCGTGATACTTGGGTTTTTTAGAAATCAAATTTAAAGCTAAGGTGGTAATGCTAATTTTTAAAATACCTACGCCTTAATTAATGCATTTAAACTTTGCTCTCAATTCACTAGTTTTAAACTACAAGGCTATTCACCTTCTCTTATCATAAGACTTCACAAAGATAATCAAAGAAGGCAAATTCTATTTGAACTCACCAAACTGCTGAGTCATCCCCACAATTTTGAAAAAATTTAGAAAAACCGGCGTTTTTCTGAGCTTTCCCACGTTTAAAAAAAAATATATGAAAAATACCCTTTTTCGTAGTGCAAGTGCGTGGTTCTTTTGCATTTGATGGTTTTCTGTAAAATATAATTGTGTAAAGGCTATTTTGCAACCTTGGACAGGTTCTTGTAAACTAATTAAAGATGTGAGAACAGCTGACAGTCTGACAGATGATTATCTATACAGAAGATATACCACTTGCACTACATAAATACCAATATCACCTGCACCCTACAAATATAATACTGTTTTGGGATTAAACAATCACGACTTGAGGATAAAAATTCTACCTAATTACATTTGTTTGTTAAAAATAACAATGGATTAGAAGGAATAAACATTTGCTACCAGTTAAGTTTATATTACTTAAGTTTTCTCAAGAAAACCTGTTGGATATAAGCACATCTCTGTCGGATGAGGTTAAAACTGGATAATTAGAAATAAGAGGTTTGCTTCCAGGTTATATGCAGTCACTTGATAATTTTGATAGGTCTATAAACGGTTACTTTTGAATGTTGGTAGTCCCATATCCACATTCGCATTAAAAATAATAATAATAATAATAATAATAATAATAATAATAATGGATAATTATATAAACGGATGTAGACGATATTGAATAGTTATCATGTCCACCAGTAATCGTTAAATCGAGAATATGCATAGAAATTTTTGTTTTAGCATTTTTTTTTCAATTTCATATCCTAGGAAAGTGTGAAAAATAAACAAACTTTGATCAAGATATATTATTTTGCGTGATTGATATGCATTAAATTCATATAATACAAATTATCAACTTAACTAAATAAACACATGTCTTTCATTATACTAAAACACATAAAATATTATTTATAATCTTGACAAAGTTATTTTCACATCTGCATCTGTTTTCCCAAATATCAGGCATTTGTTCGTTTTTTAAATATAGATGCAAATAAATTTTGGTTTTTTCAGATATCCATTGTCAGACTTAATACATGACTTTCTATAACAAATGATACGTCTAATTGATTATAAATAAGTTAGTGTAATATACATACATACATACATACATACATACATATATATATATATATATATATATATATATATATATATATATATATATATAAAGAATGTTATAGAAAGTACCTGCAATCTTCAATGGTCGTGGGAAGGAATTTGATGAGATTTCCAGAAATATTAAGAACTTTTAACTTGGAAAGACATCCAATTGAGTTTGGAAGCTTGCTTAGTTGATTAGAATGTAAATCGAGCACCACTACATTCAGAAGCCTCGCTATCAATGACTCCGGTATTATCTACATATATAATCCACTGGTAAGATTTTGGATTCAATAATAGGGTAAATATAGTTATGATGTTAGGAAAGATTGTTCCAGGCTGAACGATTCCTTGAAACAAAAAAACACACCTTTCTTATCTCATACAAAATGGATGAAAGATGAACATATGGAATCAAGAAAGCTACCCTGTTAAATTTACAATCTTAACATTTGTTACAATCTTAATATGTTCTTATGGGCACGTTATAATATTTCTTTTAATAATAGTGAACCAGTTGATGCAGATAAATTTTTTAGCTAACCATTTATTTATCATCTTTAATAATGGTCAGCTTTCCATTGTTTATTTGAATAATACAGAGTTGTTAACAATATGAAAGGTACCTAAATACATGAATATTTTAGCAACATATATATGGATAGACACAAACCAGATATGTACAAAAATAGTCTCTGTTATATGCATATATTAATTAAGTTCCCAAATATCAGTTATATTGATTATGTAAGCAGGGATTTATGGATTTTTTTGATGAATGGTAATATGAAGAAGCATTGACATTTATATACAATGGTCAGCTCTTCATTGTTTATTTGAATAATAGAGAGTTGTTAACAATATGAAAGCTACCTAAATACATGAATATTTACCAACATATATATGGATAGACACAAACCAGATATGTACAAAAACAGTCTCTGTTATATGCATATATTAATTAAGTTCCCAAATATCAGTTATATTGATTATGTAAGCAGGGATTTATGGATATTCTTTATGAATGGTAACATGAAGAAGCATTGCCATTTGTATACAATTAAGACGAAATAATAATAATAGAATAATATAGCAATTAATCTTTTCTTGGGATGCTCAGTTGACTAAGCATAAATGGCAAACTATAAAACAAAGTCAAATCTTATATCATCAAATCCGACATTTCGAAAGTCCATTTTTAGCGACTTTGCGAAGCTCAAGTAGCTTTAATTCGAAATAAATATTTCAAGCAGGCTAACTATAAAAACCCTAATTTGAATATTATCCCTATTTACCATGAAATATCACCTAAAATGAAAATTATACAGGGAATCAAAATAAACAAACCTGGAGATTGTTATTTGAAAGATCAAGTTTAGTAATTGAAGCTAAATTGATCGAAGGATTTGGAAATATTGAATCCAAACACAGTCCACTCATATCTACTTTTCTTTCATTGTCAGTGTTATCGGCCTTGTTCTCCGACTCTTTCTTCATCGTGATCCTCATTTTTCTCCAGGTAATCCTCTTATTATACAAATTAAAACTGAAACATAAAGAAAATGCGTTTTAAAAAAGCACAAGGAGCAGTAAAAAAAACGTAATAAACCCGAAATTGTGCTCACCCAGTCTTTAGAATAATGAAAAATGAAGAGGTGGGATGAAGAAGAACCAGGCGGAGGAGGAGTGTACGAAGAAACAGATGGTGACGACTGAATTTATAGGAAGTACAAAGAGTTGCTACCCTGTACGGACGGTAGTTATGATTGACACGTGTACTTTAGTTATGAGCACGTTACTTCGTTGACAAATCAACCACTGCTGTCTTAAATGCCATTATTTTAAGCTTGGCCATATTTTTGTTTAGCATTCAAGTGCAATTATTTTAAGTTTACCAAATTTTCGTTTAGAAGGAACGATTCCCGGTTTAGGATTTAGGGTTAAAGAATAAACAAGTTGAGTATCAATGTGTAGCTTAAGAAATGTTTGTGAGACAAAAGTTCACTGATTATTTCACTTAGCATGATTCCAATATAATATACAATATACAAAGTAATGAGTGAATGCTATGGATCACTTTCAGCAGCTAGCAAATTTCTTAAACATTTTATAGTTCATACCATAGGATTTTAATTATGAAAACTGTGATCAACAAGGATGACCAAAGCACAATACACACTGAATTCGTGCACTGAGACGCACAAACACTTCAGATGGTTGTAGCGATACTAATGTTGTAGCAATGAGAATATGAATTAAGAAAATATAATGCAGGAATATTAAGACAAAATAATCTAATAGATACTATAAAGAAATTTTATTTGAGACTTACTGTAACAATCTTCTTAAAACTTTATTCGAAGTCTCCCAAAATATTACAAATGAAGATCTAATCAAGATTGTGATGATTATGATTGTTCTGTTATATACAACTGAGTTGATTTACAATCTGAATAGTGAGGAGGAATTTAAAAAGGAGTTGAAATATGATTAATATTCTCCCATTATGGCCTTCTCTTTAATAGTTTGTCTTTGTTTAAAAAGCGTGGCAAATCGTTTTGAACCAATAGTCATTTGCAAGGGTTTAAGTTTATTGACAAAAGTCGTGTCCATACAAACAGCCATTTGCGATGGTTCATGTAACAATCCAGAATTTTGGTGATAGTTAATTTAGTTATTTAATTAGATTTCGAAAATGGAATTTTTGCAAAATGATGGAATTTGACTATGAAACTTGCATCATTGCGTTCGTGACGGAATTTTGGTCAATTTTCATGTTTGGAACTTTGTGAACAGAGTTTGTACGGAAAAATTAGTGACGAAATACAAAAACGGATGAAAAAAAAAACAGAATCTTTATGTAAAAAAATATTTTCCCTTGTCCCCACTGCCAGGTCGACCCCTGGTCGATACTGACAGTGGCAGCTAAGGTTTTGGTTATATATTTTATTATATATTAACGGATGGATCATTTTTAAATTAATTATAATGGTCTAAGGTCATTTCTACGCTTATAAATAAATATCTTGACCCTCATTCTCTTATTCATATTTTCTGGAGGCACAGTACAAGAAAATAGAACATTTCTGATAGCTCAAAATGGTCGGCGACCGTCGGAAACCGTCGGAAATAGCCGTCGCTTTTAGAAGCGTCGAGGAATACTGTTTTCGACGGTTATCGACATAGGCTGTCGTTTGTAATTCCGATGGATAGCGGCGTTTGTGTCAGTTTCCGATGGTTATCGACGGCCGACACCAGCCGTCGGAACTTTACATTCACAACGCTAATAAACCGTTGTAAGTCGTCGGAAACCGTTACATATTTAAGTACCAATAATCCGTCGAAAACCGTTACATATTCAAGTACCAATAAGCCGTCGGAAAACTTACATATATTTATTTGTATTTCAGCCGCTATTTAGCCTTCCAACTACGTTTCTCATAATTCACTATCTCAGCAACAATATATAACCCCAGCATAAAGTATAACAAGAAAATGTCAAAATTAAACCAATTCTAACTAAGTAAATCAACAAAAGCACAAAAACAACATAAATTTCACCGCAAACTCAAACCACTAATTATAAAATACATAAATTTGTACATACCACATAATCTACCATCATAATAACAATAAATACTTCAAGTCTACCATCAAGTCTTCCACAACAAGTCTACCATCATAATATGTACAAAATATCAACCAACAGTCTAGTCAAGCACAAGTCATATACGTACACTGTCCCCCCAAAAAAACCTACCTTGCACTCCATCACTGGTTATCCACTATAGTGCCAGCTGAAGATGGAAAGCGGTCGTACTACAATGCGAACTCGACCAACGTTGGTCTAGAAGTAGAGTCATCTCAATGGCCTGGCTCCTAGGTCTTTAGATGTTTTACATCAGCTCCAAATGTTTGGGATGAAGAGCAGGTATTATCTTTAAACACTTTGATGAAAATCCTTCTGCTCTTGATGCTTATCAGTTGCTTAATGAAATGTCCTAACGTAACAGAAGGTTGTCGAAAAAAAAAATATTGGTGTTGTCCAATTTGCCCTTGTCTATTGGAAAGATATTTTCCATTGTTGTGCTTATGGCTCTGGGTACAACAATAGACCAGGGGGAAGCACAAGTCACTATTTGAAAAATACCCTGAAGACAATTCTATTTTCGTAGTATTTTCTTGGAGATCAGTTCTTCCTCTTGGATTTGACCACATGTTCACATCTCCTATATTTCTAGGCATGTTATATTTACTAGTAGCCTCGCTAATGACATGCACATACACTACTTAAATCCTTACTATGAAAGTTGCAAGGTGATGGTCCTTGTAACACCCCACATTTTTAACTCAAGATAATAAAATAAGTACAAACTTAATTAAATATTCAGAATTAAGTGAAATGGACTGCGCCATTGTGTTCGTCTCGAAATTCTTGTCAAAATCGACATCTGTTTTGCATAAAAAGGACACCGTATGAAGAAGTTATTAAGGTTTGAAGTTTATATATGCATAAGAAGAATATATATGAATAAAATAAGGCCAAAATTCAAAATAGTTCAAATTTCACGTAGAAAAGGCGAGCGGGAAAAATTCTGCCCAGGGGTGTCGACCCCTCAAGGGTCGACCCTCAAAGGGGGTGTCGACCCATGGGTTGACACCCCTACGACAGATCTGGGCAGAATTCTTCTGTTTGAATCTGGACTTCTTTCTTGACCTGGTTCATTGGCTTTATGCTATAAATAGGACCCTAAACCTATTGTTTTATTCATCTAATTCAATGGCGACGACAAGGTGCTGCTCCAACGTAGTTTGATGTGACGGCCCGCCCCGCACCAGCCGTCATTTCCTCCAAAAGTGTGTTGTACACATGCCCGACTAGCACGGGACGGTCGCCAAAGAAAGGAAAGAAGAGAATGAACTAATCGAAAACCTGTAAAATGTCTCACGGCGCATAGGATAAAATATAATAACAACATACCTGACATAAAACAGGCGAGACAGTATATAAGCTGAAAACTAAAACCAACATCAACATCATCATCATCATCAGAGTAGCGGAAACCCAAATACAGCTTATTACAACTTTCCAAATTACTGTCTCTAAACAATAGAAAGAAAGGGTGCACTACTAATGCCCAAAGTAGTGACCAGTATCGACACAGGGAGAATATCTATATATCATACGTGGAAGCCTCATGCTCGTCTCCGGTACAGTTACTCGTGCATCACCAGCTAACCTGTCTCTAGTCTGCTCGTGAGAACACCCAGAGTAATAAGAAGAGACATAAAACCCTGGGTCAGACAAAAAGTCTGGTATGAGCGATAAGCAGCTAAACAGAACAATAACAAGTATACTAAACCATACCTGAACCTGGACCTGCAACCAAAAAGTTAGCACTACATAACGTACAATACCCTAAGGTGCCACTGAACAGATGGTGTAAAGATAACGGGGGTGGGGGTGTGCATGTCATAACGATGGCAAACAAGTCAAACATAGCAACCATCCTCACACCTCTCACTCAGTGCGTAAAGCATACGATATCCACCACTTTGATCACTAGACCCATCGAAGTAGTGACGAAGTTCGACTTGTACAACTACTGCTACTACCAAGCTCACCACATGGAGTCATGACCAAATCTTTACAAATGACCCCACTTCATTGGTCTATAGCTCTTTAGTCGTACCTAGGCCACTGTGGCCCTGGATCCGTTCACGTACCCCCTACACATAGTGATCCAAAATTATAGACATCGACAACTCCTTAGCACACGTCCCGCAGCAAAGCCCAACTCATGAAGTCGACTCGTTGGCTCCCAACCGAATCCTGAGTCAAAGCTACTTATTTGGACTACCTTTGCATCTCGGGTTTTGGCCACCATCTCCGGATCGGTCTTCATTCAGTTCGTGATCATCATCTAGGCTCGGGTTCATATCGATTCGTAGTACCCTCTCCAGATCGGTTCGGATCGTAGTGACCTTCCTCCAGCGGTTCGGATCGGGGTCTACACCTCCTAGCTTCGTGGAAAACTCCTCTGGTTCGGTCCTTCTTACCAAGCACTCCGGATCGGGTTGGGTCTCTCAAGCTTCTCCATGGTGCATCGGTTCGGGTCGGAGTGGCACCCGAGAGGCGGATCGGGTCGTGGGCTCGGGTCCAGATCGTCTCGTGGATACAACAGCTTGGAGGGGCGGTTTGGTTCGCGGAGAAGTCTCCTGGTCGGTTCGGTTCGGGCTCCTTCCTCCGATCCGATCCAGCTCAGCCAAATTCCTGCACTTCTTTCTAGCTACTGTTTACGCCATTCGACGGCGTTTTCGACCAATCTAACTCTTCTAAACAATCACAAATCATTCCAAACAGTCATAGCAACATAGAGCATTGACCACGAACACCAAAACAACAATTTGATAAGTTAAAACGGATCAAACATAGCCAAAACCCATATTTTCCCTTAAGCATGTTTAAGCAAAACTAATGATAGGATTAATAAAACTTAACCAAATTAACCCAAATTTCTAATAGAGGTCTAAAACATCTTTTCAAATTTTATAAATATTTTTCCAGAATTTTATCATGTCTAATTTCGTTAATCTTCACTAATTACCCTTAATTAACCGTAATTAGAGCAAAACTATGCAAATCACTCACCTTAGCCACAAATAAAACCTTTAGAACCGAAACTCTTCTGTTTGGGCGCGAATACCAATGCAACACAGCAGCTCTACCTCGATTCTTGTGCTAATCCGGCTTGATTTGATGTTGCTAAGCTTAATCCTTGATTAGAAAGTGATTTGGAGGTGTTTTAGAGGTTGGAGGTCATTGTTAGGGTTTCTAAGAGGTAAGTGGTGGCTAGAAAACTGAAATAGAATGAAAACCTAACTCATTTCAGCCTCCCCATAACCCTAATCCCGAAATGGGTTATGGGTCCATTCACTAATCACCTTATTTGGCCCGGTTAAGCAGTTTTTTACCTTCCAAACCTTATTTCAGCCATATCTCCCAAACGGTAAGTCCGTTTGGCTGACGTGACCACTCTACGGAATTGTAAACCATCATCCGGAGCCAATGGAAGTGGTTTCAGGTCAAAACACCTTTCCAATCAAAAATTATGGCCAAAATAAGATCAGTTAGGGGCAAAACGATCATTTAAAAATCGGGAAAAATCATGAACATGGGAAATGACCCCAATAGCCGTCTTCCAAAGTTACATGACCATACGACTTCGTATGTGAAGGAAATGAATATTCTACAATCCTTCGATGCGTAGAATGCGGGTCGTTACATTTGATCTAGCCTTTTTCTTATTCAACAATCAAGATTTAGACTGATTAAGAGATCTTTGATTCGACCTTTGCAATTACTCTTATATTTCTTTGATCCAATCAAAGCGAGGTAATTTTCTAGATCTGGTCTGTTTTAATTTCTCTTCTTTCTTCCTCTCTCTTCCCTTTTTTTAAGTAAAAATTATAAATCCATGTTTGTTAGGTTCTGAATCCAAATAGGGGAAAACCATGGAATGTTAGATCTGGACTAAATCCAGGATTTGGAAAGCGAATTGAGGTGAGTGGATTTAAGTTATATCATTTTAGATAATGATATGTTATGTTTAACGTTCCCCGTTATATATGTGAATTTGCCCGTATAATTAACAATTGTTGTTATAACAAGTTGAGACATTAATATTAATGTGTTGGAAAATTCATATGTTGAATCGGTTAAAGTGTTGAAATATAAACTTGTTAGAATATGGGTAGCAATTACTGTTGTTCTTATTACATGTTAAATTGTTACATTTATATATATGAACCCTTACTTGTATGAACTGAAATAGTTATATGATTAAATGGTTTCATGTTAGCATATAATTGAATACATGAATATGGGTTTGGGGCGTAAATCAAACTATGATTAAAGATCTTAATTTGGGTATATGGTACATAATAAATATGACTTGGTAAAGGGGCATGAAAACCTATAATGAAATATGAATAATTGTTAAAGAACGAACATGCCTAGATTCACAGTAATTTGACACTGTACTGCTCTTAGACACGAGGTTAGATTACACTTGTGATAGAAGTGTGCCCGGAACCGCCTGGCATATCTAGCATTCACAAGTGGTAAATATAATGTGAGAAATCTAAGGCATAAATAGAACATGTAGTGGCGCTAAGGCACGAGGTTAAGCCAACTTATGGTAGAAATTTACCCGAAACCCCCAGGCAAATACAACATCCCCAAGTATAAGTTTAATGTGAGAGGTCTAGTGCATGAATATATACATATATGTAAATATATGTAGATGGAAGGACTGATAAACATCATTAATTATAATTAATGGATATAAATGAAATTGAATGAAAGATAATTACACCAGTAAAGGAAAGGGAATAAACAGGGAATGATAATAACCTATTATAAATAAATTACATTAATGGGAATGTTGTATAATAGGTAGACTTGTCCTAGGGACAAGTGAAGATTATAACTTAGGTTATAATAAACTAGTAAGGACATGAGATAACCGGTGAAATGAGATAAGTGGCACTTAATTATAAATTAGGTAATCAGTAAATGGGGAAAGCTGAAACTAGTTGTTTGTAATAAGTAGAGAAAAGGGGGAAGTTTATGAGATGTAAGAAGTTGTATTTAATTATAAATTAAGTAATCTGTAAACTTGGAAATATGAAATCTGTTGATAAGAATAACATGTTTAAGCTTGTCCTAGGGACAAGTGGAAATTATAACTTATGTTATGATAAACGATAAAGGGAATGGAATAACTTATGTAAGGAGATAAGTTGTACTTAATTGTAAATTAAGTTATTTATAAGAATAAGATTCTGAAATCTACGGATGAGGACAACATAAGTTATATTTATGGGAAGAGAAACTTATTAGTGGACCTAAGTTAAGAGAACTAAGTTAATAAGTAAACAACGATAAGTTGTAGTGACGGTGTAAAATGGAATTATGATTAAATGAGAAAGAATGAGAAGAACTTATGAAATGAAATAAGTTATATTTAATCATAAATAATGACTGACATGTAAACAGAAAACATGTGAATTGAGATATACTTAATTACAGAATAAGTAGAACAAGTTGTTGTAACCTTGAATCAAACAAGAATATAAAAGGGATTATGGATTATAGACCTTGGACCACAATCTAGAGAATAACATGTTGTTGGCTTATTAATAAACTTATAAGGGTTAAGTTATATGACTGAAATTAATAAGCAAGAACTTGGTAACTGGAATAAGAAATCAATGTGAATGGGAATAACCAATTTAAATGGAAACCTGATGAGGTAAAGCAAGCGCTTAAAAGAATGTTTAGACATAGGGTCTAATAACATATTAGAGTAAGGCTCTTGGACCAGTCCATACGTTTGAGGGTGAATAACCCCAGCGGGGTAGATCATTGTGGTGTCATAAGGCATGAGGGGAGCGCACGTTCATCTGATTATTCGGTCTGCTCCGAAGGACTGGAAGGGGAAGCATGCGGCTTCCTGAGGTACATAAGGTTCTCCTGGTAGTCCTCTGTGTGATGGTAGATTTTTAGGCTATGCTCTCAGAGGTTTGGTCTGCGCGTAACTACCACGTGGGTGGGCCTTGACTGCAAAAGTAGCTTTGCAATCAGAATGTTGTGACGCGGTGACACTAGGGTGATTCGGCGGTCGCCTAAACGGGGAGGTAGAGGTCAGGACCAACAGAGATAGTAGATCGTCGGGTACCCGTCACCAGCAGCCGTGGGATGCGAAAAGACTATAGCTAAACCCAATAGACCATTCACCTTTCACTATTGGGGTACGGTGGTTGAAGGGAGACGCCAACTGGTTGTTTGGATTGTTTGTTGTTAGGGGAAAGTCGCTTAGCTCTTTTGGTCTTTACTAGTTGAGGAAGGGGTCGAGGTAGGGCATTAACCACCATAAAAAACAGACCCTAAGAACATCTGTATATAGAGGCTCTTAAAGACGGGCCTGTATAGATATGGAAAAGCTCCCGGCCGAGTTCCGTGTTTCTTGTATAGCACTGCCATGGAGCCCCGTGCACATTATGTGCGGTTAAGGCATCAAATACGATTGACGATACGCACGTGGGATAGTCTAGATACATGCTTGTCAGCTCTAGGTGGTGTATCGTAGACTTGAGGGCATTACTCCGGTATGAAATCTGATTCGATTGACGGTGGCAATCCGTATGCTTACGTAGCGTAGTAATGATGGATATATGCAGAACATAACATTGTTATATAGAGATTCGTACGTCACTCCGACATAGGATGTGGGACTGCGCCCATTTCTGTGGCATTACGGTGGAGACCATGCGAGTAGGGTACCATGGGTGTACCTTAATATTGGGGGTAGCTACATATATACAGTATTAGATTAATCAACTGGGAAGTAAATGGGTACGACGTGTGTGTAAAACTTGAGTGCTGTTAACCTAAGTAACCTAATAAATAAGAAAAAGGTAATTGAACGATATATGTAGGATTATCCAAAGTGTATAGTTTAAATCCAGTCATCAGAACTTGTGTTCTGACCCCCTCCTCATAACGTACTCGCAGGTTAGATTTGTGACAGGGACATAATAGCTTTGGAAGCTAGTCAGCTAGTATCATTAATACGGTAAGGCTATATTTTGATTACATTATATTTTATCCATTCCGCTATGAGATATTTTCTGAGCTCTGACATTTTTTATGTCTCTATCTTTTCTGCAGGATACCAGAGCAAACCAACACGAGTTTCAATAGATTGGAATTTTGAAAAAATTTGGTCTGTCGGAATTCTGGTTGTTACAGTCCTTCAAATATTCACCTGATGCTATCCACAAGTAAAAAAATTTGTACTCTCTTTAGGAAGTGTTTATTCAAGATTTGGGTATTATATTAATGGGTGTCGGATATGAGGTATTTGTAAGGCGATTCTGGTCCTCAAGCTGCGCCATCCTAGACCTCAATCTCTGCTAAGTTATATTAGCTCTAGTATGCCAGCTCCGTCTTAGACTGCTAGCCTGTAACAATTATATAAAAATCTTTTAATCATGTGTGATTATATTAATTACCTATAACTCATAAACGTTATTTTATTTCCAAACTAAAATTTAAATTAAGGAAAAAATCGTTTAACACTTGATTTCCAAAGCCATAACAGGTGTTCCACTTCGCTGGATCCATTACTGACTGGAATATAATGTCCTCCTCATCAATCGTGGGCTGCTCTTGTCCAGTCTCAGATAGACACCGCTGGCGTTGCTCCATAAACTTGGCCTGCAAGACCAAATAAGAATGTAAATAAAATTAATATCATGATATCTTATTGTATTATAATTTAACAATTACTACAATTGCTACTATATAAAATGAAATCATACATGGCTCTGCCTAGATTTGTCATCGTGCCACGTATATGAGATGGTCCCATCTGGATTGGCATGCTCGACGATATGCGTACGAGTGAATATGTCCATATATGACACTGTAACCTGCCCCTCAGCCTCCTAATTTGATTATTACATACATTTATTACATGTTCAAAATCATATAGCATATTAATTTTGTGACGGCCTGGAATTTCGCTCGATCTGAATCAGTCGTTAAACCGATCTAGACCGTTCGAAACGCCTGATCGTTGAGAACAGGACAAAGCAGAACGCAGACGGAAGAACATTTCATTTCTATTACAACAATGCATCAGATTACAAGAATATACAGAGTATAAATGAATATTACACAGACATATCAGAGATTTAAATTACATTTAAGTACATAGCAGCGGAAAATAATACAATACACAACTAGAAGTAGATATACGGATACAAAGCTTTCTGGATATCGTTCCAGCTGTAAACCATGATCCTGTGAATATAAATCTGCAAAACCAAAACTACTAGCTGCCCGTGTCAAAATAAGGGCACCCAGAGTTTAGGTTAAAACAATAAACTCCAGGTCAGTCATGTGACTGGTGTGAGAACTAAAAACAGTTATTAATCTTTATTTTAAATCATTAGGTAAATCAAGGGACCACGCCGTATAACACGGAACGGGTTTCCTCCCAAGAATACCAGTGCATAAAACAACAACGCAATGCTAAATAAAGAAAAATGAAGCTATTATAAGACCCAGGTCCCATCACACAATGCAACGCAGCCGAGGATAGGGTTTTCCCTTATAACAGTCAAAGAATGCTTGATACGGTTAAAACAAATCGTTTGATACTATTATAAGTGCATAGTGTATAAAACAACTTCAAATCATAAGTATCAATCATAGGCGGCATGAGCGCCCCATCCCACTATGTCACCATATATAGGTTTACAAATAAAACCGCAAAGTCACGTATTTGGAAATTGGATTTCCGTCTATGAACCGAGGCAAAAGATAGTCCTCAACCGATTCGAGACAATCTAGCCTACCATGTCTCAGGATCAGAGCTCGAGTGACCCTAGGAGCGACAGGGCCGGTCCACCGATGTGGATTAAAATGCCTGAACACTACGTTTCCCCGCCCTTTGGGGCGCAAATGAGCCATCAAATGACTCCATCGGTTCGAGAACGACCGATCAATCCGAGGCGCCTCGCAACAGCAACAACCACATAAGTCAAACTCGTCAGGGCGTGTAAAACCACTGACGCCACTTTTAGCTAGAAAGAAACGCAAGTCCTCCCTGAGGTCCGTCTCCCGTTTTTGGTTCATACCGGGTGTGAAACTCGCGAAGTAAACGTTACACAAAGCTACGCCACAAAGGCCGTGCTTTGATCATCACCACAAGACTTTGCTTTTCAACAGAAGCCTCGATCAATTGCCACTTAGGTATGCCACACAGGCAATTCACTCCATGCGTTTGATATCCATCAATATATAACCCCTGAGCTCGTACGTCTCAGAGAAGGGCGTTAAGCAAGAGAATAAATTCTCCGCCGCCAAACAGATCTATATTTAATAGAGATCAATCACACGGACTAAAATCCAATGTCAGACACACAGTCCATTTACAAGTCCGTTCTGGGTCTGAACGAAACCGGAGGCACCTAGTACCCCGCATATCCTTCGATCTCCAAGTACGTCTGGACGATCACCAACTGTTTCCATCTTCTTGGGTGTACAGCCCAATCAAGATCATCAGTAATCACCCAAACGACGTGAAGACTTCCTGTCTTCGACCACCGTCTTCATCTTCGACTTATCGTCGTATCAGTTATTCAGAATGGGATAAACCCGGTCTTTCCGAATAACTCGCGTATATTTTAAATAAGTGTTACACAAACACAACATACGCCTCATTCCAATTCATCAGTCACTAACCGTAAATTAATCAAGAGAATAATTTCCCAAATATTAACCCCGAAGGCCGAAACCAACATCAGATCAATATCCAGAAAACCATTCTGCTTGGCCAACCGACAGTTAGTTTCTAAATTTCACATTCATAGGGAAATGTTCCCATTAATTTTATCCAAGATAAATTCTTTGAATTTATTCTTTATTCTATTTTTGAATCTCAATTCAAACTAGTCGGGATTAGCGAACCTTACCGAAGTAATCATTTATTTTAATTTCCCAATCCCAACCTATTCATCCCATGAAGTAAAACTGGTAATACTTCATATCTAACACCACAGTGTTATCGGTAAATTCAATTACAATTTCACGTTCAAATCTAATTAAAGACTTAACTATCGCCTGGAGCAAAACTGGTGATACTCCATTTTCGATCATTTCAATCTAATTAAAGATTCATTAAAACTCCACTTAGTTTTAATCTTTGACTGGGTTAAAGAATCAGTGTCATTTAAAACACAGTTCACGATAAACCCAAAGTCACATTCCATTGATTATCGGGTTAAAGAACGAGTGTTATTTAAAACACTGTTCACGATAAACCCAAAAATCAATATCAATTCAATTGCAATTAAATATTATTTAATTGGTACACTTCATTAAATCTAAATAAAAAGATTCAATCTTTTCTCAACTGGGTTCAAGAACAGTGTTAGTGAAGACACCATTCACGACAAACCCAAATCACATTTGAGATTCAATACAAGGCTCTGAATAGAAAATATATCGGCTTATATTCAATATCAAATTCTACGATTAACAAATGTCGTATTGGAAATAACGATATAAATATATATCTTTCAAATTTCCATAACAACATCTGTATAATCACGAATTCCAACATCGAAATATTCCGAAGACAATTTCGATTCAAATCCACTCCAATGCAATCATTGGAAATTTTGGTTATTTTTAAAACCCTTTTTCAAATTCAATTTATTTATTTAAAAATAAATAGAATTATATTTCTAGTTCAAACTAGTTCATTTTGATAAAAAATCTATTTTTATCTTTTCAAATATGGAGTTTTTCATCCCAATTTTTCCCAAATCATTTCTTATGATTTTACACAAATTATTACTATTTTTAATAATTTTATCAAGGCCCGTACAGTCGATTTCCATCAATGGCCATCGAACTGCACTTACAGCGACCTTTTTCAAATTTGATTTGGACATAATTCCAAATCCAACCGTTAGATTTCAAATTTCTAATATTCATTAGAAAGCTCTTTTCGATACGAACCCAACGGTTCCGGTTTTAGGAGAATCCGACGGTCGGATCTCCCGTAATGTCCGTTTGAAATAAATGGTCGAAATTCACGAACTGCCGCGGCGCGGCGCGTTCTATTCAGGCCATTATATTATATATATAATATATATAATATATATTTCGTCGATTTCTATTTAAAACGAATTATATAAATAGTTTTAAATTCGTTTCAAAAGAAATTTCAACTTCCATTTCAATTCAAATCAAAATTGAATTCTTCTTTATAAATTCGTTTTAAAATTCATTTCTATTCAATTCAAATTTCAATTCAATTTGAATTCATTTCAATTCGCTTTCAATTCAATTCATTTCGAAATCGTTTTTAATTCAATTCATTTCGAAATCGTTTTTAATTCAATTCAATTCGAAATCGTTTTCAATTCAATTCATTTCGAAATCGTTTTTAATTCAATTCATTTCGAAATCGTTTTTAATTCAATTCATTTCGAAATCGTTTTTAATTCAATTCATTTCGAAATCGTTAAAATCGATATAAATATCGTTCACGTCAAAATGGCGTCAATCTAATCAACACGGCTTAACGTATTTCTATTTTCAAATATTTTATTTCAAATATTTCTTATTATCAAAATATTTCTATTTCAAATATTTCGTTCAACACATGACTAATCTCAACGGATGAGTACAGTCAACACATGAACATTTATTTTATATTGATAAAGATGTAAATTTTATTACTAAAATATTTCGTTCAACACAAGACCAATCTCAATGGATGAGTACTGTCAACACATGAACCTTTATTTTATATTGATAAAGATGTAAATTTTATTACTAAAATATTTCGTTCAACACATGACCAATCTCAATGGATGAGTACTGTCAACACATGAACCTTTATTTTATATTGATAAAGATGTAAATTTTATTACTAAAATATTTCATTCAACACATGACCAATCTCAATGGATGAGTACTGTCAACACATGAACCTTTATTTTATATTGATAAAGATGTAAATTTTATTACTAAAATATTTCGTTCAACACATGACCAATCTCAATGGATGAGTACTGTCAACACATGAACCTTTATTTTATATTGATAAAGATGTAAATTTTATTACTAAAATATTTCGTTCAACACATGACCAATCTCAATGGATGAGTACTGTCAACACATGAACCTTTATTTTATATTGATAAAGATGTAAATTTTATTACTAAAATATTTCGTTCAACACATGACCAATCTCAATGGATGAGTACTGTCAACACATGAACCTTTATTTTATATTATTCTTTATTTTTCAAATTGGAATGAGGCCCAATCAATTACCATATAAAGTTAATTATATGGATTCCATACAACACATGTATATAATAGCATTGAAAAATAATCAACCATCAACCAAAGTGCACTACACTGTATAAGCATCAAATATAGATATCTAACGCTTATAACAGCCTGTCAATCCATCGATCGACATATTTAATCAATCAGGATGAGTGAACTTCAAATTTCATCCCAACACCCGTGTGGGGTTTCAAACAATCAAACACAGATTTTAGTTGTGCAGTTGGGCGATGTGTAAAATTTATCGACCCAATCAATGTCCTTCAAATAGGTGTTCATAAACAAAACATCTGGTTTGTAAATGAATATTTATTTATTCACATTCACGTTAAAAAATATATTTTTAACGATAAAACATTTTATTCTAACATATGAATTTCTATTCGGTTCATTTATTCAATAAAATGATATTTTTATTTTTCTAACATATTTTAGAAAATTTCGGCGGCATAACGGCACGATACTAGAAACGGGACGAGGCCTAGCCTTATCCCCGGTCTAGTGAAGGCCCACGCCATTCACACATCAATCAAACCATTCAATTTCACCAAACAATTCAATTCAATCAAATAATCTAATTAATTTATGCAATCAAACAAACAAGTCCATGGTCTGTGGACGATTGTGTCGGGTGCTACTAAGCACCGTCTGCATCCTAGTATATATATATAACTAGAAAAATTAAATTGAGAGGTGAGAAGTTCTCACCTATAGCTATCCAAACATCTTGACTCTTCATTTATAGAAGTCTTCGCCAATCTCGCCTTTTGTCGCTTTCGTTGCCCGTATTCACTACATATGTAAAAATCGAATTTTTACTTCGCTATTCTATATATAAAAATCATATTTTTACTTCGAAGTTCAACATATGAAAATCATATTTTTATTTCGAAGTTCAACATATAAAAATCATATTTTTATTTCGAAGTTCAACATATAAAAATCATATTTTTATTTCGAAGTTCAACATATAAAAATCATATTTTTATTTCGAAGTTCAACATATAAAAATCATATTTTTATTTCGAAGTTCAACATATAAAAATCATATTTTTATTTCGAAGTTCAACATATAAAAATCATATTTTTATTTCGAAGTTCAACATATAAAAATCATATTTTTATTTCGCTAATAAATTTAAATATATATTTTACATTGTTGAAACAATGCTTTAATCTACAGCAAGAAAATAAAAAGAATAATAATTAAAAGCTCACCTTCTTTTCCAAAATCAAAGCTTTGCTGCTGGAAGGGGGTTTCATGGCGGCGGTGGATGGTCTAAGGGGGCCGCAAGGGGT
The DNA here is from genome assembly GCA_030737875.1 of Allium sativum. NCBI lineage: Eukaryota > Viridiplantae > Streptophyta > Magnoliopsida > Asparagales > Amaryllidaceae > Allium > Allium sativum. Next base: position 55,033,034 of record CM060916.1, on the reverse strand, counting down.
TGCCGAGGAGCTGGGGGAGGTTCAGGTGGCGGTGGCGGCGAAATAGGGTGGCGGCGCAACTAGGGTTTCGGTCTGGAGGCGGGTTTGGAGATAAAGGCGAAGGAGGGGGGGGGGGGAGATCGGAGAGGCGGCGGCGGGTTCAAGGTGCGGCGGCGCCTACGTCGGGGGGGGGGAGGGGAATCGATTCGTCTGGGGTTTTTTTTCTCTTTTATTTTTCTGTTTTGAAAATAGACGGGAGGGGGGGGGGGGTAAAGGAGAAAGAGATGATGAGTTTTTTTATTATTATTATTAATTTATTATTTTAAACTCCCCAAAAGCAACTTTTTATTTTGACCTCCAAACAAGACACACCGACTGTCGTCCCTAGCGTAATACCCCCATTCCGAACACAATGGGATATGTTTCATAAGCCAATTCGGCTGTTACGATCAGTTTCCATCAATATTAAAATATAAATCAGTATATATTCAATTTGAACGTACATTTTAATTTACCGGAGCCACATACGGACTTTAAAAATTCCCGAAAAATTATTTCTAACTTCGTATTGACGATGCGGTCCTAACAAAACTAGTTTCGTCGAATTCTGAGACCGTTGGAAAAATGGCCAATTTCCAGTCGATTAAAATCAACTGAAACTGGTCAAACGCGTTTTCCTTCGCCACGCTCACATATTGATTCGAAAAATTATGAAACTTAAAACCTAGCAATAATTTTACATCACGGACCCAACAAAAGTGGTTTCGTCGAAATCCGAGGTCGTTTGCAAAATGGCTATTTTTAAGGGCCTGAATTCCATAGCGACTATTAAGAATTTTCAACTGGACATATCTTTTGATTCCCGTTATGAAATCTTGATTTTTCTGATTCGTTGGAAAGATATTATCAATTAGATTCCATTATTTTTGGTTTCACTAAAATCCGGATTGTTTTGCACCCGGTACATTCAATTGAAGTTTGAAATCGAATTATCGAACTACCGCGCCATTTTCAATTCTATTTATAATTATATATAAATATTTATATTCTAACGACGACGTATATAATATATACGTTCTAATGCTATTGAAAATAAATTTCTCGTAGATATTATTTAAAATAATTCATTTTAAATAATCAAAATTCGCTAAAATGGCCAAAATAAAAATTTTAAACTGGCCCAGATTTTCCGGGTTATTACAATCTCCCCCACTTAAAACTTTTCGTCCCTGAAAAGGAACAAAGTCGAAAGTGGTTTGATTAATCAGCTTTACGTTCGATCCGGCTTCCATTCTCCAACTTTTCAGTTTCTGAGAATTTTCAAAATTTCAAAAATTTGGCTAACACCCTAAATTTTCGAAAAATTTCGCCATAACCTCCCCTGCACCGGGAGCATCGGGGAATTTCAAATAGCTTCCCCGGTCCTTCAGATCTCAAAAAGAAAAAGAAAAAGCCAAGCGGCTAGCCAATAGGCTCATAAAATCATCATCACCCAAACAAAACAGTAAATTATGTAGTAAACATGTACCTATTTGTCGGGCAAACAAATTTTATTCTCTGCTCTAGCCTCCTTGCTATGACCTGTTCAATGTAAGTATAGGTATATGCAAGCAAATGCGACCAATTTTCAATATAATTCAATATGTGATTCAATTAGGCTAAATGGTTAAAATTTAGCAAACAAATAAACAAACAACACAAACATCAATCAGTTAGTGGATTAGAGTTTCAAATTGATAATTTTGATACATATACAAAAATCATGTTTTTGATGCCAATTCACAACAATAAGCCCTATCTAATTTTGGTTCTCACACCAGTCAATAGGAAATATAAAGAAATCACACCTTCGGAGCATGAACATAAATATTGATGATGCCATGGTCATTATCAACATCATCTCCGGGCGACTAGAGTGTGATTCTATATCTATCCAGTATATTTAAAATTTCAAACACACGTGGATCAGACGTATACGCAAAATCTTTATATACTGGACTGTCCAACTCAATATATATAGATAATCAAATACGAATAATTGTTTTAAATTTCAAAACAAGATTTGTTTTCATTTTCAAAAATATACTCTTCACACTCGTTCTAGGATGCTACTGATCCCATCTCTAACGAGTCATTCTCGTTGGATATTACTAATCCAATTCTGATGAATTCTTCTGTATGGTCCTAATGTGTCTTGTTCTCTGAGCTTTGTAAACCAAAGCTCTGATACCAACTGTGACGGCCTGGAATTTCGCTCGATCTGAATCAGTCGTTAAACCGATCTAGACCGTTCGAAACCCCTGATCGTTGAGAACAGGACAAAACAGAACGCAGACGGAAGAACATTTCATTGCTATTACAACAATGCATCAGATTACAAGAATATACAGAGTATAAATGAATATTACACAGACATATCAGAGATTTAAATTACATTTAAGTACATAGCAGCGGAAAATAATACAATACACAACTAGAAGTAGATATACGGATACAAAGCTTTCCGGATATCGTTCCAGCTGTAAACCATGATCCTGTGAATATAAATCTGCAAAACCAAAACTACTAGCTGCCCGTGTCAAAATAAGGGCACCCAGAGTTTAGGTTAAAACAATAAACTCCAGGTCAGTCATGTGACTGGTGTGAGAACTAAAAACAGTTATTAATCTTTATTTTAAATCATTAGGTAAATCAAGGGACCACGCCGTATAACACGGAACGGGTTTCCTCCCAAGAATACCAGTGCATAAAACAACAGCACAATGCTAAATAAAGAAAAATGAAGCTATTATAAGACCCAGGTCCTATCACACAATGCAACGCAGCCGAGGATAGGGTTTTCCCTTATAACAGTCAAAGAATGCTTGATACGGTTAAAACAAATCGTTTGATACTATTATAAGTGCATAGTGTATAAAACAACTTCAAATCATAAGTATCAATCATAGGCGGCATGAGCGCCCCATCCCACTATGTCACCATATATGGGTTTACAAATAAAACCGCAAAGTCACGTATTTGGAAATTGGATTTCCGTCTATGAACCGAGGCAAAAGATAGTCCTCAACCGATTCGAGACAATCTAGCCTACCATGTCTCAGGATCAGAGCTCGAGTGACCCTAGGAGCGACGGGGCCGGTCCACCGATGTGGATTAAAATGCCTGAACACTACGTTTCCCCGCCCTTTGGGGCGCAAATGAGCCATCAAATGACTCCATCGGTTCGAGAACGACCGATCAATCCGAGGCGCCTCGCAACAGCAACAACCACATAAGTCAAACTCGTCAGGGCGTGTAAAACCACTGACGCCACTTTTAGCTAGAAAGAAACGCAAGTCCTCCCTGAGGTCCGTCTCCCGTTTTTGGTTCATACCGGGTGTGAAACTCGCGAAGTAAACGTTACACAAAGCTACGCCACAAAGGCCGTGCTTTGATCATCACCACAAGACTTTGCTTTTCAACAGAAGCCTCGATCAATTGCCACTTAGGTATGCCACACAGGCAATTCACTCCATGCGTTTGATATCCATCAATATATAACCTCTGAGCTCGTACGTCTCAGAGAAGGGCGTTAAGCAAGAGAATAAATTCTCCGCCGCCAAACAGATCTATATTTAATAGAGATCAATCACACGGACTAAAATCCAATGTCAGACACACAGTCCATTTACAAGTCCGTTTTGGGTCTGAACGAAACCGGAGGCACCTAGTACCCCGCATATCCTTCGATCTCCAAGTACGTCTGGACGATCACCAACTGTTTCCATCTTCTTGGGTGTACAGCCCAATCAAGATCATCAGTAATCACCCAAACGACGTGAAGACTTCCGGTCTTCGACCACCGTCTTCATCTTCGACTTATCGTCGTATCAGTTATTCAGAATGGGATAAACCCGGTCTTTCCGAATAACTCGCGTATATTTTAAATAAGTGTTACACAAACACAACATAAGCCTCATTCCAATTCATCAGTCACTAACCGTAAATTAATCAAGAGAATAATTTCCCAAATATTAACCCCGAAGGCCGAAACCAACATCAGATCAATATCCAGAAAACCATTCTGCTTGGCCAACCGACAGTTAGTTTCTAAATTTCACATTCATAGGGAAATGTTCCCATTAATTTTATCCAAGATAAATTCTTTGAATTTATTCTTTATTCTATTTTTGAATCTCAATTCAAACTAGTCGGGATTAGCGAACCTTACCGAAGTAATCATTTATTTTAATTTCCCAATCCCAACCTATTCATCCCATGAAGTAAAACTGGTAATACTTCATATCTAACACCACAGTGTTATCGGTAAATTCAATTACCATTTCACGTTCAAATCTAATTAAAGACTTAACTATCGCCTGGAGCAAAACTGGTGATACTCCATTTTCGATCATTTCAATCTAATTAAAGATTCATTAAAACTCCACTTAGTTTTAATCTTTGACTGGGTTAAAGAATCAGTGTCATTTAAAACACAGTTCACGATAAACCCAAAGTCACATTCCATTGATTATCGGGTTAAAGAACGAGTGTTATTTAAAACACTGTTCACGATAAACCCAAAAATCAATATCAATTCAATTCCAATTAAATATTATTTAATTGGTACACTTCATTAAATCTAAATAAAAAGATTCAATCTTTTATCAACTGGGTTCAAGAACAGTGTTAGTGAAGACACCATTCACGAAAAACCCAAATCACATTTGAGATTCAATACAAGGCTCTGAATAGAAAATATATCGGCTTATATTCAATATCAAATTCTACGATTAACAAATGTCGTATTGGAAATAACGATATAAATATATATCTTTCAAATTTCCATAACAACATCTGTATAATCACGAATTCCAACATCGAAATATTCCGAAGACAATTTCGATTCAAATCCACTCCAATGCAATCATTGGAAATTTTGGTTATTTTTAAAACCCTTTTTCAAATTCAATTTATTTATTTAAAAATAAATAGAATTATATTTCTAGTTCAAACTAGTTCATTTCGATAAAAAATCTATTTTTATCTTTTCAAATATGGAGTTTTTCATCCCAATTTTTCCCAAATCATTTCTTATGATTTTACACAAATTATTACTATTTTTAATAATTTTATCAAGGCCCGTACAGTCGATTTCCATCAATGGCCATCAAACTGCACTTACAGCGACCTTTTTCAAATTTGATTTGGACATAATTCCAAATCCAACCGTTAGATTTCAAATTTCTAATATTCATTAGAAAGCTCTTTTCGATACGAACCCAACGGTTCCGGTTTTAGGAGAATCCGACGGTCGGATCTCCCGTAATGTCCGTTTGAAATAAATGGTCGAAATTCACGAACTGCCGCGGCGCGGCGCGTTCTATTCAGGCCATTATATTATATATATAATATATATAATATATATTTCGTCGATTTCTATTTAAAACGAATTATATAAATAGTTTTAAATTCGTTTCAAAAGAAATTTCAACTTCCATTTCAATTCAAATCAAAATTGAATTCTTCTTTATAAATTCGTTTTAAAATTCATTTCTATTCAATTCAAATTTCAATTCAATTTGAATTCATTTCAATTCGCTTTCAATTCAATTCATTTCGAAATCATTTTTAATTCAATTCATTTCGAAATCGTTTTTAATTCAATTCAATTCGAAATCGTTTTCAATTCAATTCATTTCGAAATCGTTTTTAATTCAATTCATTTCGAAATCGTTTTTAATTCAATTCATTTCGAAATCGTTTTTAATTCAATTCATTTCGAAATCGTTAAAATCGATATAAATATCGTTCACGTCAAAATGGCGTCAATCTAATCAACACGGCTTAACGTATTTCTATTTTCAAATATTTTATTTCAAATATTTCTTATTATCAAAATATTTCTATTTCAAATATTTCGTTCAACACATGACTAATCTCAACGGATGAGTACAGTCAACACATGAACATTTATTTTATATTGATAAAGATGTAAATTTTATTACTAAAATATTTCGTTCAACACATGACCAATCTCAATGGATGAGTACTGTCAACACATGAACCTTTATTTTATATTGATAAAGATGTAAATTTTATTACTAAAATATTTCGTTCAACACATGACCAATCTCAATGGATGAGTACTGTCAACACATGAACCTTTATTTTATATTGATAAAGATGTAAATTTTATTACTAAAATATTTCGTTCAACACATGACCAATCTCAATGGATGAGTACTGTCAACACATGAACCTTTATTTTATATTGATAAAGATGTAAATTTTATTACTAAAATATTTCGTTCAACACATGACCAATCTCAATGGATGAGTACTGTCAACACATGAACCTTTATTTTATATTGATAAAGATGTAAATTTTATTACTAAAATATTTCGTTCAACACATGACCAATCTCAATGGATGAGTACGGTCAACACATGAACCTTTATTTTATATTGATAAAGATGTAAATTTTATTACTAAAATATTTCGTTCAACACATGACCAATCTCAATGGATGAGTACTGTCAACACATTAACCTTTATTTTATATTATTCTTTATTTTTCAAATTGGAATGAGGCCCAATCAATTACCATATAAAGTTAATTATATGGATTCCATACAACACATGTATATAATAGCATTGAAAAATAATCAACCATCAACCAAAGTGCACTACACTGTATAAGCATCAAATATAGATATCTAACGCTTATAACAGCCTGTCAATCCATCGATCGACATATTTAATCAATCAGGATGAGTGAACTTCAAATTTCATCCCAACACCCGTATGGGGTTTCAAACAATCAAACACAGATTTTAGTTGTGCAGTTGGGCGATGTGTAAATTTATCGACCCAATCAATGTCCTTCAAATAGGTGTACATAAACAAACCGTCTGGTTTGTAAATGAATATTTATTTATTCACATTCACGTTAAAAAATATATTTTTAACAATAAAACATTTTATTCTAACATATGAATTTCTATTCGGTTCATTTATTCAATAAAATGATATTTTTATTTTTCTAACATATTTTAGAAAATTTCGGCGGCATAACGGCACGATACTAGAAACGGGACGAGGCCTAGCCTTATCCCCGGTCTAGTGAAGGCCCACGCCATTCACACATCAATCAAACCATTCAATTTCACCAAAAAATTCAATTCAATCAAATAATCTAATTAATTTATGCAATCAAACAAACAAGTCCATGGTCTGTGGACGATTGTGTCGGGTGCTACTAAGCACCGTCTGCATCCTAGTATATATATATAACTAGAAAAATTAAATTGAGAGGTGAGAAGTTCTCACCTATAGCTATCCAAACATCTTGACTCTTCATTTATAGAAGTCTTCGCCAATCTCGCCTTTTGTCGCTTTCGTTGCCCGTATTCACTACATATGTAAAAATCGAATTTTTACTTCGCTATTCTATATATAAAAATCATATTTTTACTTCGAAGTTCAACATATAAAAATCATATTTTTATTTCGAAGTTCAACATATAAAAATCATATTTTTATTTCGAAGTTCAACATATAAAAATCATATTTTTATTTCGAAGTTCAACATATAAAAATCATATTTTTATTTCGAAGTTCAACATATAAAAATCATATTTTTATTTCGAAGTTCAACATGTAAAAATCATATTTTTATTTCGAAGTTCAACATATAAAAATCATATTTTTATTTCGAAGTTCAACATATAAAAATCATATTTTTATTTCGAAGTTCAACATATAAAAATCATATTTTTATTTCGCTAATCAATTTAAATATATATTTTACATTGTTGAAACAATGCTTTAATCTACAGCAAGAAAATAAAAAGAATAATAATTAAAAGCTCACCTTCTTTGCCAAAATCAAAGCTTTGCTGCTGGAAGGGGGTTTCATGGCGGCGGTGGATGGTCTAAGGGGGCCGCAAGGGGTTGCCGAGGAGCTGGGGGAGGTTCAGGTGGCGGCGAAATAGGGTGGCGGCGCAGCTAGGGTTTCGGTCTGGAGGCGGGTTTGGAGATAAAGGCGAAGGAGGGGGGGGAGATCGGAGAGGCGGCGGCGGGTTCAAGGTGCGGCGGCGCCTACGTCGGGGGGGGGGGGGGGAATCGATTCGTCTGGGGTTTTTTTTTTCTCTTTTATTTTTCTGTTTTGAAAATAGACGGGAGGGGGGGGGGGGGTAAAGGAGAAAGAGATGATGAGTTTTTTTTTATTATTATTAATTTATTATTTTAAACTCCCCAAAAGCAACTTTTTATTTTGACCTCCAAACAAGACACACCGACTGTCGTCCCTAGCGTAATACCCCCATTCCGAACACAATGGGATATGTTTCGTAAGCCGATTCGGCTGTTACGATCAGTTTCCATCAATATTAAAATATAAATCAGTATATATTCAATTTGAACGTACATTTTAATTTACCGGAGCCACATACGGACTTTAAAAATTCCTGAAAAATTATTTCTAACTTCGTATTGACGATGCCGTCCTAACAAAACTAGTTTCGTCGAATTCTGAGACCGTTGGAAAAATGGCCAATTTCCAGTCGATTAAAATCAACTGAAACTGGTCAAACGCGTTTTCCTTCGCCACGCTCACATATTGATTCGAAAAATTATGAAACTTAAAACCTAGCAATAATTTTACATCACGGACCCAACAAAAGTGGTTTCGTCGAAATCCGAGGTCGTTTGCAAAATGGCTATTTTTAAGGGCCTGAATTCCATAGCGACTATTCAGAATTTTCAACTGGACATATCTTTTGATTCCCGTTATGAAATCTTGAATTTTCGGATTCGTTGGAAAGATATTATCAATTAGATTCGATTATTTTTTGTTTCACTAAAATCCGGATTGTTTTGCACCCGGTACATTCAATTGAAGTTTGAAATCGAATTATCGAACTACCGCGCCATTTTCAATTCTATTTATAATTATATATAAATATCTATATTCTAACGACGACGTATATAATATATACGTTCTAATGCTATTGAAAATAAATTTCTCGTAGATATTATTTAAAATAATTCATTTTAAATAATCAAAATTCGCTAAAATGGCCAAAATAAAAATTTTAAACTGGCCCAGATTTTCCGGGTTATTACAAATTTTTTATAAGCTGCATTTATAAAATTTACCAGCTCCTGCCGATACTGCTAAAAGGACTTAGATCCTCTCGATGCGTGACTGGATTTGCATTCCTATTTGCAGAGTTTATTACTGCCTCTTCCTTTAAATTCAAATTTTGATACATTACTTATCAATCAAATATTTTTTATATTAAAAATAGTACACTTACCTTTGCCTCATCAGTATTCCAATATTTGACAAATCCTTCCCACATGGATGCTCCCGTCCAACTAGGTTTTTTCATGTTTTTCTTTGATGTTGATATGTCTTCTTTCTTCCTCATTTTTTGCATCTAGTAGGTTCGGGCCAACTATAAGTCGTGCATCTGTATATCAACCTCGTCTTTTATTTCTCGTTAAACAAACATTAGCAGTAAAATATGTAAAGTATATCATCGATTAAAAAATTAAAATGGAAAAAAAATATAGAAGAATATACTAAAAGGACGTCCTCCCAAATGCACTATATAATGTGAGGTGGGATTGTATCCTACTTCGACCAACATGCGGATATCCTAGCCCTGTACACTTCTCTCTACACATCTAGGGTAACCTTTGAAGGTTGTAGGTCGAAACCCCTGTGTTAAATACAATATATATAAGTGTATAGTTGGTAAAAAAAACATGCTAAATAAAGTTTATTTTTTACCCCGTTGTCGTAGGCACTAAGGAGATGATGGGACATTGTGAGCGTTGCGATGGAGCAGAACCATCGCCTGAAGAATGAGAAGTACCTCTCGATGACATACATGTCACATACAAATCATTTTAAAAGATAACAATAACATGATATTGAAATTTATTTTACAGTTAACTGACACAAACGATATAAGTTGCTAAATAAATGACATAAATGGAAATGAAATTGTTTATACCTATATTAGATTGGGTCTCATATTCCAAGAAGAAACATATTATGTTGTAGATAAATTGGAAAAACTATATATGACATAAAAGATGTAAATAATGATCATAATATTCAAGAATGTAACAAGGTTACATGGATTGCAAAATATACGCCGTATACTCCATAATTACATTACAACTAGAAAGACGATGCTCATCATCTACATGAGTCATCGTCATCTTCTGATTCAGAATTGATCTCAAATTCTAGATATCTTCTTCTGTACTCTCAAATGCTTTTACCAAACCATTTGATTCATCGATCAGATGCCCAAAATCTGTATGATCGTCTTCAATTATTATTTCATTGTTCTGCTTAAGATCTACCTGATAGGCTTATTCATCTGGAATATTCTTCCCATCGAACATAAATTTGGCCTTTAATTTATAACTACCAACAAATTTTCTCTCTTTTTAGAGAAGGATAAGAAGCATAATAAACTTGAAATGCTTGTTTGGCTAGTACAAAAGGATCATACTTGTGATTGTGCAATATATGCTTTATTTCAATCAGATTATATTCCTTGTGCACATTAATCTACGAACTTGGAATACTGATAAACCAATTGCATTTAAATAGAAACACCTCCTCTCTGTGTCGTGAGAAATATGTCAGTTGCAAAATTTATGTTAAAATGCCATAAAAATCATTTCTATGATTATCTGGATTTTCAGTGCCTTTAACGATTATTCGTTAATTTCTCAACACCATATTTTTTAGTGTTAAATTTATATCTATCAACAAAGTATATTGGATATGCCTTGACCACTCTTTTTGGTCCCATTGCAAGATGTTTCAACCCTTCACCAACAACACAATTTCTGGGTTCGTAAACGTAATTTGTAAACCAACCAGAAAATTATTTATTGAGATCTCCGTTTGGATGTTCACATCCATAAACATTGTATATATAAATAAAATATTGCAATAGATTATACGCAAGATTATACATATGCAAGCACTATAGAAATGAATAAAACACTAATTGATATGTCATATTACCTAACAAATGGTGCAACTTCAGCACAATTTAGAAGAATATAAGTGTGTGCTACATGAAGATCTTTATCGTCTAGCCATATGTCTACCCATTTCCTAGAAGATCGACCATGTTGTCTAATAGTAGATAACATTGTTTGAGATGATTCTTGTTCGTTGCCATCATCATTACGAGGAACACCTTCAAATGATATATTCACATGATCACTGAAATAATAAGAGAAAAAGAACGAAGCTTCTTCTTCGATGTAAGATTTACATATCGAATCTTCAACTCGTGCTTTTTGTCTCACTTTTTTTCCAGATGATTCAGACATCTATGCAAAATTAATTTACATTATTTCATATTTTAAGTGAAATTAAATTAATAGGTAACATGTTTATATATACATCTCAAATGGATACATCCATCCATATTGGACGGGACCTCGAAGTCATGCTTCTATTAGGAGATGAACAAGTAAATGCTCCATTACATCAAAAAAAAACCTAGAGGAAATATTTTCTCTAATTTGCAGAGCAATATAGGAATATCTGCTTCAAGTTTAAGTAAACGTTGCACTTTTAAAGTAGTTGAACAAAGCTCTTTGTAAAACATAATAAGCTCCGTTACTACCTTCCAAACTTTTAACGGTAGTAATTCTTTGGAGTAATGGGAAATAAATGCTCCAGCATAATGTGATAGTCATGACTTTTCATCCCGTCCAATTTACCATTTTTAAAGTCAACACATCTACGAAGGTTTAATGAAATCCCATTAGGAAATTTTAACTATTCAACCCATTTTCACACAATTTTAACTTGATTATTATCTAATTCATAATACGCTTTGGGTTTTTACTGTCATTCGGTTTTATATGAAGCTCGGACGCTTGCATAATTCTTTTATATCGCGCTTTGATTTCAAATCAACTTTAGTCTTCCCTTTGACATTCAAAATTGTGTTAAATACATTTTTCTCATTGTGCATCACATCAATATTTTGACAAAGTAGATGTTTCCAATACGACAACTCCCAAAAAATTGACTGTTTGCACCAATTATGAACAGCCGATTTGCCTTCAATTTCTGTTTGAACTCTAGTTTCATATATCTTTGGATAATATTTTAACCATTTCATGCATATATGTCTTCGCTAGACCATATCGTTGGTGGTTATCTAGTTTCTACTCTATTAGCTAAAAAGTTTTTCTTGTCTACTTTGAAAGGATAATTTAAACGGAGAAAACATCGATGATAGTCAAACCATGAAATTTTCTTATCATGTTGTAAAAAAAACGCTCATGTTTCTTCCATGTAATATGGACATGCTAGATGACCAATAGTACTCCATCCTGAAAGCATTGCATAAACAGGAAAATCACTTATAGTCCACAAAAAAGAAGCAACAATACGGGAAATTTTCTTCTTTAAATCATCGTATGTTTCTACTCCTTCGTTCCACAATATTTTTAATTCTTCAATCAACGGTTGTAAATAAACATCAATTCCTTGTGTCGGATCGTCGGGGCCAAGGAACAACTACAGTAAGAAACATATATTGTGTTTCCATACACATCTATGAATGTAAATTGTAAGATGTGATGATAATGGGTCATGATGAATATTTAGCACCAAATAGAGAAAATGGTGAAAAACCATCCATACATAATCCTAATCTGACATTAAGACTCTCCGCTGCAAAATTGGGATAACTTTTATCGAAATGCTTCCATGCTTTCCCATCAGTCGGATGGGTCAACGTACCTTCTTCCTCCGATCTCACATTATGTCATCTCATATGAGATGCAATTACAGAAGATACATATAATCTTTGAAGCCTTCGAATAATGGGTAAGTAATGCATACGTTTGTACGGAACTTCCATTTTCCTTTTCTTTCTTCTTTCTTAGTTTATATCTTTCTTGATTACATATTTTACAATTTCTAAGATTTACGTCATCTTTCCAAAACAACATGAATCAATTTAAACATGTATCTATTTCTAATAAGGTAAACCAAATGCGGACATAATTTTTTTTAACTTGTAGTAATTTTCACACATAAAATTATCGGGTGGTATGTGCCTTTTTGCAACTTGTACAATAGCCATAAACCCAACTCTGTGATATTGCAGTTTGCCTTCATCGCAATGTGTTCTACGATTACAACAACTGAGTGCTGCTTTTACAACCATCCCAAATAGGTTTCTTAACAACATCCTGTAAATCATAAATTTTTTAATTTCAATATTCGGTTCTTCAGCATTTCCATCATCGTCGTCAACTGAAACCATAGGTAACATTGATCATGCTACATCTTCGACCATATTTTCAAAAAGGGATCGTACTAACATTTTCATTAACAACACTTTCTATCTTAGACTCTACAGAAGTATTTGCTATAACTTCACCATGACGATCCCAAAAATAATACTCAGGCACGAATTCGTTTTTGCACAAATGGACTTTCACAAAATCGGGTAATAAATACTTCAAATGTCTACACTTGCTAGACGGACAACGAATTTCTGGATCACTTCCATTATTACTTAAAGAGAATTCAACAAAGAATTTATATTATTATAAAAATCTTCTTTTATTGAACCACTTTATCCTCTTCATTGGTACATCCATCTCCCCCGATCAATAAAATAATCAATCATTTTTCCTATTTGAGAAATTTAGTTATAAGTTCAAAATTTAATTTTTATTTCCAAAAATACAAATTCGAAAAAGCTTATTTTCATCGTCGTACAATACATGCATATACGATAGTTGAAAATAAATAACAGTTTCATAAATTTAAAAATATTTTCGAATATGACACTTTTTTTAAAATGCAATTTTTTTACATGGTTACGCATCCTACTTCTTATTATAAACACAGTAAACTTCTACATTTTGTATATTACTTCGTCTCAAACGATTCAATAGAATTTTGGTAGTATTTCCCTTTTGTTTCCTGCATTGTACACAAATACATCTATGCAGAAAAAAGGAAAGGTTTAACCAAAATTTTGTGAATCAATTGAAACGAAGTAGTATACAAAATATACATGCTTACTGTGTTTATAGCTTATCCAATACAAGGACAAATCCAACAAATATTGTACCAGAAGAATATAAATGGCCCTTTTTTTTGATAAAACAATTATTTATATAATGATCATGTACAACACTCGTCGGACGGGACCGAAAACACTCTAGAGGATACTAGCCAGTCAAATGTGTGCATTTAACTAGAAAACTACAGTTTTACCACAACACAAAAAAAACTTATCGCATTTTTTCGACATATCACATCAACTTAAAACTAATTTACCATTATTGTCCTTTTAATATACTCAATTAGATTTTAGACTTATGCTTTTTTTTGTGCATAAGTCAAAACGTGCACAATATACTATTTCATGCTCGTGCATTTAGTTTTTCCTATATCAACTAACACAATACAAGAATCACACGTACACAACAATGCACATATACATAAATAATCGGAATTATACAATGGTCAGAACCAAGCTGAGGGGGACATACTCACAAATAACCAAGCATTGCACATAAAATTTTCAGTTCCACTATATCACATGAAATATGCACATACTAGGATGTTATAACCCACTACAATGCTATTGGAACCAATTACAATCAATAGATAACCTTAATTTTCGAATTTTAAGCATATATAGGTTTAGGTAAAAAAAATATTTTTATGCAAAAAGGGAGATTATACCTGAAATTACTCGCTTTAAATGTTTGAATTGAAGCAGGGGAGGTTCGTACGCGAAAAAACGGGTGTTTGGAGGCTAAAATTTTGGATTTGGGGGTTTAAGGGTATTAAAAACGAGCTGGAAAATGTAATGTAGCAGAAATGATTTAGGGAAGAAAGGCTTCGGTGGCTGCTGTGTAAATCGACAATTTCTGATGGTTTCCGACGGCCATCGATGACCATAGGAAACCGTCGGAAATTAGCCGTCGCAAACTGTCACACTAGCCCATCGGAATAAGCAATGTTTCTAGCAGTGGCAGCAACGAAGCTCTACTATTTCCAATCCTTCAATCTCTTCTAATAGATAATTATAAACGTGTGGAAATTAGATTGAAAAGAATTGAAGAGATTAGATTCAGATTTTTGAAAAAGAGTTAATTCATCACTTAGGTAATTTATATTATCAAATTTCCTTTTTCTTTTCCTATTTCTCTTTTGGATCTACAAATCTAAATTTTTGTTTGTAAATCCCCTTTAGAAATAAATTGTAGATATGTAGGATTTGGGAATTTTAAGCCTTAAAGTTGTGTCAGATTTGGATATCTTCAGATGAGTGAGAAATTATATATATCGTTTATAATAAACTTATATAATTTGTTTATGTTGAATTTGGATCATATACCTAAAAGTTAATAGATTTCTTTATTTTATCAAATCTAAAATATTATGAATATATAATGAGTACTGGTTTGTATGACTTTTAAATTATTATCATCTTCTTGCCTACAATTATTCTTAAATTTTTCGTGGTTATTGTCAAATACCTTGGATCTGGAAATCAATCCCAAAACCATTGTTAGATTTGTAGTTTTACTGCAGATTTAAAGAGGTTGGGTGTTGAATTGTAAGTGTGTAGTATTGGTTAAAATAATAATAATCCTATTTGTGTTTGATGTTGTTTGTGGGTTTTTACTTGATTCTTATAGTTTTGTCATTTTTTTTTGCAGTAAAGGACATTATTTGAAATCTACAAGGAACATAAATAATTTAAATAAGAAGAGATGTGCAAATTCACGTATTTTGTACGTAGTTTGTAACATCTATTCTAAACAAAAATCAATCTATTTCCTTTTGATTTGAAATGTTTCTATTTTCCCTTTTTAAATAGTTTGGGAAAAATATACAGTAATTATAGTAAATAACCCTTTATAATTTTGAACCTTAAAACAAGAATAAACACAAAAAAGATTGTTTTGTTCGTTAGTTATAACATAACATAATTAACAATAATTAAAACATAACGTAGTAACTACATTAAACGTATTCAAAACAAAAATATATATTAACCTTATCCATCCAAATCTACGTAAGAAACATTATTATAATAAATGTTTGTTGTTATGTATTTGAATAGTTTCCATTTTTATGGGTATGTATATGGAAATATAACCTGTATTGAATGGAAATAATATTATGAACATTATAGATATAAATCTAATTGATGTGCTATATAAATAAAAAGGGGTCATAAGTTAGTTAATAACTATTGTAACCATGAACGTTTTGAGGAATTAGTCGAATAAGGTAAATATGCTTAAATGGTTACAATTAAAACTGGTATTTAGAAACAAAGATTGTAACTCCAACTAGAGAATAAATAAATAACAAACTTATATATATACACACACATACATACTCACACAAGAATTAATTGGAATTCATTCTCATGGAAAAGCTTCCGCTTCTCAACAATGGTGTCTAGGTTTTAACGCCTTCGTCTCTTACTTCCTCTGCGTACTTTTCCACTCCCTTCGCCTTCGTTCTACTTCCTCCTCCTTCGTCTCTTCCTTCCATCCCTTAGATCCAACTTTCACCATTGTGGAGAAGTATTTCTTTCTTTCTCTTTTCTAGATCTAGCCCAATTATTTTTCGCTGATCCACCCATTACACCTCTATGAGTATTTAAACTAAACTTTTATTCCACTCGGCGGTGTGCCTCTTGTCTTCCATTTCTGCCCAGCAGCTATTTTCCGTTCGATTATTCTTGGGACTTCTAGATCTGTTATCCCCTTAATGCAGATACTCTCACGCACTCTACGAAAGGTGGCCCATAAAAGGATGTGGATCGAATAAAGTTCGACGTTCTGGTGAGTTTTTTGAGTGTTATTTGTGTGTGAGGGTCAGTGTTGGTTTGGCTTTGTTGGGTTGTTGGACATGTGTCAGTGTTGGGTATCAGGGTTAGGTGTCGAGTGTTTTGACTTGGGGATTTTGTTCTTCATTCTGTGCATTGTATGGTTATTTTAGTGTTTGTATTTATGGTATTGCCTAACTGAATCGTGTATCCACGACTGTTTTTCGATTTGGAGGTAGGGTTTGTCAATGTATATCCTATCATCTTTTGGAGTTAGTCTCTGTGTCATTAGTTTCTGATGTGCCAGCCATTAGGCAATATGAAGCGTCTTTGTCATATCTTGCTGTGCTTCTCTTAGGTAAGTGGTGATTCCTTATTCGATATAAGACTGCATTTTCCAATAATCAGATATATGTACAACTAATGTGAGATATCATTAACCGTAAGAACCCGTGATGATAGTTATTTACGTAGCAAAGATCATTTCCTAAAATGAGGTTTATTTCACGTGTGAGGTATTAATTGGTTGTAGGACCCGCCTCTACCCAAAAGAGGAAACCTTAAAAAAGGGAATAATTTATAAGCGTAAGCCTACTTCGGGATAGAGGTATTAAGTAGTTATATCCAACCTTTATAGGGTATTAAGTGATCGCGTAGGTCTCCTTCCCATAAATAAGAAGTATTAAATGTATATTGGATACGAGTTTGGTAATCCCCGCGTAGGTCCGCATCCTCTAGGTAGTAAGTGACCGGGGGGAGAGTCTGCCTTGGGAGTAGGTATTAAATGACAGTAGGGAGAAACAATGAGTCTTCCTACCCTACGGGAAGTATTAAGTGGCTTGAAGATTATCTAATAAGGTTAGCTAGATAGTAACATGGGGTTCGACCAGAAGGGTCTTAAATGGTGTCGCGCTCCTATCTAAACCAGGTATTAAGTTGCTAGTTACAGTCTCTAAGTGTAACAACCCGCATTCTACGCATCAGAAGATCGAAGAATATTTATTTCTTTTTCCTGATAAGTCGTATGGTCATGTTCTTTTGGGGGAACGACGAGTGGGGTCATTTCCCATGTTCATGATTTTTGTCGATTTTTAAATGACCGTTTTGCCCCTAGTTGATCTTGTTTCGGCCATAACTTTTGAGTAGAAAGAAATTTTGACCTAAATGCACTTCCATGGATCCGGATGATGGTTTACAATTCCGTAGAGTGGTCACATTAGCCAAAAGGACTCACCGTTTGGGAGATATGGCTAAAACAAGTTTCAGATAGTGAAAAACAGCTTAATTTGGCTTAACCGGGTGATTAACAGCTAGGCCCAAAGGGGAATTTCGGGATTAGGAGTTTAAAATGGCTGTTAGGGTTTGGAGAATACCTTTTTCTCATTTTTCAGCAGTCGCTATTCATTCCTCTTAACCTAGCCATGGCCTTCACTTTCTAAACCTCTCCAAAACACCTCTAAACCACTTTCTAATTGAAGATTAGGCTTAGCTACATCAAATTGAGGAGAGAAAGCACCAAGGAAAAGTTAGAGCTGCTGCGTTACATTGGGAACAACGCCAAACAGAGATTTATTTCAGTTTTGAGGTTTTATTTGTGGCTAAGGTGAGTGATTTGCATAGTTTTGCACTAATTACGGTTAATTAAGGGTAATTAGTGAAGATTAACGAAATTAGACATGATAAAAATTTGGAAAAATGTTTGTAAATTCGAAATTAATGTTTTAGACCTCTGTTAGAAATTTGGTTAAGTTTTACTAATCGTATCATTAGTTTTTCCTAAACATGCTTAGGGGAAAATATGAGATTTTGACTATGTTTGATCCGTTTAACCTTACCAAATTATTGTTTTGGTGTTTGTGAATGATTATACATGTTGCTATGACTATATGGTATGCTTTGTGATTGTCTAGAAGTGTTAGATTAGTCGAAAACGCCGTCGAATGGCATAAACAGTTGCTGGAAGAAGTGCAGGAATCTGGCCGATCCGGATCGGATCGGAAGAAGGATCCCCGAACCGAACCGCCCCTCCAAGCTGTGTGTCCACGAGATGATCTGGAAAATTGGGGAACATCTTCTCCGACCCGACCTGCATGGCTACCTCCGAACCGAACCGATGCATGGCGATTGGACTTGAAGAATCCGACCCGATCCGCCAGGAAGTGATGATGACCGATCCGAACCGCCACAAGAGGTGGACCCCTACCCGATCCGATGGGGGGGGTAGCTCGACCGATCCGTACCGAGATGCTTGGACATGAGGCGTGAATTACGATCCGAATTTGAAGTATAGACTGAAGTGAAGAACCGATCCAGTGATGACCAATAACCCGAGATGCAAAGGTAGTCCAAAAGGAAGTTAGAGCTCAGGATCCAGTTGGGAACCAATGAGTTCACTTCATGATTGGGCTTTGCTGCGGGACGTGTGCAAAGGGGTTGTCGGTATTCAAAACATTGATTCACCATTGAGAGACGGATAGTGGGCTTGTAATAATAGTTGTACGGGATTGGATTCTGTCATGGCCCAATGGATAGGTGATCGAAGTGGTGGATATCGTATACTTTACGCACTGAGTGAGAGATGTGAGGATGGTTGCTATGTTTGATTGTTTGCCATCACTATGACATGCACACCCCTACCCCCGTTATCTTTACACCAGTTGTTTAGTGGCGCCTCAGAGTGTTGTACAGTATGTAGTGCTAACTCTTTGGTTGCACGTCCAGGGTTAGGTATGATTGGATTATACCTGTTATTGTTCTGTTTTGTTGCTTATCGCTCATACCAGAATTTTTGTCTGACCCAGAGTTTTATGTCTCTTCTTATTACTCTGGGTTCTCTCACAAGCAGACTAGAGACAGGTTAGCTGGTGATGCACGAGTAGCTGATTCGGAGGCGAGCAGGAGGCTTCCACGTATGATATATTTAAAGATATTCTCCCTGTGTCGTTGGTGGTCACTACTTGGGCATTAGTTGTGTACCTCCCTTATCTTGCTTTTACTTTTAGAGACAGTTTGAAAAGTTGTAATAATGATGATGTGGAACATAAGCTGTATTTGGATTTCCAGCTGCTATGATAGTTTGTTTTCAGCTTATGCACTGTCTCACCTGTTTTATGTCAAGTATGTTGTTATTATATTTTGTTCTATGCGCTGTGAGACATTCTACAGGTTTCTTTGTTAGTTCCTTCATCTTCTTTCCTTTCTTTGGCGACCGTTCCATGCTAGTCGGGCATGAGTACAGTGCACTATCGGAGGAAATGTCGACTGGTGCGGGGCGGGCCGTCACATTTGGTATCAGAGCTCTAGGTTGCGTAGTTAACCTAGGGAAAGACACTAGGGAGAGATAGTATACGTATATGAGAGCGCGTATTTGTCATTATTTTGGTTTCTAAAAGCTATATATATACTATTAGTAGTATAAGGATGAAGTCGCACTGCACTAGCACCACTATGTAGATAGTTAATCATTTTCTCTTTACAGACTGAACGATGAGCCGATACGCAAGAGGTGTCGGTAGGAGAGCCAATAATGGGAATGCTGCTAACATGAGGACGATGTTTACTGACCTCATGAGAGAAATGCTTAGGGATGTGCGGGGGGCAACTCCCAATGTCGGTAATGGTGTTGGTCCAATAGTGCAGGCCCCTAGGGCCGATTTCGCCAAGCTAAATAAGGATTATACTAGTCTTGGTGGGAAGCCGTTCCACGGAACGGAGTCGGCTACGGATGTTCAGGATTGGTTGGATTGCTGTGATCGTATCTTCGATGACTTGGGTATCGAGGATGCGATGAAGAGAAGGCTAGCGTCTTGTCAGCTGCAAGGGAGAGCGATGAATTGGTGGAATGCTATTAAGACAGCCACTCTAGAGGATCAGGTTACTTGGGATCAGTTTAAGGCTCGCTTTAGCGACAAGTTTATCCCAACTGCTCAGAAGTCAGAATTGTTTAGGAAGTTCTTGGAGCTTAAGCAGAATGGTAGGGCAGTCTCGGAGTATATTGCTGTGTTCGACATTTTGTCGAAGTATTGGTTATCCCTAATAGGTACTGTCGAGAAGAAGAACGAGAAGTTTATAACAGGTTTGGATCAGTACTTGGGGGAAAAACTTATTAACTACATCGATGAGACGTTTGAATCGATTGTGGGGAAAGCATTGAGGTCAGAGAGTCTTTACCCTAAGCCAAAGAACGAGGTTGTTATTGCATCTGCAGAGGAGCCAAAGCCGCAAGCAGGCGGTGGAGGCAAGAATAATTCCAAGGATAATAGGAAACAAGATCAAACGAAGGATAGTCAGAATAAGAAGAATAAGAAAGATGGCGAGTGCTTTAGCTGTGGCAAGAAGGGCCACTATGCCAGAGACTGCCGAGAAAAGCCTGGGGAAAGGAAGTGCTTTAACTGTGGCCATGTGGGACACCACAAGAATGATTGTCCACAACCTCCTAGGGAGAAGAAGATTGTGAAAGCGTATGCTACCAACGCTGTTCCTTCTTCGTCGAATGCCCCAATTGCGGCGCAGAAGGAAAAAGGTGTCGTTATTCGAGGTATGCTTTCTATTTAAGATGTTTTTGATCGAGTTTTGTTTGACAAACCTGAGTTAGTCGATAGACCTTTAGTAGTGACGAGCCCGATTGGTGGTTCGACTAGCCTCAGTATAATTTGTCATAACTTGGTCTTATCGAGTTGTGGATGTATGTTTGTTTGTAATTACTTTATTTTGGGCTTTACTGGGTTTAGCATTACTTTAGGGAGTCAATCTACTCTAAAGGAATAGGGTGATATTAGATACCTACCTAGTGATGGCGATAATAACTGGAGTTAAGGAAGCTGAGAGGTTATCGTTGTAATAAGTTCTAATTGTCTCTGGGAGGCAAATGAGTGCTCCAGTGCTTAGTTGTTTTGCTAGTATCACTTCACGTGGATTGTCCGAATTTGGAGGAGACGTTTCTTGGGTGCTTGTCTGATATTGGTTTAGGCCTTTGGGGCTTGTGCTTGGGGAATGTCGAGTTCGATTAGGATGGTTCGCGTAAGAGATAAATAGTTGTTGCGATTTTTCATTGGATGATATCTTGGTTTACTCGAGGAGCAATGGGCAGTTGTGACAGGATAAGCCTATTCGATGGTATGGACTGCCTTGAGTTAGACTCAATAGGGTTATGAGATGATTCGAGTGGGACTCGAGAAAGATGCAAAGTAATGGATTGTTTAGGACCTTATGTTGATGTTCTTTTTGAAGAAATAGGATGTATTCGTCGATCACGGAAGATGCAACGAAGATTAGGACGATTCAAGTTGGACTTGAACTTGTAAAAGAAAATGGGTGTTCGTTGATCTTGGAGATGCAATGAATAAGGAGATGACTCACGTTAGACTAGGGCCTGTAGGTAATGGAAACTCAAGACTGGGTCTGAGTTTATAGGTAATGGATTGACTCGAGTTGGACTCGAGAAGGCTGCAAGGAATTTGATTGGCTTGAGTTGGACTCGAGAGGGCAGCAAGATAATGGATAGACTTGGGTGGGACTCGAGTGTTTCAGGCGGACTAAAAGCAGGGGTATCTGGGGACACCCACTTACCTTGGATCCGTTGGACGTGATCTAGTTTTCCTTGGAGGATAAACGTACGTTGGACGTACGGTAGTCCGTTTGGAGGCAGAGTTTCCATTAGTTATTGATATTGGTTGGACCAGACATACAGGTATCGACGTATTCATGGCTTTAGCAGGTGATAAATAGGATTTGATTAATCAATGCTATGGTTGTTGTGTTTGCTTCTACCTTTCTTCTCTTGAGTATCACCTGTAGGATCCTGTTGAATGGAAATAGTATAAGTTCGTTGATCATGGTGATATGACGGGTGTAAGATACTTCACGTTAGACTTGAAGTATGTTGGGCATTGTGGAGCGTCCGTTGACCTTGAAGATTCAGCAGATATAGGAGCTTCAAGTTGGACTTGGACTCGAAGGTAGAGTACCTAGATTCATTGGATGAGTCTAGTTCACCTTTAGAAGGTCAATGTACGTTGGACGTGCAGTACGAGTATAAGTGGAGTACCGAGGTTCATTGGATGGGTCTAGTATGCCTCTAGGAGGTGAATGTACGTTGGACGTGCAGTACGAATGTAGGAAGGACTTAAGTTGAACTTGAAAGGACATTTGGAATATTGTTGAAAATTTGGCATATAGGGTTAGATTACCTAAGAAGATGACAGTATAGACGGATGCCATAGTACCGGATTAGGTGCGGTAGCTGATGCATTGGGTAGGAGACATGCCAGTTTAGAGGCTTTGTTTCTGGAATGGAAGCAATTAGAGTATATCACGGGAGATGACTTCAGACCTAAGTGCGAATTGGATTCAAAAACGCTAGTAAGCTTGGTGATTAGATCGACCTGGATTGAGTGGATCGGTTCCAGTCAGAGGGACGATCCTAACCTATTGGAAATCACCTCTAGCGTACAGATGAGAATCGATGGCGAGAGAACGACTATACTTGGGAAGTAGAGAATGACATAAGAAAGTCGTATCCAAAACTCTTTGCCTGGTAAGACTTACTTTGCAATTTATTTATTCCGCATGCTAGGATAGACTTGTTTTGCTTGTTTTACATGTTTGATTGTTGTTTTATGGCTGAAGGGCATGCGGAACCCTTTGTGTGTTTGGTTAGGGAATTTCGGGGGCGAAATTTCTTAAGAAGGGGGGGGGGGGGGGGGGGGAAATGTAACAACTCACATTCTACGCATCGGAAGATCATAGAATATTTAATCTTTTTCCTGGTAAGTCGTATGGTCATGTACTTTTGGGGGAACGACTAGTGGGGTCATTTCCCATGTTCATGATTTTTGCCGATTTTTAAATGACCGTTTTGCCCCAAGTTGATCTTGTTTAAGCCATAACTTTTGACTGGAAAGGAATTTTGATCTGAAACCACTTCCATTGGATCCGGATGATGGTTTACAATTCCGTAGAGTGGTCACATTAGCCAAACGGACTCACCGTTTGGGAGATATGGCTGAAACAAGTTTCAGATAGTGAAAAACAGCTTAATTGGGCTTAACCGGGTGATTAACAGCTAGGCCCAAAGGGGAATTTCGGGATTAGGAGTTTAAAAGGGCTGTTAGTGTTTGGAGAATACCTTTTTCTCATTTTTCAGCCGTCACTATTCATTCCTCTTAACCTAGCCATGGCCTCCACTTTCTAAACCTCTCCAAAACACCTCTAAACCACTTTCTAATTGAAGATTATGCTTAGCTACATCAAATTGAGGAGAGAAAGCACCAAGGCAAAGTTAGAACTTTTGTGTTACATTGGGAACAGTGCCAAACAGAGATTTATTTCAGTTTTGAGGTTTTATTTGTGGCTAAGGTGAGTGATTTGCATAGTTTTGCACTAATTACGGTTGATTAAGGGTAATTAGTGAAGATTAACGAAATTAAACATGATAAAAATTTGGAAAAATGTTTATAAATTCGAAATTAATATTTTAGACCTCTGTTAGAAATTTGGTTAAGTTTTACTAATCGTATCATTAGTTTTTCCTAAACATGCTTAGGGGAAAATATGAGATTTTGACTATGTTTGATCCGTTTAACCTTACCAAATTATTGTTTTGGTGTTTGTGAATGATTATACATGTTGCTATGACTGTATGGTGTGCTTTGTGATTGTCTAGAAGTGTTAGATTAGTCGAAAACGCCATCGAATGGCATAAACAGTTGCTGGAAGAAGTGCAGGAATCTGGCCGATCCGGATCGGAAGAAGGATCCCCGAACCGAACTGCCCCTCCAAGCTGTGTTTCCACGAGATGATCTGGAAAATTGGGGAACATCTTCTCCGACCCGACCTGCATGGCTACCTCCGAACCGAACCGATGCATGGCGATTGGACTTGAAGAATCCGACCCGATCCGCCAGGAAGTGATGATGACCGATCCGAACTGCCACAAGAGATGGACCCCTACCCGATCCGATGGTGGGGGGTAGCTCGACCGATCCGAACCGAGATGCTTGGACATGAGGCATGAATCACGATCCGAATTTGAAGTATAGACTGAAGTGAAGAACCGATCAGGTGATGACCAATAATCCGAGATGCAAAGGTAGTCCAAAAGGAAGTTAGAGCTCAGGATCCAGTTGGGAACCAATGAGTTCACTTCATGATTGGGCTTTGCTGCGGGACGTGTGCAAAGGGGTTGTTGGTATTCATAACTTTGGTTCACCATTGAGAGACGGATAGTGGGCTTGTAATAATAGTTGTACGGGATTGGATTCCGTCATGGCCCAATGGATATGTGATCGAAGTGGTGGATATCGTATACTTTACGCACTGAGTGAGAGATGTGAGGATGGTTGCTATGTTTGATTGTTTTCCATCACTATGACATGCACACCCCCACCCCCGTTATCTTTACACCATTTGTTTAGTGGCACCTCAGAGTGTTGTACAGTATGTAGTGCTATCTCTTTGGTTGCAGGTCCAGGTTTAGGTATGATTGGATTATACCTGTTATTGTTCTGTTTTGTTGCTTATCACTCATACCAGACTTTTTGTTTGACCTAGAGTTTTATGTCTCTTCTTATTACTCTGGGTTCTCTCACGAGCAGACTAGAGACATGTTAGCTGGTGATGCACGAGTAGCTGATTCGGAGGCGAGCAGGAGGCTTCCACATATGATATATATAAAGATATTCTCCCTGTGTCGTTG